>OZ020301.1:5625164-6211250 GCA_963971205.1 Aethes cnicana
CCAGTACAGAAGGATTGTCCACAATGTTCTTTAGCAGACAGAAATAGTGCACTAGGTGCAGGAACTTTCGCCTCAGCTCTAAAGTATTAAGCCCTACCATCCCCGCTACAAATAGGGAAGGATACATATATGGGTAATAACCATATCGCCTTTTATATAAGTATCGACTAAACTTTTTCTGTATTTTTTCTACCATGAGTATGTATTTACTTTCATGGGGATCCCAGATACCGGCACCGAACTCTAATTTACTACGGACATACGCATTGTACAACATCACGGCTATTCCTGTGTTTGAAAACTGTGCAGATATCCTCATAATAAAACCTAATGTTTTGGAAACAGTCTTACATATATGCGCCATGTGCAGTCTAAAATCTAGCTGTGAATCCAAAATTAGTCCCAGATCACGAATGTCAGATACCCGCTGCAACTTCTCACCGCGAAGATGATAAGCTGAACACACAGGCGACCGAGCTCTGGTAAAGGTAATCACCTTGCATTTGGAGGCATTAAATTGCAATCGGTTGATGTCACTCCACTGTACAATCGCATCTATGTCTTGTTGCAGGCGCATACAATCTTCGCTATCACTGATCTCCAGAAATAGTTTAAGATCATCTGCAAACATTAGACATTTCGCTGTATGAACAACCTTTGGCAAATCATTAATCATAATGAGAAATTGAGATGGTCCCAGCGTGCTCCCTTGACTCACACCTGAACGAGTGAAAAATGGCTTAGATTGGAGCCGCCCCAGTTTGACAAATTGGCTACGATTTTGCAGGTAGCTTGCAAAGAAATTCAGGAGATGGGGTGTAAAGCCCATGTTAGCAAACTTTTGCAGTAGTATGTCGTTGTCAACCAGGTCGAACGCTTTCGTAAAGTCAAAGTAGGCTGCGTCGACCTGCTGACGCCCATCCATGGCTCTCATAACATAGTCTACAAGTATTATTTGATTAGTCGTGGTAGATCGACCCCTACGGAAACCATGCTGAGCATCGTCCATCTGGCTCGTTATTTGCTCCATAATACTTCGATCGATGATGGACTCGAACAATTTACCGAACACAGACAGTACTGCAATGGGTCTATACTCTGCGACATCGGATCCGGCACCACCCTTAGGCACGGGAGTAACCCTAGATGACTTCCAGCATGTTGGATAGACAGCTTGTTGCAACGATAGATTATATATGTGCAAAAGTGGTTTCTCAAAGACAGCTATACAATCCCTGACCAGAAAAGCCGGTACACCGTCAGGCCCTGCCGAAGATCGCGGTTTCAGCCGCTTGGCTGCACGACGAAGTTCCCCAGAAATGACTCTGTCTATGGCCACACGTGAGGCGCTTGGCACATTTTGTGTCTCGGCGCTTCTTCGCATGGCCGCCTTGGCATCTAGTTGCGGCGCATCACGATGGAAGACTGAACCAAAATACTCGGCAAAAGCGTCAACAGCGTCTTGCCCTGTAACAGTTTTGTCATTGTAGGTAAAGTCAGTACGTTGTTTCCTATCCCTACGCTTATCCTTAACATATTTCCAGAATTTGGTCGGATCATCAGTAATATTCTTTTCAATGTTATTCATGTGCTGTTGGTACGTTTTTTCTATTAATAATTTGACATACCACCTTATCTTATCTTATCTAGCCTATTAGATCCCACTGCTGGGCAAAGGCCTCCCCTCCTCTCTTCCACTCCTCTCTGTTCTTTGCCAGTTCTGGCCAACCCGATCTAAACTTGTCTAGGTCGTCGCGCCATCTCCGTCTAGGTCTGCCTCTGCAACGATGTCCGTCCCGAGGTAGCCATTCGGTGGCTAATTTGGCCCATCTGTCATCGTGCATGCGGCAGACGTGTCCAGCCCAGTTCCACTTTAGTTTGGCAGTCTATACCCCAACATCGGCAATCTGAGTCTTGGAGCGCAGTTCTGAGTTCCGTATCCTATCAGTTCTTCGGACGCCTAAGATACTGCGCTCCATTGCTCTCTGACAAACCTTGAGCTTGGACTTTTGTGCCTCAGTTAATGACCATGATTGGGCGCCGTAGGTTAAAACAGGCAAGATGCATACGTCCACGAGTTGGCGTTTCAAAGAAATAGGAAGGGTTCCCTTCATAAGATCCTTCATGGACCAGAAGCTCCTCCAGCTGTTTTCGATTCTTCTCTTGATCTCTTTGTCCTGTCTGTTAGTGAAGGAGACAATCTGGCCCAAGTAGGTGTACTCGTCGACGTATTGCATGGCCTGTCCATCCACCGTAACCTTTACTTTCGCGCGATTGGTCATCAACTGAGTCTTCGATCTGTTCATCGTAAGTCCAACTTCAAGGCTTGCGTTGCTGAGGTCTTGCAGCATAAATTGCAGTTCAGATGCCGATGTTGAGAAGAGAACGATATCGTCGGCGAATCTAAGATTAGTCAATCTCCGATTCTCGACGACGATACCTCTCTCCTCCCAGGATGCCGCCAAATTCTTGAAAACTTCTTCAAGGCAACTGGTGAACAATTTAGGAGACAGCGGGTCACCCTGCTTTACTCCCTTCTCGATCTTAAATACAGATCCCGGTGTTTGGAGACTGATTTGAGCCGCACTATTATCGTAGATAGTTCTAACGAGTTCAACATAGGTTTCGTCTATGTATTGACTACGCAGTGCAGATAGTATAGCACTATGTGAGACGCTATCGAAAGCTTTACTGTAGTCAACAAATGCCAAGTACAGTGGCTTGTTGAACTCGTTAGACTTCTCAATAAGCTGGTTGAGGGTGTGGAGGTGGTCGGTGGTGGAAAAAGATGGACGGAAGCCCGCCTGCTCGGGCGGTTGATGCTTGTCTAATTGAGGGGCCATACCACCTATAGTATTTAAATAGTTCCTTATTATAATCAGACCCTGTTTCCTTATACTTCTTTAGATGATAATATTTGTTTTGGATGTTTGAAATTATTTCGCGTGTAAACCACATTGGATAGACGTATGGTCCCGCGGGCTTTTTTTGGCTTTTAGGAGGTACATGTTGTGAAATGCATTCACCTAACCTTGCGTAGAATAACTGAGTAGCTGTATTCACACAAGTACAATTTAATATACAGTCCCATTCGATATCTGCTATTCCTGCATAAAGTGCGCTAAGATCTGCCTTACGAAAGTTCCATTCTGTCTCTGAAGGGGATTCTGCCCCTTGATGCGAAGTGGGAACTGCCTGCCTCTGGCCATTTGGCAAAATAAGAGTGACCTCCAGCGGCGGATGATACACATCAGCCGGTACAAGAGGCTCAACATCCCCGGACACAAACACATAGTCTGGGCCCATTCCACTCAGTACTAAGTCCAGTTTACCACCTCGATTGTTACAAACTGTGTTATGCTGATGCAATTTACAGAATTCTAGAAAAGCCTCAAATTGATATTGTACATTGGTACTGCAAGAACTAAGATTAAAATCACCCAATATTAATATATCTAAATCCGAATGTTCACATACTACATTTTCAAGACATGCTAATACTTTAAGATACTGATCGTCGGTATAGTTTGGTGGCAGGTAAACTACACAACATAGTAATTTATTCTTTTTGCAAGTTAGTTTAGCTACCACCAATTCCATTTCATTGTTCCAACCATCAATGATACATATAATTTACATTATACATTACATTATGAAATTGATAGCTTTGTATTTATTTAAGGAAATATTATTTTAAGTAATAACTATTTATAACAGAGCTGCTATTAAGTTACTTCTAGATATTAATCAAACAGGTTTTTTAACCAAAATCTCTCAAGTTGAAGCTGTGGGTAGTTTAGCTTAGACAACAAAAATAGAATGTATTTTTAAACCAACCTTCAATGCAGGGGTGCTCCAGGATTCAAAACAAATCCATTTTTAGTACACTTCAACACATCTCACTAAATAAACTTCACCACAAACTTAGGGAACGTTTTTAGAATATTAAAATTACGACACAACGTATTTTTTTTATCGACACTTTAAAATACAAGTCAACACAGGAAACCATTGATGTGCCAAAACTCAAAAAAGAAATATTCAAACGTCTTTTACAGAGCAGGATGTTTAGTGAAAACACAGCAATGTTTTCTTTTGCACAACTCGATTTTTATGTTTTCGGAACTAACACAGACTCAAACCGATACACAACAAATCAGCGGCTTTACAGTCATCGCTGTTTACGAACTCAACACGAGTATTATAAAATAAGCCACAAGATAATTGCAATTTATTATTTTCATTTTATTTAAATCCACGAACAGATTTATGGTACACACACATCGAGAGTCAACAACCGTTTGACATTTCTTTTTACGGATACAACGCGACGCCATTTTTCTTTTTGGTATTGCCAGTACAAAAACTATAAACTCCCTACTCATAAAATATGATAAATTACACACATAAATTGTACATTGGAAAGAACCAATTCAATTTCCTTATTACATTCATAAAGAAGGTTGCTGTGTCAACAATTGTCTTTTTAATACATTTATTTCCCTTTATTCTCATAGTGGCGACATCTGTTATAGCTATTCCAACAATACACAACACAGCTACGAAATGAGGCCTAGTAAGTTTTAAGGTTATACCACAGATGGCGTTGTTTAACATTTCTACGAGAATGTACCTATAAATTTATCACAATAACATTTCCTCGCTGAAAATGTATACAGAAATTATTTATACTAATAATAAGTCTGTAGAAGAAGTCGCGTCTGAAACTTGAAAATTAAACGAAACTATCAAGTCGAGGGGACTATATAAGCGATTCGCGGGTTTAAGCTCGTGGTTTCATTAATAAAACTACAGTTTTTAAGTGAAATACCTTGTTTTATTATGATATAAATGATTTGAAAACAAAAAACGTTTATTATTCATTTATTTTATTCATTAACAGAACTCAAGCGCGCTTTTAGCTTCGGCGAGCACAAATCCAGTGGAGTCTTCTTCTCCTTGTTTTGGACGTGTAGACTGGCTCCCGCTCGCGCCAGCATGAGAGCTACCGATTCTCTGTCCTCTTCACACGCTAGGTGCCTGTTGAAAGGAAGAATAACGAAAATCAGAATGGAATATTCAAGCTTATACATATCGAATGAGAGTTTCCTCTCATTTTTAGGGTTCCATGCCCAAAGGGTGAAAAACGGAACCCTATTAATAATATGCTCTATCTCAATTCAAAGGAGACGAAGTCGCGGGCAGAAACATGATGATGGTGGTAAGAACCATCTAATATATAAAATTCTCGAATTCTATGAAATTTGGAGTGTATGTTCAGTAGGTCTGAGAATAGGACGTAAGTTATTTTTCATACCCAAAAAAAAAAGATTCTAAGGCGGTACAAAGTCTGCGGGGACTGCTAGTGATACAATAATATACTTCGCCAGGTATGACAGTCCGGTATTGTGTAGTAGTGTGGGTGTCACCCTTACGTCATTCGCACTGCTGTGTGTTGCAAGTGGTGTATTAAAATAATCCCCAACCCCCATGACTGTATCCTGTGAGTATTTTTAACTTGTCCCATTTTGTATGCTTACTTATTGTTGTGTGCGTTTTATTTATTTATTTATTACACAAGTAAATGACAATTGTAATGCGCAAATAATTTATTTTGCATTGTAACGGCAGAAAATATTACCTTCATTTTTGTTTTATTGCAATAAAGTGGCAACTCGACTTTGACGTATGGGTGACACGCCACCCGGATCGGCAGACCTTGTTTTCTTAGACCATGGTGTTAACTACATTTACTCACAAAGGCGTGCATCCCGTGGAGTCAGCCAGATCCAGCCGGATCCCATCGCAGCTCAGCAACAGCTCGACTATGTTACTCCTGCCGAGAGAGGCTGCTCTGTGCATCGGTGAAGCCAGTAGTACGTCCACCGTGTTTACATTGGCTCCCGAGTCTATGAGAAGCTTGACGATCTGAAGAAGAATAAAGAAACGTGGTCACAGAATATTTTATAGTACTACGTACAGAATGGCCGCGGAATCACCCGCCTGAATCTAGCCCGCGCGCAACTCGCGCCCAACTCGCCTTTACCGTCATTTCTTTCATCCGGATATGGTAAGTGAATCATTTGCCCGCGTAGATGGTACATACACATTTACAAGTGTACAGACGTACTCGCACACAGTCATTTAGACTTCATTTGAATTGTGTTCGAAATCGTACTTTTATATGCCGTGTCCGCCGTGTTATGTGACATTGGTTAATGGAAGAATGAAGTATTTGTGTTACGTTTACAGCATGACATATGCACATGATGAGAGGAGGCCTGTGCCCAGCAGTGGGCCGTAAAATAGGCTGTTGTGGATGGCATATCCAAGTTAGATATTGACTAATCAAGCAAATGATATTGCTTGAAAATTTTAAAAAGTTTATTTTATATTGTCTGCAGTATTCACTAAGGAAATAAACCTATAACAGAATCAGTTTAATCTCTTCTTTACTCATTGCCAAAACCAAATGCAATGTTGATATGATATACTATTTAAATGTAAACGTTTTTCTTTTTTCTCCAAGCATGTAATGCAATGTGACTTTTCCTTAAGGGGTTAATAAAAATAAGCCTTTTTAAAAAAAATATAGAAACATATTTGACGTCTTAATAGATTAGTATCAGTTGATTATGGCATTTCAAGATAGGATTTAGGTGCCTCGATACTTATATGATATACAAACGTTACTTCTTTATGTCCCTTTGAGCAAGCATAGTGTAAGGCAGTCTGTCCGCGGTTTGTTTTGTGGTTGACGTTAGCTCCTTTCCCGATTAACAGCCGCACAACTTCAAACCTTCCTCCCGAAGCAGCCAGGATTATTGGGGTGGAGTTTGTGTCGTCCACAGGATCCACAGGGCTGCCGGAGTCTATGAGGAAGTCGACCAGGTTCTCATTACCACCTAGAGCTGCCCAATGAATGAGAAGCCGGTTGTTCTGTGAAAAAGTGCGACGTAAACAATTGAACGTAAAATAAACGGCGAAAGTGATGAATTTGAAGTTAAAAATGATATTTACCGAGTCCGGAGCTACCACTAAAGAGAATTCTTGGTCGATCTTAACCTTTATTTGGTTAAAATCCCCCTTGTAAGCGGTTTCGTACAGCGAGCCGATGGACATTTTTGAAGATTTCACACAATACTACTTATTTTGTACTGTAACACCGTTTCCTACACGATTATAGCGGCCGAACACAACTTAAGTTTCAGTTGTTAACTAAAAATAAATATGTGTAACAAATTATTTTGCTTACTCACGAAGAAAAACAAACTTTAAGAACGAAATTCTACATTTCTATCTGTCAAATACTGCCCTTGAAATTCTGTTCTGTCATGTCATGTGACAGAACAGAATTTCAAGGGCAAAGGGTACTTCGCCCATAGTGCCACACAGTGCGAGTGTGATTCTGAAACAGAACTGAGGAAATGTTATATCAGAATAGTTGACGGATCCGTTAAATATGTCGGCCAAAATTTTGACTACGAAGAAAATGACGATTCTGTACGGAATTACAAAATGTCAAATAAAAAAACTGTTAGTACGTACTACTTTATCTGTGGTAATATCATAGTAATAACTACATACTTTTGTAACTTTAGGTCGTAAGATCTTAATGCTACGCCCCAATAGGGTCCATGTAAAGCGACAACCTAAATAATGTACCTAACATCTTGTAAACCATGGAAGCAATAAAGAAATATGAATAATATAATATGAATATGAATACTTTATTTAAAGCAAATGAAATAGTTTTTTTTAATACGTTAACAATATTTGGCAACACATATCACGAGTAAATACCTATGACTAGCAAGTAGCAACCATGTAGCAACACTGGAAATCAAACTCCAAACTCCCCAACAATAGACAATTTTTCTTTTTTTTAATTCTCATCAATGACCAAGACCATTAATTTGGACGATTTTGTGTCCTCTTCTACCCCTGGAAACACGCAGCCTTTCCTCGCCAGTTCTTCGTACGTCATCTCGTAGAGGTCGACGAAGCCAGCTTTTTTTGCCGCCTTTTGGGAAGCTGCCGCCGTGAAGACCGTGGCTGTCACCTTTATGCCAAGACTACGGCAGAGATTGATTCTGAAATACGTAGGAACAGTTACAACATAGAATATTTAATAGTACTACGTTCAGAATATGTCACAGCCTCTTTTCTCGGAGACATTATGGGTACGATTGAAATATAAACCGTTACAAAATGATGTAGTACGATTTCAAGAACAAAAACATTATTATAAGGTATCATTGAATAGGTCTTAAAAATGATATACCTAAAGGTTTCTTAATTTTTTATTTTATTTATGCCAATATTTTGTGAGATATTCGCTTCTAATGTGGTACAAACTAAAAAAAATAGTTCCAGATACTTATATTTGGTATGGTCATGGTATGGTGATAGCTTAAGACCCTGGGAATAACACAGGCCAAGTACTCTTTATTCCAATATTTCCATGGGAAAGGATTTTCTATGGGTGAAACTAGTTTTTTCAATACTTCTATAACTAAAACAATCTATTCTATATGTTCGTTTCATCGGGTACGCAAATTCAAAGTGGGACTGTGTTTGTGCGCGGGAGTGTGTTTATTTGTCCTTCTTTCACTAAAAAACGGCTGGACGGATTTTGATGGAATTTGGTTAGCGACACTGGAAATAATATACTACCTAACCTCACCTAGATGTTTCCACGGGTCAACCCGTATATCCCATTAATACCTACCTCTCTAACTATAAACATCTGCATATATGTAGGTATTATATAGAATCACCGATTTAAGAAGCCGAGGTGACCTAGTGGTTCGACCTACCACCTCTCATGCCGAGGGTCGGGGGTTCGACTCCGGCTCGCACCTCTAAGTTTACTTACGTGCGAAATTCAATTTGAATTTACCATGAGCTTTCCGGTGAAGGAAAACATCGTGAGGAAACCTGCAAACATCTGCGAAGTAATTCAAAGATGTGTGTGAAGTCCCCAATCCGCACTGGGCCCGCGTGGGGACTATAGCCCAAACCCTCTCATGATGAGGGGAGGCCTGTGCCCAGTAGTGGGACGCAAATAGGCTGTAGTAGTAGTAGTAGTATATAGGATCATCGGGTACCTCTGCGGGCAACGACTAAGGGCCGGTTCCTATATCCACGTAACGCCTCGTTTTGCCTACGGACGGTTAAAATTTGACAGATTCTCTATGGAACAAATGTCAAAAATCAACCGTCCGTAGGCAAAACGAGGCGTTTCGTGGATATAGGAACCGGGCCTAAGTATGTAAATAAAGGCAGAATGAAACACAACGCAAATAAAACATAAAATTTACTAGAACACATAATTAGAACATAGTCTTATTAGTCTTATCCAGCTTATGTCTCTGTTTACAATCTACTTTGACGGCTTTTTTCTCTTCGATTACATTTCTGGTTATATGGTATATCGGCTGCGCATAACCGAAATCCAGTTCACAATAATACAAGTGTTTGTTCCTGTCAGCGGGGTTCGGGTAGTACGCAGCATACAGTACTTCATCAACTTCATAAATTTTGACGTCTATCGTGTGTTGAAACAGCGTTCCACTCATCAGCATCCTTTGTATAACTCCGCAAGCCACGTGCCCGAATTTATTCCCCCAAATGTTCAAAAATCTCAAAAAGTATGGCTTTTTAAGTGTGTTTAAAATATCCAAAATGCCGCGGTCGGTTATTTTATTATGGCTCACGTCGAGCGCGCGAATTTTCGAATATGGCAACCCGAAACTCAGAGCGCGCGCTCCCGTATTCTTTATGTCGTTTCCCGCCAAATTCAAAAGTATTAGGTTAGGATTCTCCGCCAAATATTTGGCTAATAACTCAACACCGTATTCCCCAATCCTGTTGAACGCCAAATCTAGATATAACAAGGTTTTATTACATCTCAAACCGCGCGCGAAGTATTCCATATCGTGTCCTATAAATTGGTTCTTTTGAAGATGTAATTCTATTATAGTTTCGTTTCTTTCTAGCAGATATTCAATGTGGTACGCTAACCATTTAGTTTCATATGAATAACGATTGAATAAAGGTATAACCCTGCTGAAATCCAATACTTTAACCGTTGTATTTGATCCGAAGTCGGTTCGTAACGCGGTTACAATGTGCGCGACAGACGTCAGAGTTTGTCCAGTTTCGCCAATATCGCAGAACTCTACGCTTGTATTGTTCCTTAAAAACTTGGCGAAATACTCTCCTCCTTTCGTGCCGATATTGTTCCCGTTTATCCTCAAGTATTTTAGTCTTAGAAGAGAAGCGTAATTGGCCAAGTGGAATATAGATTGTTCAGTTAATTGATTGTTCATTATGTTCAAGTTTATCAAGCACGATCGACTCTTCACGAGTAACTTTTTCAGCAGTTTGAAAAATCCGACGTCAGTGATTTCGTTGTAGCATAAATCCAGCTTGGTTATTCGCCTCGGGAGCTCTCTCACATAGAGACATATAGCCATTATGTCAGAGTCCTTGATTCTCCTTTTATACCTGTCGTGTATATCTTTTCCTCGAAGCACCAAGAAACCGCTGCCATCTGAATTCCGCTCCGTGAATAAGCCAAGTCTTATTTTGTTTATTTCCCCCACGCGCAAAGGTTTTGGGCTCCCAGTGATTTTCTTCAACAAAGCGTTTGTATCGCAAATGCATTTTTTCCGCGTGTGACAGTCGTACGCCATAACTAAAATAAAATTAAAATGAATTAAAATAAATACGAAATTAAATGTGTACTGTAAGTCATACTCATGTCAGTGATGACAATTAAAAAAAAAAGGAAAAATATCCATTTAGGTAAGATGTCAGTCAATTTGAAAAAGTATTTAACATTTAAAGGCTAACTAGACTATTTTTTTAAAATTGGTTTTTGGCCAAGACTAGACTAGAAACCAAGGTAACGGGAAATAATAGTCGGAGAGATACCCGTTTCCAAGGAATGGGATACCAAAGCCGAAGGCAATATTATAGTCAAACGCGAGCACGCAGGCCACCTGATGGTAAGTGACCCGTGGACTTGGACATAAGAGTTTCAATCTCAAGTTTCAATTTTCAAATTGACAACATTTCAAATTTTTAGTAGGGCGTAATTTCGAAAGCTATTTCGGTATCTCTGTGCAAAGGATTCAAATTAAATTTTTCATATTTTTTATTAAATCGTGTTTTAGTGTGTGTGTGCCCGTCCAAGTGCCATCCATGTGACATCATATGGATAGAACACTGTACGGATAAGCGTATGGAGTGTGGAATGTGTCTTGGTAAGGAGCGCAATCTTATATGGCGAAACAGTTGAAAACGTGTCCAGCGGATTTGATATGCTTATACAAAACAAAACACACTCTCCTCACAACCGTTTTCGCTGCGTTTTCGCCTCAGCAGCGCCATCTGAAGTCGCTACTGCAGACTAGGTGGCTTGACTGGAGTGGCGACCGCAGCGCCCCCAACCTACCCGATTTGCTGTCCACCTTTGGAACTATAAAGATTGCGCTCCTTTACTTCAACCCTCCATAGATAAGCGGCTATACGTGCGTCATTTTTGAGTTACAACCTTTTAGAATTAGGTCGTTTTTTAATGTCGATTTTAAGGCTGAATTAGACATGTCCTTTACAATTTTTCAATCTTTCTAAGTAGCTAATAAAAAATATACGTTAAAAAAATTTAATGTTGTCAATTGGCTATGGGTGAAACATGCCAATGTGCTCGATTTTTTTTTAAGGATAGGAATAACCTTCCGTATCAAGAGAAAAAATCTCAGATATTTCCGTGCCGTAGATTCTGCGTACAAAATAAAATTGGTTTTGCGTTATGACGATTGAAATAAAGGCGTTTCCTTGGTCCAAGTATGCAGCACTACTTCTTGAAAAAAAGTGTTGACACTATTGACATTATTGATTTTAGAACACCTTTATCTCAATCGTCATAACACAAAATCAATTTCTTTTTTTTACGCGAAATCTACGTCACGGAAAATTCTGCGATTTTTTTCTCTTGATACGGAAGGTTATTCCTATCCATAAAAAAATAATCGAGCACATTGTCATTTTTCACCCATAGCCAATTAGGTATACCTACTTATTCATCTGGAAAAGAATCACCCTCTTTTCTGTGCCCAATTCCGTTCAAAAACCTCCAACCATTCAAACTTATAAAGGCCATCCACCGGTCGATCAAGAATTTAGGGCATTCGCTCCGAACGCGTCCTTTATTGAGATCTCTGGAATGCCTCGGGACGGGACATACCTACTTGGTTGACGGCTGGTTAGGACATATCTTTCTTTCAAGGGCCTTATTATTTTTCACTAGCTTCTGCCCGCGACTTCCGCGTGAAATTCGGTTATCGCGTTCCCGCGGGAACTATGCGTTTTTCCTTTGTCCTTTCCCAACTATCTCCATGCCAAATTTCATCTCAATCCGTCCAGCGGTGAAAGCGTGAAGAGGTAACAGACAGACAGACAGAGTGACTTTCGCATTTATAATATTAATATGGATTTATTTATCCAAGCGATCTCAGAAACGAATCTAACGACGACGACAAAGAGGTGCGAGCCGGAATCGAACCCCCGACCCTCTGCACGAGAGGCGGTAGGTCGAACCACTAGGCCACAACGGCTTCACGCGTCACGGCGCCCAAATTGAAGTTTAAGTAAATCTAGTTGCTTAAACTTCAGTTGTAACGTAACGCCGCAACGCGTGAGCGATGCCATAGGGAATCTCCCTGTCCCTATTTAAGGCCATTCCTATACCCAGCTCAGCCGTCACTGTCGCTCGTGCACCGAGTGAAAGAGAAAGCGCTACGCATAGAATAGAACGCCCGATTTAGGTAGTTTTTAACACGTTTTAATTTTTATAAAAATACCGTCTAAAAACATGGCATTTGTAAAGCTGTCAATGTATGCATATAATATGGATAATTTATCTGTTATGTTAGTTGTACACTGTTTGATATTGTAAAGTTGGATTAAAGGTCCGAGTTAGAGGTTACTTCGGAATTAAATTGTATCGAGCGAAGTTTCGTGAAACTGTAACGAAAGCTGTCAATGTAAGGATGATATAATCAAATATAAAATGTGTTATTTTCATATTTTTAACTGTTAACATTTCTTAGAAAAGTATGATCTTACATGAGCAATTTGACGATACTGGGTCAGTGTAAGGCCTTAAGACTTCGAATATATGTCCCTGGGGCTCTATGCAAAGTCTTAAATAGGATCTCGCTTTTCCCTATAGGATCGCTCACGCATCAAGTTGAACTTTAAATCTAACTGCTTAAAGTTCACGCGACGCGTGAACGAATCTATAGGGAAGAGCGAGATCCCTATTTAAAGACTTCGAATATAGGCCCTAGTGTTAAGTAATCGCCGGAACCCAAAGATGCTAGAAGCGCCAGAGGGACCACTAGTAGTTTTCTGATCTCGCAAATCTTTCGGCTGATGGATACTTACCTAGCCTTGAGGATCTCCTTGGCGACCCCCAAACCCCTCCACTCCGGGTCTACCACCAGCCCATAAGCTGTCAGGTACTTGTCCACTCCATACTTCTTGAATACGTCCACTCCTCGAGACACCAGGTCGACAGCTCCGAACAGCTGCGCCCAGATCTTGTCGTCAGTCTGGAAATAATCATCATCATGTCACCCGAAACACATCCACTGCTGGATGTCTAGTCCATAAGCCATTGAGGTCTATATTCAAATTCAATCATTTATTCAGCAAATTGACCACATAGGGTCACTTTTACACGTCAGAAAAACAATTTACATTGATAATAAGTAATAACTTATGGACTATGGAGGATTGAAGTAAGACACATTCCACACTCCATAATATGGACGAACAGTACCTAACAGAATATGTCAAAATATATGGAGCAAACTGACATTAGAAAATACGTTCCAACATGCTAAAAACGCCTCTTTATAACGAAGGCCAAACGGGTGCCCGAGCTGTTCGGGCACCCGTTTTGACTGGGCCATTTTTCTCCGGCTGATTGTGAATCCTTACTTATAATAGATCGATGACACTATTGTATTGTAATCAACAACAATCTTTGAAAGCATACTTGAATGAGAATCCATATTAATTAATATAAAATAATTAATTAATCCATATAATCTATATTTCCATATTAATCTTATAAATGCTAAAGTCCGAGGACCGATCTAGATGAAATTTGGTATGGAAATAGTTGGAGTCCCGGGAAAGGACATAGGTAGGCTACTTTTCATCCCGGAAAAGCGCGTAGTTCCTGCGCTAGCACGATAACCGAATTTCAAGCCGGTGAGGTCGCGGGCAGAAACTATGATTGAATTGCATGAAAGAGAATGGACGAATGAACGAGTATGAATGAGAATAAATGGACGAATGGGAATGAGCACTTTAAATTCCTTTCAAGAACATAAACAACTCCCATATTACACACTAAAAACGGGACTTAATCGCGTAAAAAACTATTTATATTTTACCTCTACGTTTCGGAGCGATGCAGCGGCCGTGGTCACGAGAAGACTGAAGTGACGGTATCGGCATATTTTTTTTTAAAAGAGGTGAAATATAAATGGTTTTTTACGCGATTAAGTAAGTCCCGTTTTTAGTGTGTTTAATATGAGTGTGTACCGCGAAAGTTTGAGACAATGTAGGTATAAACAAAATCCGTCACCTGAAACGGCTCCTCCTCCCCCTCGCAGGCGACCGCCAGCACATTGACTCCCACCACAGCGGGAGGCTGGGCGTCGTCCACGCAGACCAAAGACACGTTGTCCAGGAGAGCCTTGCGCCAGAGCTGCTCCAGCTCGAACATGGCCGTCGGGTGCTTCTCGATACCTGGACAAAACAATCCTCAATCCATATCCATATTAATATTATAAATGCGAAAGTAACTCGTCTGTCTGTTACCTCTTCACGCTTCAACCGCTGGACCGATTGAAATGAAATTTGGCATGGAGATAGTTGAGGTCCCGGGAAAGGACATAGGCTACTTTTTATCCTGGAAAAACGCATAGCTCCCGCGGGAACGCGATTACCGAATTCCACGCGGGCAGAAGCTAGTCAAAATATAACTTGTAATATGACCCACTGAAAACCTAAAAACAGGGGCTCTATTCGAAATGTTACGTAAAGGGAAAGGGAAATTTCCTATTCTTGCGCTCACGCGTCACGGCGTTAAATTGAGATGTAATGTAACGTTTCGAAGAGAGCCCCAGTTTGTTCAGAATCAAGACTAAGAATGAATCGAGTGTATTTGAATTTTCCTTTTTTTATTGCACATTATCTAAAATTTTTTTTTGAGAGTTGATTGTGGGGGCGTGCCGTGGTGGTGACCTACCGCCTGTCATGCAGAGAGTCGGGGGTTCGATTCCGGAACGCACCTCTAAGTTTATGTGCGAAATTCAAATTGAATATACCACTGAGCTTTACGGTGAAGGAAAACATCGCGAGGAAACCTGCACGCATCTGCGAAGTAATTCAAAGATGTGTGTGAAGCCCCCAATCTGCACTGGGCCCGCGTGGGGACTATAGCCCAAACCCTCTCGTGTTGAGAGAGGAGGCCTGTGCCCAGCAGTGGGACGCAAATAGGCTGTAGTAGTAGTAGTAGTATACATACATAAATACACTCGAAAAACATAACCCTTCTTCTGGCGCAGCAGTTGAGTAAAAAGTCTCACCGATATACTTGCATGGCGGCTCGTCTCTGGTAAAGTACTTCTTCAGCAGCTCTATGGCGGGCTCGTGGAGGTCTGGAGTCAGGTCCTGGACCCTCAGGGACCTGTTACGAGCTGAGAAGGTGTGCCACACGGTCAGGGAGGACGGGGCTCGGGTGAACGGCATGCTGGGAACAAATATATATAGTTATAGGCCTACCCGGCCATGGTTACGGCGGGGCAGGGGGTGCTAAAGTTAATCTCCGGAAGAGACCCGGCTACCAAAACCGAAGACCCTTGGCCCTGGCAACATACAACTGCCGTACGCTGCGGACTGACGAAAAGGTACTGGAACTGGAGGAAGAATTGAGCAGGTTACGTTGGGGAATCATAGGGTTATCAGAAGTCCGGAGAGAGGGGGAGGACATGATAACCCTGAAGTCCGGTAACCTGCTCTATTTCCGGGAGGGCGACCAACAGTCCCAGGGAGGTGTCGGGTTTATCGTCCACAAGTCCCTCGCAAACAATGTGGTGAAGATGGAGAGTGTGTCGACCAGGGTAGCGTGCCTTGTACTCAGAATAACCCAACGATATTCGTTGAAGGTTATACAGGTTTACGCTCCGACCTCGACGCACTCCGACGATGAGGTGGAGGCTATGTATGAGGACATTTCTAGAGCCATGCATAGCTCCAGAACTCACTTCACAGTTGTTATGGGGGACTTCAACGCGAAATTGGGCAAACGAGACGGTGAAGAGCTGAGAGTGGGGCAATTTGGAGTAGGGCGTAGGAATCACCGGGGCCATCTACTGGCTGGTTTCATGGAGAAGGAGGGACTCTATATGATGAACTCCTTCTTCAGGAAACGAGAGCACAGAAAGTGGACCTGGATGAGCCCTGATGGTGTAACGAGGAATGAGATAGACTTTATCATATCGACGAGGAAGCAGATATTCGATGATGTCTCAGTGATCAATTCGGTTAAGTCCGGGAGCGATCACCGTATGGTACGAGGCACATTGAATATCCAAGTGAAGCTTGAGAGATCTCGACTGATAAAGTCTAAGCTCCGCCCGGCACCGACCCAGCTCCAAAACCCCGAGAGCTTTCAGCTCGAACTCCAAAACCGTTTTGCTTGCCTAGAAAGCGACGTGGACGATTACAGCGACGGGTTTGTGGAAGCTGTCCATACGGTTGGGTCCAAGTTCTTCAAGACCCGCCGTAGAAGAACCAAGAAAATCTCAGACTCAACCCTAAAGCTCATGGAGGTGAGGCGTGAGATGATTCTGCAGTCTTCAGGTGACGCTAGTCATTATCGGCAGCTCAATAGGCAGATCTCGAAGTCTCTGAAGCGTGATATACGCCGATTCAATACCAACAGTATTGAAAAGGCTATTGAGCGTAACAGAGGCTCGAAGGTGTTTGCCAAAGATCTGTCTATTGGCCAAAGCCAATTGACAAAGCTGAAGACCGAAGACGGCAGGATCGTCTCATCCAAACCGGAGCTGTTGGGAGAAGTCGAGAAGTTCTATGGGCAGTTATACACGACAATCCGAACACCCGTCGCTGATCCAGCTAAAGACCCTAGAGCTAGATTAACCCGACACTATACCGAAGATATCCCGGACGTCAGCCTGTACGAGATTAGTATGGCTCTCCAACAGCTTAAGAACGGCAAAGCCCCCGGTGATGACGGAATTACAGCTGAACTCCTGAAGGCGGGTGGTAAACCAGTCCTTAAGGCCCTTCAGACGCTGTTTAATTCCGTCATCCATGAAGGGAGAACGCCGCGAGCATGGAACAGAAGTGTGGTGGTGCTCTTCTTCAAAAAAGGTGATAACACCTTGCTGAAGAATTATAGACCCATCTCACTTCTGAGTCATGTCTACAAGCTGTTTTCGAGAGTCATTACGAACCGTCTCGCGCGCAGGTTTGACGAATTCCAGCCTCCCGAACAAGCCGGTTTCCGAAAGGGCTATAGTACCGTAGACCACATACATGCGTTGCGGCAGGTTATACAGAAGACCGAAGAGTATAACCTCCCCCTTTGCCTTGCATTTGTGGACTACGAGAAAGCCTTCGATTCGATCGAGACTTGGGCTGTGCTGCAGTCTCTCCAGAGGTGCCAAGCTGACTACCGGTACATCGAAGTGTTGAAGTGTTTGTACGAAAATGCCACCATGTCCGTCCGACTACAGGACCAGACCCCGATGCCCATCCCACTGCAGCGGGGAGTCAGACAAGGAGACGTAATCTCTCCGAAGCTGTTCACCGCTGCATTGGAGGATGCCTTCAAGGTGCTGGACTGGAAAGGACGAGGCATCAATGTAAATGGCGAGTACATCACTCACCTTCGATTTGCCGACGATATAGTAGTTATGGCTGAGACCATGGAAGACCTCAGTGCTATGCTCGTTGACCTCAGCAGAGTTTCCGATCGAGTTGGTCTGAAAATGAACATGGACAAGACGAAGATCATGTCCAATGTCCATGTTGTGCCAACTCCAGTAATAATCGGAGGCTCTGCGCTCGAAGTTGTTGACCATTATGTATACCTGGGACAAACAGTCCAGTTAGGTAGGTCCAACTTCGAGAAAGAGATCAATCGTCGAATCCGACTCGGCTGGGCAGCGTTCGGGAAGCTTCGCAGTGTCTTTTCGTCCAAATTACCGCAGTGTCTTAAGTCGAAAGTCTTCGACCAGTGTGTGTTGCCAGTGATGACTTATGGTTCCGAGACGTGGGCGCTTACGATGGGCCTCATAAGAAGGCTCAAGGTCACCCAGAGGGCAATGGAGAGGGCTATGCTCGGGGTTTCTCTGCGTGATAGAATCAGAAATGAGGATATCCGCAGTAGAACTAGTGTCACCGACATAGCCCGAAGAATTGCGAACCTTAAGTGGCAGTGGGCGGGGCACATTGCTCGCAGGACTGATGGCCGATGGGGCAAGAAAGTCCTGGAGTGGCGTCCGCGAACCGGTAGACGAGCTGTCGGTAGGCCTCCAACAAGATGGAGTGACGACCTTGTAAAGGTCGCGGGAACGCGGTGGATGCGAGTGGCACAGGACCGGTCTGAGTGGCGCGCCTTGGGGGAGGCCTATGTCCAGCAGTGGACGTCTATCGGCTGAAATGATGATGATGATGATGATGATAGGCCTACCAGCTTCTGCTGTTGAGTGGTTAAGTATTAATGAACTCTATTTATACATGATGTATTTCACTATTTATTTATATTTTGAGACTGTCGACATCTATGGAATTTATATTTATTTGACAATGGAGGCCATCTCCATATTATTATTATTTTCTGGACCCTTGGAGACTAATACATCCCTAAGATCTTAGATTTAAGTTTAAGCAGGGACTATACATCCCTTCAATGTAATTTTAGTACGTACCTATATGTATAATTTATACATGTTATGTAAATTTGTAACTATGTGGAAATTTTGAAAAAAGGCCTTCTGCTTGAGTTTGTTGCGGCGCTTCTTCTCAAGCAATGGGTCTAGGAAGCGCTGGTAAATTCTTTTTCTGACGTGTAAAAGTGCCACTATGTGACCAATTTGCTGAATAAATGATTGAATTGAATTGAATTGGAGGTAACAGACAGACATTCGGATTTATAAATTACCTCTTTACGTTTAAAAACCGCTGGACCGCGATGGCATGAAGATAGTTGGAGTTCCGGGAATGGACATAGGCTACTTTCACAGACCTTCTTAATCCCGGAAAAAATGCATAGTTCCCGCGGGAATGCTCTAACAGAATTCCACGCGGACAAGCAATACTATACTCGTATCATAAATGCGAAAGTAACTCTGACTGTATGTTACGTCTTCACGTTTAAACCGCTGGACCGATTTGGATGAAATTTGGTATAGAGGTAGTTGGAGTCTCTGGAAAGGACATAGGCTACTACTCTTGCTCCCGGAATGCGATAACCGAATTCCACGTGATCGAAGTCGCAAGCAAAAAGCTAGTAAGTAAGAGATTAATATTCAACAATATTCAATTAAACATGAATTAAACTCAGAGGTGCCAGCCGGATTCGAACCCCCGACCCTCTGTTTGAGAGATGGCAGGTCAAATAAGGCTACTCGCTTCTTCAATACGACTTTAATCCCTCACCTGACAGTTTTCAAGATATTTATTATCTGAAACAATGTTAGTACCTATATAGACGTAGACGACAATGTTCTTCCATAGCTGGCGTACATCGGAAAAGCTGTACCTATGCGAGAAATATTCAGGGGGCGCTGCAAATGTTCGAAGCCTATATTCGAAGTCTTAAATAGGGATCTCGTTGTTCCCTATCCGATCGCTCACGCGTCGCTTGAACGTAAAGCAGCTAGACTTAAAGTTCAACTTGACGCGTGAGCGATCCTATAGGGAACAGGGAGATCCCTAATTAAGACTTCGAATTTAGCCCCCGGCTACCTAGGCAGCGACATCTATTATCGCATTTAACACTTATTTCGGGCGTACGCTGATTTGTGTATGAACTTATGAAGGTTGTTGAAGGTTTACAATACTATACAATATGCTTTATTGAAAACCACACAATCAAGGAACAGTACAGTCAGCAGCAGAAGTAGGTAAGCTGTCCAGGTGTTCAAAATGACCTACACACGACCTTATTCTTAAGACGTTAAGGGCGTGTGTAGATCATTTTGGATACCCGGCCCGTTTATCTACTTCTGCTGCTGACTGTACAGACATAATGTAATTACACAAAAAGGTATGGCATACAGCAGGCGGTCTTATCACAATAGCGCCAATCTCTACCAGACAACCTTTGGATAGTGGAGATGAAGAAAAACAAACTAGGTTGGTAGGCGGTGCTCTGTACTAAGATGTGCGGAAGAAACAAACGAAAAGTAATAAACATACATAAATCCATATTAATATTATAAATGCGAAAGTAACTCTGTCTGTCTGTCTGTTACCTCTTCACGCTTCAACCACTGGACCGATTGAGATGAAATTTGGCATGGAGATAGTTGGGGTCCCGGGAAAGGACATAGGCTCCTTTTTATCCCGGAAAAATGGATAGTTCCCGCAGGAACGCGATAACCGAACTCCACGCGGGCGAAGTCGCGGGCAGAAGCTAGTATTTTTATACATAAACTTACATACATATTTTATTTATTTAAACTTCATTGCACATATAAAATGTATACAATTGGCGGACTTAATGCCTAAAGGCATTCTCTACCAGTCAACCATAAGGCCAAACAGAAAGAAAAATGAAAAATAAAAATAAAATAAAATAAAAAATTTATTATAATAAATTAATAATAATAATATAATAAATTTTAAATAGATGACAGCAGATAACCTTTACCTTGTTTACCTGGATTTTTCTCTGGTATTGGACACAAAAGGCACCGCACTCGACCGCTGGCTGGGGGTGAATGAGCAACGCAATTCGCAATAGCAAGGGATGCCTGCCCTTCCCCGGTGGCACACTGGGTGCCGGCAAATAGATATCCATTATTATCCGTATTTCCATACTAATATTATAAATGGGAAAGTAACTCTGTCTGTCTGTCTGTTACCTCTTCACGCTTCAACCGTTGGACCGATTGGGTTGAAATTTGGCATGGAGATAGTTGGGGTCCCGCGGGAAAGCACATAGGCTACTTTTCATCCCGGAAAAACGCATAGTTTCCGCGGGAGCGCGATAACCAAATTCCACGCGGGCAGAAGCTAGTTGGAAAATTCATCATCATCATCATCATTTCAGCCGAAAGACGTCCACTGCTGGACATAGGCCTCCCCCAAGGCGCGCCACTCAGACCGGTCCTGTGCTACTTGCTTTCTTGTTGGAAAATTAAGGAAGGAAAATTACAAGGGGTAGATATGTTCTTAATTTGGCTACAGCTACTTGCATTTATAAAGGGGTAGAAGCTTTAGTATCGTACCTGGTCTATCATGTTGGTACTGCCACCACTCGGCTCTACCTGTGGGATTAAGGTGGATCGTCACGGCTGAACCCCATACAAAAAACTGGGCAGGTAATCTTCGACTACGACTGCTTTTAGTTTCTTTTATCGTTCTAATAAAATATAACATTATTCCCCAAGCGCGCATAGATCAAAAACACCGCAAAAAATCAAAGAATAAAATAATTATAAGCATTTCAAAACCAATAAAATTTCGGTCGAACCAAGCTTGTGTGAGAGAACGTTTACACTGTAAGCATCAGGCCAATATGGCGTCGTGGTCTATGAACAGCTGATATGCTAGTTTCGATTCCTAGTAATTTTAAAAGCAGTTAGTGCCGGCGGCATCTCGTTGAACGAATGGACAAGAATACTCAAAGCTCGACTCAGATGGCGCTGCAAACGCTTGACCCAAACAAAAACCCAAACACTGCAACTGTCAAATCTTTACGGGTTTTTTTTGTTAAAAATTTTAAGTAGATTTGTTTAAAATTGTTAAATATTGACCGCAATTTAAATTTTGGTTCAGTTATTTGTAATGAAAATGAAGACATCCCAATGCAATAATACCTGCCCCAGATAATACCAAGTCCTTCGGAAATACGTGTCGTCCGTTCTCATTGCATCCTGGAACTGCACAGCGCGGCATTTTTTAATAATTTAAGTAAAACCAATAACAACAAATATTTCTCTATGTAATTGACGGATGGTTTGGGTCAAGCGATTGCAGCGCTCCTATAGTGGCCAAATTATGCAGCTTTCTTGTCTATTCCATCACTTCGAATATCGATCGTCGCTAGATCCACACTGTACCTATGTGGCTAGAATTTCCGACCATGTTGACATGTAAATATTATTACTTAATCAAATGGATGAAAAGACACCCATTGCATCATAGCCATTTTGACACTCGAGTTCACTCGATCGGTACAGAGAAAAAGTGTGACATCACACCCCTAAACTATTGCCATTCTCCGCTCTTTTAGTAAAAGTGTGACATCACACCTTTAACACGTTCCCTGTCCGAAGGCCCCCAATGTGGGGACATGAAGCTTTTTTCACAAGTCCATGCTCCCACTATGGAGTCACTGCTTCATACTAAGATCGTATACATACGTCAGTTGGACTTGTGAGATTGTGCTGTCATTTTATATGGGGACAGGGAATGTGTTAAACTATTGCCATTCTTCGTACCGATCAAGTGAACTAATGCCAAAATGTGTAGGGTGCAATAGGTGTTTTCATCCATTGCTTAAGTAACTTTACCCGAGGTCAACACTCTACTTTTCATTTAGATTATAAGTAAGAAGAGTAAGTCAAGACCATTGACCTATAATAAGTAATAACATATGGACGAACAGTTCCTAACAGAATATGTCAAAATATATGGAGCAAACTGACATTAGAAAACACGTTCCAATATGCTTATAACGCCTCTTTATAACGAAGGCCAAACGGGTGCCCGAGCTGTTCCGGCACCCGTTTTGACGGGGCCATTTTTCTCCGGCTGATTGTCAATCCTAAAGACTTAAAAATCCATATCCGTCCTAAATCTGCGCTTTTAGGAGAGATTGATGCGTTGCGAGGAAAGTGTCAAGTTGTCATGGACCATAGAAACACCTTCATTTTCCTATCCTCATTATGGTTTACTAGCTTCTGCCCGCGACTTCGCCCGCGTGGAATTCGGTTATCGCGTTCCCGCGGGAACTATACGTTTTTCCAGGATAAAAAGTAGCCTATGTGTTATTCTGATCTATAAGCTACATTACTGTAAAGTTTCATTAAAATCCGTTTAGTAGTTTTTGCGTGAAAGAGGAACAAACATCCATCCATACATCCATCCAAACAAACTTTCGCCTTTATAATATTATTAGTATATTAGTATTAGTATTATTAGTATATTAGTAATATTAGTAATTAGTATATTAGTATTATTAGTATTAGTATATTAGTATATTAGTATTAGTATTAGTAAGGATAGTAAGGATAGTAAGGATGATAGCCAGCGCTCGGTGTGCCCGCGCCAGGTGCCGTCTTAATCTACAGCCGCCGGCATCTGGCCGGATTCCATCATTTCCCTTTTAATTGATTGTCGTCGAGCCTGTCTATTTATTCTACGTGGTTAGAACGGTTAGAACTGCCGTATCTCATGGCCGTGAATAGAGTGAAAGTTTTATGTATTTATTTCATGATAAATAGTTTTCTAGAAGTTGTTTAAAAAAAATAGGCAAAAAATGACCGAAACTATACGGGCCCAAAAAAAAAATAGAATAAGTGTATTAAGTTCTCGATCTATAGATTACAGGAAAACTATAACAGGGATTATTATAAGAAGTCCATGGTATTTTAAATATCCATATTTTTAATATTATAAATGCGAATGTAACTCTGTCTGTGTGTGTCTGTTACCTCTTCACGCTTCAACCGCTGGACCGACTGAGATGAAGTTTGGCATGAAGATGGTTGGGGTCCCGGGAAAAGACATAGGCTACTTCTTATCCCGGAAAGACGCATAGTTCCCGCGGGAACGCGATAATCGAATTCCACGCGGGCGAAGTTGCGGGCAGAAGCTAGTTTAAATAATATCCATATTATTAATATTATGAATGCGAAAGTAACTCTGTCTGTCTGTCTGTCTGTTACCTCTTCACGCTTCAAACGCTGAACTGATAGCTATCCGGACGTACCTACCTTGCACCAGGTCCTACTTACCAGCAGTTATTCAGCTAAAAGGATTATATGATACCAATTACTATGAGAAAAATGCATTCGAATGATATTCGAATTTCATTCCTCCTTTTTTATAATCGGGTAATTCGACTATGTTTATTTATTAGTAAGTAAATACTATGGAGGGTTGAAGTAAAGGAGCGCAATTTTTATAGTTCCAAAGGTGGACACCAAATCGGGTAAGTTGGGGGCGCTGCGATCGCCACTCCAGTCAAGCCACCTAGGCGGATAGTCTGCAGTAGCGCCTTCAGATGGCGCTGCTGAAGCGAAAACGGTTGTGAGGAGAGTCTGTTTTGTTTTGTTGCTTATCAAATCCGCTGGACACGTTTTCAACTGTTTCGCCATATAAGATTGCGCTCCTTACCAAGACACATTCCACACTCCATAAACGTAATCGGATAATTCGACATTGTTTATTTATTAGTAAAAGTGAATACGCTTCTATATAAGTCATGTGATAGGTCAACATCCAAAATGAAGTTCAACGTTCGACGTAGGGTAATGCACAAAGGAGCTTTTATTGAATAGGGTAGGTGCTAGTGTAGCGGACGCTTGGCGAATTGTGATGGAATCCATACTAATATTGTAAATGCGAAAGTAACTCTGTCTTTCTGTCTGTTACCTCTTCACACTTCAGCCGCTGGACCGATTGAGATGAAATTTGGCATGGAGATGGTTGGGGTCCCGGTAAAGGACTACTTTTTATCCCGGAAAACGCATTGTTCACGCGGGTGGAGTCGCTTAATTATATAATCGCTTAATCATAATTCAGATACTAGCTGTCGGCGGTGCTTACGCCCCAGTACGGAATGTTAATCTATTACTGCTATTACCAATAATAAGTCTGTAGAAGAAGTCGCGTCTGAAACTTGAAATTAAAAGAAACTATCAAGGCGAAGGGGACTATATAAACGATACTGAACACAAAATAACGATTTTAAGAAAAATTGTCTGTATGTACTTATGTATGTCCGGATTTAACTCGAAAACTACTGGACGGATTGCAGCAAAATTTGTTATGGGGGTAGTTTATAACACTGGTCAACATGTAGGCTACTTTTTGTCCCAAAAAAATGCATAGTTCCCGCGGGATTGGAATTCCACGCGGACGAAGTCGCGGGCAGAAGCTAGTTAGGCAATAAAAAGCTCCATTACATCAAAATTTCAGTAAGTTTCACTGAAAAGTTGTGTCGTCCTATACTCAGCAGTGGAACGTGAAAAGGATGTTTTAGAGATGGTCAACAACGCACTCCTCTACCCCATAGCAAACGCACTTCGTATTTCGTATTTGGCACGCCGCCATCTTGGCCTCAGCCCAGACGTCGCCGACAGAACTGCTTCAGTCCCACAACAACTAGCTAACTGAACGCATGTTAGAGTTAGCCAGTTAAAAATAGCCTAATTTTCCAAAAACAATAAGAATTGTGAAGTTACAAACTTGTTTACTTTGAGGTTAGAAAAAGCGCGCTTAAACCACAGACAAGTGTTTACTTTTCTTTGTGTTTGGAATTGCAGCCACGGCGGGAGGTCAAGGTAAGCTGTTTTTAATGCCAAAGACATTTTGATGTCTTCAGAAATGGTAAATGTGTGTGTGAGACTTTAAAATCGCTATATTATACATATATGTACATGTATATATAGACTGTAGGTATTCATATATAGACTATCAACACATTATGCCATTGGCACAAAAATTGGAAGTGTTTGGTTAGATTTTTCTTTATCTATTTTAAAGTTGCATAATTATCCCTCATAAGCTAGTATTGTACACATTCATAGGTTTGTTAAATTTCCTAGGATGGGATATAAATATAAAAGCACCCACTTTCCGAAATTCCAAGATTTATAGTAGGTACCAATACAAACTGAATGACGGAATTTAGAGCTTTATTGTTGGAAAGTACATAAAGGGGCGAATTATTACATTCGAAATATCGTTTACATCCACACGAAATAATTGTATTGAAAACGATCACCTTCATGATAATATCATCAGTCGAAAAACGTCCATTGCTGGACATATATGTATAACAACCAAGTTTCGTCCCTCAGAACGGTCCTGTACCACTCGCATCCATAGAACTCCCGCGACTTTCACTAGGTGTCGCTACATCCATCTTGTCCTAGTCACCGACTCGCGGAATCTAAATGAGAACTTTCTTTCCTCACAGGAGTCATAGGCTACAGTTGTAGCGACCATTTCAGTGAAAATGTATTCCAATCAGTTCAGGTGTGATAAGAATAATGCATCCTCCGTGCACAGAATGGCCGTAAATAGAAAATCACTGTTATTTTAACCTGGCAACTTTCCTCTTTGAAGTCAACCGTTTACCAGAGGTGAGGAGCATTGGATAACTCCCCGAATGCGTCCAAAACAAATAAATCAATGCTAAAAATAAACATTTTAAATAACGTAGGTGTTCGTGAGGAAATGCGAGGTCTGCTAATAATAAATTAACGATGTTTTGATTCCTTCCAATCCGGATACTGCGTTTATCAAACAATGTGTGTTTTGAATTTCCGAATGTTTCGAGTACAGGTTATGGCGCCGCAATATGGCGGTCACATAAACTCAGCTCAAAGCCGTCCACAGTGTAGTTATATTGATTGAAAAACGTTGACGTGTATCCTGTATCTGTGGAAAAACACCTGTGAAAACTGAATACTCAGTATATAGATACTAGCTTCTCCCCGCAACTTCGTATGCGCAGAAATATTAAAATGAAAATTCCGGTTTTTTTCCCGTTCCCGTGGGAAATTCGGGAAATCCTCTCTTAGTGCTCCCCTACGTTCTCTAAGGAATCTGCATGCCAAATTTCAGCTCTACGACCAGTAGATTCGGCCCTGCGCTGATCGATCGGTCAGTCAGTCAGTCAGTCCATGCATAAAGCTGACCATGTATAAAGGTGAGCTGACACGTTTTCTTTCAAATTAGGTATTTTTAAGAGTATATACTTTTAACCATCATATTAAGAAGACATCTAAATAAAATGAAAACCCGTCAGCTCACCATTATGCATGGCCAGCTTCCACAATATTAAATCATTTATTCGTGAATATGATCTTATCTCGGAACTCGTATCGGTCACATAAGGTCGTGCTTTTTTTGTTTGTTAAAACAGTAAAGAACTAAACGCGCATTTCTAAATAAGTACTTAACCTAAAGAAACAATCAAATTACAACAAATTATTAATTAAACTTCCTAATCAGCGAGAAAACGGAAGCCAAACAGTCAAGGTGTTCTTTGTCCATGCTTTCCTCGTAAAAATAACCTCAAGGGCAGAGTTCAAAGCTTGTCCGTTCTAAAAATAGCGGCCATCTTGTTCTTACCGCCATTTTAGACGTCCGTCGCTTCTCTGAGGAACAATATTTACATTGCGATTTCAGGTTTTTCATAAAATAAAGACGTTAGAAACTTAGAATTTTGAATAGCAGGATATGGAAGAAAAACTAACAAGAAGCGGAAAAGGAAACGGCGAACTTCTTCGATCAATACCTACCTAACTACCTACCTGTATTTTGAAGTCATGACCGTAGAAAATCAAATGCATTAATAGATATTTTCAAATATTCGCTATAGGTATCTAATTATTGCTAAAACTGTAAATTTATAAATACCATATCCGAATTCAAACCCTGAATCTCGATTCATCAATCAGCGATCATTATACCTAAATCAAATTATACCTAAAGTTAAGTTATGTTATAAATTATCTACTTGTACTCTATACTTACCCGATATGCAGCGCTACACATAATAATGCACACCCTTCAAGGTTACCTCGTGCAGACCGTCTGTCATCCCCATAGCAACGGCTCTCTGATTGGCAGGTAGAGCAGACGGTTGATGTCCGGGTTGACCTTGCTATGATGTAACAACATAATAAATAAATTCTTAACTTTAATTAGTAACAGATATTATCACGTCCAATTTGGCATCAAGTATATCGAAATGAATGATTATTACATCACAGCTGCCAGTGATAGCAGATCATCACATTCAATGGTTTGGAGAGAGATGAAAATTGGATTATTGACAAACTCTGAGTTTCATTAATTTCATTATGTAATTACCTATTTGGCACTCCGACACAGATTTCCATGTTTCTTTCTTTTTAGTTTTTAATTGTGTATATCTGTGCCGATTGTATGTCAAATAAATTTATTTCTATTTCTATTTCTAATATTTATAATCTGTCAAAGTATGTGCACCGGAAAGCGAGGAAACATTTAGTTTGTCGTTTGTTATAGATAAAGCTTTATACATTAAGAGTCCCCTGTACGCACGGCGTTTCTCAACTTTTCATACTAACGTAGTCTCGCTTTTATTCCCAAATTACTAAACAGATTGACTCAAAACTTGGTACACATAATAAAATCATTATTGTGGGTGTCGGAAATTAGTAAATGTCGTGGTAAAATAAAACACAATTAAATTACAGCCAAAAAACTGAATTTTGAAGTTTGTATGGAGGAAACTAAAATGGTCCTAGTTTCTTTGTTATTCAATTTATTAAGTACAATCAAAGTGTATTTTGGACACTAATATCTCTGCTCCACTATTACTTGTAAAATTTGGTGCCAATCTGATAAGTAGTTTGCGAATTAAAACGTAACTACGTTTACATTGTCTCAAACTTTCGCGATACACACTCATATTAAACACACTCTCACCGGGACTTAAGGCGCCTGTAGCCGTCGATGACCTTGGGCGTTCGAGCTCGATCGTCTCAATAATAACCGCGCCAAATACGCTAACGTAAATTACAACGATACCAATGGTTAATTTCGCCCGCTGTCTTAAGTCTACCGTGGCCCAGCGGTCCAAATTCATCATGACGTACATGAGAGCGCCCTCTTGCGCGGGTTCAAATCACCGCTTAAAATATCTTTTTGTATATTTTTTTTATGAATTGAATACTTTTTTAATTAATTTACATGCTGAACATGGTACTAGTGATATTTAGATATTTTAAATGTTTTTTCGTATCAAAGTCGTAGTTTAAGAATATGCAATGCAATTAGGCATTATGCGTATGTAGGGTAAAACCCCGATTAATGACTACATACATTATAAAGTTCAAACAGCAGGAAAACTGGCCTGTCTGGAAAAAAAATCTTCATGGTTTTATTAATTATAATCATGATTTTTTAATGTCAAATAAACTTGAATAAAGTCATTGTTAAAATCCGATAATTCTGTACAATCTAAACATATATTCTGTACATCTAAATATACATGGTGGGATCTAAACATATATTCTGTACATCTAAATTCACATCCACAACTTTCTGTATAATGCAATGAAGTTATAGAAAAATAACACGACTTCAAATCCAATATAAAAGTCAAATTTTTGAAACGAACTTTTCTACTTCTAGCTTTAGTAATCATGATAGTTTAGATATTTTTAAATTAATAAATAAAAATATTTAAAAATATTAAAAACGCCGCATAATTCAACAAAGCGCCTACGTTAACAAGCGCAGCAAATGTGTGTTGTGATACTTGTGATTATACACTAAGTAAGACATAGGTTTTTCGTCTAAAAGCTATTTATCATAAAAGTTAAGAAGGTCAAGCCCTAGATAAAATTCTGAAAAGTACTTGCAAAAAATTTGGCAACGCAGATTTTTTCCTAAGCGGAAATAAATGGTTACATATAGGAGGATTAAGGATTTCTTAAATGACATCCCTAGTACAAATCATTACATATAAGACGATATAAAATACCAGAAACACTAATTGACTATATTTGTGTTCCATATTCGTAAACTTTGCAGATGACTACTTGTTACAATTATAGAAAAATGGTTACAAAAACACCTCGATTTTGCATTTTTGCCTCACTACTCACCTTAATCGCGTAATAGTTATTTGTGCAACAAGAGAGCAAAATTGTTTTTTGCTTCGAGTGCCATGTTTGAGTCCTGAGCTAGCGAATGATTCTATAGTTGAATCACGAGCGTTCAGCGAGTGATTCTAGTTTAGAATCTTGAGCTAGCGAAGGACTCAAAGGCACGAGAAGTAAAAGAAATTTCTCTCGAGTAGCACATACAATTTTTCACCTCAGTAGCGAGAACACATAAAAGGTATACTTGCAAAGAATACTAACATCACGAAAAATATAAAATAACATTTCTTCTTCACTCCTTTCACTCAAATTATTACTTGAATTTCTTGTTTTAAAAGAATTACTTTAAAGTTAGCTATCGAAAATTAAGAAGAAAGACATGATTTGACATGAGAGAATGGCGGCAATTTTCTAAACGTATGTTCGGAAACTAGTACAATGATAAATTTAGAATTTAATCGGTAATATTTGAAAACTTTTAGTTTACTTTAAATTAAAACTTTACTTTAAAATGATTACAAATAACATAATTATATAAAATATAAGTCATTTAAAAATTGTAAGATTATCAGAAGTTAAATCAACGTATAATAATAATTTAAATGTCTAAAAATACAGCGGTATTATACTGATGCGTTGCGCGTATCCGAACGTTTCTAGTTCAGTTTTTTTTCTACGAAAATAGATTTGCACTAAGACTTGCATAGTATAATTCTACCTCTTTTCTTAAAGAAATGAAAAGAAGAGAGCTGATTAAATCGAGATAGTTTGAATTATTGGTATGAGAAGTAGTTACTAGTTAGATGCCGCAGTATGAAATGACCATTCGCATAATCAAATAAAAAAAAAAAAAAGCGCGGGAACGATTCAACTGTGGCTGCAAGGCTTAGGCCTTTGCCTTTGCCTGATGGGATAAAATGATTAAAAAAAACAAATTAAAAAAATACTTTGTCTCACTGAGTGAAACAAACACGATTTTGCTCACTAATTTCTGACAGCAAAGTCTACTTGTTCGAGCTGCTGAGGTGCTCGACGTTTCGGCCGCGATGCAACGGCCGTGGTCACGAGAAGACTGAATGACGGTATCAGCATATTTTTCTTGTCGCGCGGGTGGTTCGAACTACCCGCACTTGATTTTTATTAATGTCACTCGGAATGTCAACAGGCCGGCACACAACACTAACAATGTGAATGTAACTACGTTTGTATGGAGAAAGGAGCGTAAAGGGGACTCTTAATTGTATGTACAAGAATTGATACTATAGCTCTTAACTCTAACTAATCTAAAAGGTCAGATGAGGATGTGCATTGCATTTTCCGCTCAGTTGTATCTCAGTACAATACAATACAATACAAATACTTACTCTTTATTGAACACCACACAATAGAGAAAAAAAGAACAGAACAAAAAGATCAGGAGAACATGTTGTTAGGTATACAGCAGGCGGTCTTATCGCTAATATAGCTATATCTAACAGACAACCTTTGGGTAGTGGATATCAAGTACCTAATTCAACGAAACGCATTTCCTAAATAAAAATCTAACAGCACCATCACCTCAATAACCCTGGGTCACCTTTCGTAAAATTACTACAGTTGAAAGGCGCCAATTTTGATTATGATCGCAGACTTTTTAATAGCATCAAAAATACGTCATCTTTACTAGGCCAAGACTGCTCGTATTCTGCCAGGTGTCCCAAGGCGTAGACAGCGCAAGGCGTGACCATATAAGTCCGGGGTCGGAAATTGGCAACACTGGTGCAGTTGTCATCCAACTGTCAGTTGACCCCGACCGTACATTGACCCATTTGACGGTATTTTTAGATTGAATTTTAGGTTAGGATTTCTCTCGTAATGATTGAAGGGAAAATAGGTACAGAAGAATTTTTTAGGTTAGGATTTCTATTGTAATGTTTGAAGGGAAAGTAGAGACAGAATGAATGAATGAATGAACTGACTAGGTATGTGATTCAATACTCAATACTCAATCGTTTATTGCATACCACATGTGTTACAGTTGTTAGGTATAAACGTTGTATAAGGATCAATGTGGACCCTGGTGGGCACAGCAATTTTGGAGAGGCCGCTAACTATCACAATCTTTTTCTTAAAAAAAAAAAACATTTCAGGAGTAAGTAAGTGGGTATCCTAAGTCAATGGTTATTAGATACACGGTGAACCTGACTAAATCACAAGCCGAGATCAAAATCCGTATAGGGATTCAATATTCAATGGACCGACAGGACCAACGTACGAGCGCACTTTGATGATGGTTTGAAAAACTAATACAACGCTTTGACTTTTCCGTGTCCACCTCCCAGCTTCATCATCAGATCAACTCGGTGTTACCATATTATTGTATTGTCATCCAAGTAACATATACCTGCCAAGTTTCATCATGATATGATAACTAGAAGTGGGTTAAATTAAGCTTGGTGTAAAAATTTAAATTTTACACTAGAGTGGAGTGGAACCGTATTTTTTAAATTGTAGATACTTTGCTCTACTATTCTTTATTTTAGATTGGAATAACTTCTCTGACCTACGGTAGGTATGTAGTTAGGTTCATAGGTTCAATTCCAACGAAAATTCAATAGACAAGAAATCTGCATAATTTGGCCACTAGGAGCGATGCAATCGCCTGACCCAAACCATCTGTCAATTACATAGAGAAATATTTGTTGTTATTGGTTATACTTAAATTATTAAAAAATGCCGCGCTGTGCAGTTCCAGGAGGCAATGAGAACGGACGACACGTATTTCCGAAAGACTTGGTATGTATCTGGGGCAGGTATAATTGCATTGGGATGTCTTCATTTTCATCACAAATAACTGAACCAAAATTAAAATTGCGATCAATATTTAACAATTTTAAACAAATCTACTTGAAATTTTTAACAAAAAAAACCCCGTAAAAATTTGACAACTGCAGTGTTTGGGTTTTGGTTTGGGTCAAGCGTTTGCAGCGCCATTTAAGTCGAGCTTTGCTTATTCTTGTCCAATGCTAACAGTCTTCTACGTCTTACTCGTATTTAATACAATTAGTGCGCAGTTTTTGTGATCTATTAAGATTTCGGATCAATAAGCAATCGATAAATAGACACACGTGTAACCGTTTACAGTCACAGATAAAAACTATCAATCAATGTTGCCATTGCCACACGTCACGCCGGAGGCGCATGACTGCCTACAAAGGATCTACTTTTGAATTACAAAGATGGCAACACTCCAACGCGAGTTAATGAACTTTTAAGTTTCTTGGTATTCTCATAATTATGTAAAAAATAGCGTTTTATATCTGAAATGGAAACTTCCGCAGCCCAACCCAAGTAATCAGTCCAGAAACGAGTGAATATTTCAGCAGAGGGGGAGTTGTAACAGATAGCTAATAAGGTGGAAAGGATATTGTGAAAATGCGGTAGCTGGTATAGATAGAATAGAGTAGAGTTCCTTGATTTGGAAGATCATTATTGTGTTGAGGAGCAGGAGATGTGCAGTTCTTGGATTTTTTTGGCATCGCTACCTAATAAAGTGTGAATTCAATGGTGGTCGCGTTGGTTGGACATACGGTAATACGATTGCACTATAGCGAACCGTTCCAGGGTTATTAGCAGGCTCAATATATGGAAGCAGAAGGTGTAGTAATTGATAACTTCAGGATTGCGTAGTTACAGAAGCGATATATTTATGAAACTTGTACGCACAGAAAGTAAGCGAACGAACATAAAACCAAAGAATGAACCTAATCTTAATTATAGTGAATGAACGATTCACGTCTGTTGGAGTTGCCAACAAGGATCTGCTTTGAAAATGACTGGTTTTTTGTCGAGATGTGAGTTAGAGAGAAGTGTCTACCGCAAATTCTGTTTCTAAATATTTTGGGTAATGGTGGAGAAATACAGGATTTTCCCTAAGCGTAGGTACTTTATAGGAAACGTGATGAACAGGTGCTTCGAGAGTTGTGTTATCGGAGTTTAGGTAACTTTCTGATCAGTGCTATGACCTAATACACTACTCAGAGGCAAAAATAGATTACACGTAAAAAACATCGCTCGAGTATTAAGGAAATAGCCAAAACGTCTGGTGAATAGATTGGAAAGTGTCCAGAATACGTGCAAGTGAACTTTGGAATAATAATAGTCCTTGTACTACTAGACGATCCACTCTCACATTTGAACTAGATACATGAGCTGGTATGGATGAAATAATAAATTTCCCTGTTCCCAAAAAATAAATACGACCTTGATCATGAATAGTTGTTTTGGATCAAAACTACGATTGCCATCCTACAAACACACGGACGTTAAAATCAAACCTTGAACTACTTTCATGAAACAGAAAATAGTTTCTCTGATTCGAGAGACAGTTTCATTAATACTCGCGCTGGCTCTGGAAGCTGTAAACCTCGCTAGTCCAGCTTAAAAACAGTTTTTTCATATTTAGAACTCATAACTCCGCCATTTTGAAAAAAAAAAAACAAAATCTAACTCTACGAAAAGTTTTACATAATTTTGGAACCTGGTCACATAATATCACTAGAATCGGTTTAGAAATGCGACTTGTAGATGTAGAGGAGAACTAAACATCTGGACAATACGACGCATCGGCCAAGATGCAACAGACACGCTTCGCTCGCTCGATCATTTATGTTTCTGGGTCCTTTCATACAAACAACAACACCTTATTTATATCCAACTGACATCAAATGACCTCATGAATTCAGAATCTTGGACATTCTTCCACAATACTCCTCGAACTTTCTTTTCAATGGAACCGTTCACTTCCTTTGTTTCCCGCAATCAGAATTATTCTGTGGCCATTGGCCACTTGCCAAGAGCCTTGGATCCATTGTCTAAATACATTAATAAAAAGCACGTGCTGGTCTGTTTACTAACATTATAAGATTTTGGATCACCACGAGAAGGAAAGAGCAAGAAAGCTTGACTTACTTTGGAACAGCTCTTCTCTTTTGGTTATGGTCTGAACCTTGTCAAGTTTGGGATAGCAAAGTCTTAAAATGAATTTAAGTAATGCTTTATTTTTGTGCATCTCTTTGGGAACTAAAAGAAAAACTATAAACGAGAGATGTGGAACATCATAAAGTATTCCTTTAGTGCTTAAATTTGGGAACAAAAGTTACCTAGGTACTGCAAAATTTTGCAATATTACGACACAATAGTGGCAAGGAGGATATGCCTCTTTGGGGAAATATTAGTTTCCATGTCGCTTTTTGGATTCCGAATAGAATCCCTGATGTGTCATTGGTTCATCTGATTCTCTTTATCTTCGAAATAATATAGGAGTTTCCAAACGAATCCATCATTTCTGTATGACCATCTTAGAATATGTCTTGTCGATGGACATGAGAACAGGAGTTCAGATTTCCCGCCAATGGATCTGGCTCCATAGGGCCACGGACGTCTACAACAACCACATCAAGCAGTTCTGTTCAATCATAGTCTACTCTGCTTTCCTTAAAAACATGTGACACAGTTAGACTTCCTTACTTGAACCTTATCTTTATATGACATTCCATTAACAGCACCACTCATCATGCTGAGTTCTTTGCTGTTAATATTGCCAAATCTTCTATTCCATACTTCTCCAGATACTGATGTTAACAAACAATCAACTTCCTTGATTCCTAGCTCATATACACCTTCAAGTAAATCTGCAGTGGCCACGAGTTCGCTCAGGAGTTTCTGAGTGTCTCTGATCTTTGGTGCGAAATGTCGTTGCTCACGTCAAGATGGAGCAACAAGCTGGAAATGTTGCATGGAAGTAGGGAGCCCATAATCTAGACGTCCAATGTACAAGTGGTTCTGTTGTTGAAATACTGCTATATGAACTTATGGAAGAAAGAAAGAAAGAGATGAAGAACTTATGGAAATAAAGAAGTTTACTTTTTTCAAGTACCTAAAGAACTTACTTACTATACTTATAATCTTTTTCAAGAATGACGTGATTCACGTCATGCTTATTGAGGTTACACTATGTGGATTTCTAGATACAGGGGATACTCCATAACGCTAAGACATGTCTTGTTATTGTTTTTCTATTAGACGTGTTCTCTTAAGTCGTAACAGTTAATATATTATGTAAATTGGGCACCATGCCCAGAAGTCGACCTCAATCCAAAACAAGAATGTATTTTTAAAGATTTCCGAACGTGTCTACGATCTTGCAGGATTGATGTTTACGTTACGCAGTTCAAATAAAAAACTGCGTCTTTGAAAATTAAATACGCAGCTCTATGCCCTTGACTGCGATCCTGAAAGTTCGAAGAATTGAGATCTGTTTACAATGCTTTCTTAAAATGAGTTTCTATTCGAGGAACATCTTTTATCTTTTGGCAAATTCACCTTGTTAATTTACACAGTGTATATATTTCATGGAGGTTACATCATTTTAAAATCATAGTCTAGTCACCTGTTACGACGTTTACTAGCGGAAAATCAAAGGTGTTCCAACAAATGGTAGCTCAAAGAGATATTCATCAATGTTGTTACAATACAATACAATATACTTTATTGAACACCGCACAATCAAGGAACAGTAGACATAATGTAATTACAGAAAAAGGTATGGTTGTTCTATGTTTACTATGAGTTTGGGAATTTCCAGGCTAAGCTGTAGCCAAGGAAAAAGGTGATGTGTTGCGTCTGTTATACCAACACGAATCTGTCTTTCGACTGCTTGTCCATTATAAATGTGTGTCTGATTATCTTAGATCAGCATCGCAACTTAGCTCAACTCTAATACAAAATCGGCATTTACTTTCAATCAAAGGTTGACTGGTAGGAAATGCGTATAGCATTAAGTTTTGTACACTGATTTTTTTTGTTCATACATAAGCACCCTCATAATAGAGTAAGAACAGTAAAGGGCCGAATACATTCCCTTGTGTGACTCCAAACCTATTTGACCAATTTTTCATTTTTTTTCAGAAGCCATGCCGTCGGAGGTGATAACGGGCAAGTCCCTGCAGCGGGAGCTAGCTGACTCCATCATCAGAATGGTGCCGCTAGACGAGATCCGGATCCTCTTGGCTTGTGGAGCCAAGGTACACCATGTCATAAGCTTCTTATAGATTTTTATCGTTTAATTTACATGTTACCATGTGTGTTAATGTTACATGAGGTAACTTAGAGATGATAGATGAATGATGATTCTGTTAGAACTTTTGAACACTTCCAAGTTTGGCGAAACTCCTTAGCTTTTTACTTAACTTGCGCACGGGCTTGAAAGGGGGAGCAGAGCACAGCACAGCGAGGCGGACACCAACGCCACTAGCGCTCCAAGCGGTCAAGTCATATACGACTTACGCTTTTATTAGGTCATCGACCATCGCGTAAGTCGTGTAACTACTTAACTAACGACACTATGTACTATGTAAGGAATCTTGCAAGCTGAATTAAACCCATTTCTACCTATTGTATCATGATGAAACTTGGCACGTATATGTAACTTGGATGACAATGCAATAACTGGTACCACTGAGCTGATCTGATGATGAAGCTTGGAGGTAGTTTTTTAAACTATTAATTTATTTCGTAAAGGTTTTGAGTGTCCACGTAAATGTTCAGGTGAACGAGCCGGTGACCCAGGGTCTACGGCCGTTGCACTACGCGATCTGGCAGCGCTACCTCGAAGCCACGCGGCTTCTGCTGGTCCGGGGCTGCGATGTGAACGCGCGGGACGACTGCGGGTACAGCGCACTGCATCTCTCGGCGGAGCATGGGTGAGATAATAAAAATGATATTTCTTTATTATTGGTTTCAAGTGTGATGGACGTGCTCGGGGTTTCTTTGCGTGAAAGAATCAGAAATGAGTATATCCGCAGTAGAACTGTCACCGAGTGGCAGTGGGCGGGGCATATTGCTCGCAGCGCTGATGGCCGATGGGGCCGGAAAATTGTCAAAGCGGCGTCCGCAAACCAGGAGACGCGTTGTCAGTACAGTACGCCTCGAACTTACTCTAACACCTGTAACCGTAACTCCATAGTACAGAAATAAACTTGAGTGTGAGTCCATGAACTAGGGCCAACGACATACTCGTAGCCCGAAGAATTGCGAAGCTTAAGTGGCAGTGGGCGGGGCACCTTGCTCGCAGGACTGATGTCCGATGGGGCCAGAAAGTTCTGGAGTGGCGTCCGCGAACCGGTAGAAGAGCTGTTGGTAGCTCTCCAACAAGATGGAGTGACGACTTTGTAAAGGTGGATGCGAGTGGCACAGGACCGGTCTGAGTGGCGCGCCTTGGGGGAGGCCCATATTATATGTCCAGCAGTGGACGTCTTTCAGCTGAAATGATGATGAGTCTAACTCCTAAGTCCCATTTGAGTAGGTGTATGGCCATACTATACAGCTGCCTTAACCATGACGTCTGTCCCCAGCTACACGGAACTGGTGAAGCTGCTGCTCCAAAGCGGCGCCGCGGTGGACTACCGGGAGGACACCGGCGAGGAGTTCCCTCGCACCACTCTCTGCGACGAGCCTCTGCGGCTGGCCATCAGGAACAAGCATTATGTGGGTGACTTTTAATCGACTTCAAAGAAAGGAGGAGATTCTCCTCAGTTCTTAAAAAATGGTTCCCGCGGGAACTAAGCGTTTTCCAGGTATAAAAAGTAGTCTTTATGTTACTCCAGTTTATATAATATCCCCTTGAAAAAAATATCAGATTCTGTCATTGACTTCAAACCCCGAAGTATTTTTTCTCAAACATCTTCAATGTAGAGATTTTTCTGTAGAGGTATGTAAATTAGTGGGTAAGATATAATACCTACATTGATTAAATTGTTCAACAGGAAGTCGCCCGTCTCCTCCTGGAGCACGGCGCGGACCCCAACAAGCGGTACTTCTTCGGCGCCGAGATCAACCTGGTCTCCGACCCTGAGTACCTCGAGCTGCTGCTGACCTTCGGAGCCAACCCTGACTCCCGCGACCGCGCCGGCCTCACGCCGCTCATGAAGGCCGCGAGACAGAGGAAGGTATGGACCCCATCAATCTGGTCTCCGACCCCTAATACTTCGAGCTGCTGCTGACCTTCATAGCTACATGAGAGTCACCGCGAGTGAAAAAGCTAGTGGGCGCTATAGTGGCGTTGATGTCAGCTAAGGCAGGCATTGACCATTTTTTTGATAGCCCTTAACGTCTTAAGAATAAGGTCGTGTGTAGGTCATTTTGAACACCTGGACAGCTTATCTACTTCTGCTGCTGACTGTACCATACCAATGGTATAGGCAAACGAGCGCACAGCCCACTGATGGTAAGTGGTCGCTGCGGGCTGCGGCCCATGGACACCAAAATCCTATGATCCCCCATTAGGAAACCATAAGATCTCGAATGCGTTGCCCACCCTGAGGCCTAAGATGGAATGCCTTTGTGCCAGTAATTTCACCGGCTGCCTTAACCCCCTACCGGAACACAACAGTGCGAGCACTGCTATTTGGCAGCAGGTTAGCGGGGAAAGACGGTGGTTTTGGCATTGACAGCTCAGCTATACATCCGTCCAATCACCGGGGGTCGGGACTCGGGGATTATTTTAATACACCACTTGCAACACACAGCAGTGCGAATGACGTTCACCCACACTACGGGTGTCACCCACACTACTACAGATTACGGGAGTGACATACCTGGCGAAGTATCATGGCCTTTTACGGAAGGTCTCGACTACAGCAGGGTCTGTCCTCAGGGTATGGACGCGGTGCTGTTGCTGATCAGCCACGGAGCCGACGTCAACGCCATGGCCGATGCTAGGAATGACTTCCGGACAGTGCTGCATTACGCCGTGCTCGGAGGTACGTTACTAGCAGCAATAGTAATAGCAGTTCATGTACAGGCATCGGCACAGAACATTGAGCGGTGGCTTTCGATGCGCAGAAGTCAAAAATAAGGTCTCATCGGAAGAGGGGCGCGGGACACAGCGGATTGACTGCGGCAATCCCGATATTAATCCCGGGATTACGATAGTCCCGGGATTTGGAAGCCCTAGTTCCTATATACTTAAAACGCCTCGTTTTGGCCTCCACAGGCAGCCTCGAGGTGGTAAACCTGCTGATCAAGCAGGGAGCGCGCGTCAACTCCTGCGCAGCCCTCAGCAAGCCCAGTGCTCTGGATTTAGCCATATTGAAGGGGGCTGTGTCTATGGTGGAACTGTTATTGGCTGCTGGTGAGTAAAATCACATTTTCCACCCCAGCGAGTAATTGAAATTTTGCCGTCCTTCTTCTTTAGGTTCCGTCTTTGACTATAGAAGATTATTAGCGATCGTTAAGGTCTCCTATATGTAAAAAACACTTCCTTTTGGCTACGAATGGATAAAATTTAGGTCTGTACTTCAACAGGAATCGAGTCTATGACCAAATGAAATTTTTGCTTTGGCAGTAGTTGACACAGCTCTTGAGAGCATAACGGGCTTTGTCGAATCACCGATGTAACCTAAGTAACACCTACTTCCTGTTCTGTATGTAAAAACGTTAGGTACTTATAACACAGTATATCATTACCTGTAGCAACACGAACCGCCCCGCCCCTATACAGGTTACCTCACACCGCCCGCGCCAAATGCGCGTTATGGCAAAACCGGAATGTGCACAGACGCGCTTGTATTGTACGTACCATAATATTTAGCGTGCAGTTTAGGTTCCGTTTGTATGGAGTGTCGCGGTTGTAGTTACTTTATAATTTGAAATTAAAATCTGCTCGGTAAATCCACCACTGGTTCAATAAATTGTATGTTTGTCTCTTTCTCAGGTGCTCGCGTGAATTCGTCTAGTTCAGTGATCGGGTCGCCGCTACACGTCGCTTGTTCTGACAATATCACGAATAGGAGGGAAATAGTGCAGGTACCCTACTCAATAACAACTAAGTAGTCCAAGAACTAGACGCCCCGTGAATCACCACGGATTCCCATTACTACTACTACTCCAGCCTATTTGCGTCCCACGAGAGATGAGAGGAGGCCTGTGCTCAGCAGTGGTGCTGAGCACAGGCCTCCTCTCATCACGAGAGGGTTTGGGCTATAGTTCCCACGCGGGCCCAGTGCGCATTGGGGACTTCACACACATCTTTGAATTACTTCGCAGATGCGTCAATTTATTTTAAGAATAAAATGTAATTATCTAACTTATATCATATCATATACAGTTTAATGATGTACCTATTTATTTTATATACAGTTTTATAATGCAAATATTTGACATGTAACTATACAGTTATAAATAAATTTTTGATTTGATTTGATTTGATTTGCGTGCAGGTTTCCTCACGACGTTTTCCTTCACCGAAAAGCGCAGTGGTCAATTCAAATTGAATTTCGCACATAAGTAAACTTAGAGGTGCGAGCCGGAATCGAACCCTTTTTGGCTGTTCCTTTAGATTTTACCCTTTTTTTCATTCTAGACCTTCCCTGAATAACAGGGAGTAAAAAAAAACGAACACTAGGTACCTAAATTCATATCTATTGAGAAACGTGGCAGCGTGTCCAGCCGAAATTCAAAGAAAATGGAACTGGGGCTCTATTCAAAGTGTTACCGCTTGGGTATACATAACTTAAGTTTTTATCAGGTTACAAGAGAGGATTTGTATGTACATGTATGTAAAGGCCCAGCAAGAAATTAGGCTTTTAAACCCCTTAACTTTGGGCTGTCCACAGGAAAGATTCGTAACTTTAACTCGTACTAAATAATGTCTATGACTCATATATAAATGTAATGCAAATATCATTTGTATACGGATTTTTTTTAAAAAGACATTCTGCTGAGTTTGTTCCGGCGCTTCTTCTCAAGCAATGGGTCTAGGCAGCGCTGGTGAATTCATTATCTGACGTGTAAAAGTGCCCCTAGGTAGCCAATTTGCTGAATAAATGATTGAATTGACTTGAACACTTCGAATAGAGGCCGCGAAGCAGTGCCGTGTGTATTATTAAGAGGGTTTATCCCGTAAGTTGGCAACGTCGCATATAGCTGTCAAATGTTTCGCTTTTTAATAATTTCTCAATATTACTGATTTAAAAGAGAAGTTATCATTATATGGTTGAGTGACGCGTCTCGTTTTATATTTGTTGGTTAGGCATTCAAATGATAAGATTAAATAAAAATGCAAGGAAAATGCGATGGAGACTTTTCAAAAGATAGTACCTCCATAATCCAAAAAAATCGTGTTGCTATGATAATTGTTGCAATCCGTACTTAATGTTTTATTCAACCATAGAGCGATAATTCATGATTTCATTCAGTGATATTCAGAAATTAATGAAAACAGCGAAATATTTGACAGCTATTTGCGACGTTGTCAACTTTCGGAGTAAACCCTATTAACACAAAACCATTTTAAGCTACTTTTGACCCCATCACAACTCGATACCTATTTAATCTAGATTCATAGATTATACAAGTTACATCTTGTTCTAGATCCTTCTAGAAAGCGGCGCCGACCCGAACCTGAAGGTCTACAGCGATGAAGACGCCACGCAGCTGCGGCCGGCGCTGGCCGAGTATCTCGCCAGCAACTCGGAGCCCAGCGCCGAGATAGTGGCCATGCTGCTGAGACACGGAGCCAGGGTATGTGCTAGAAGAAAAAAGCTTTCCAATAATTAAATTATTGGGACAAGCTTTTATTGCTAACTGTACTTTTCTTTGTAAATCCTTCGTCTACCCTTAAGACGAATCAACCCTACTCATTTTTCTTTCTGTTTGGCCTTATGGTTGACTGGTAGAGAATGCCTTTAGGCATTAAGTCCGCCAATTGTATACATTTTGTATGTGCAATGAAGTTTAAATAAATAAATAAGACGAATCAAACGAGCCCAAACTCGATGGGGTTATGTGGTTTTCCAGTCGAGCGGTTGAAGCGTGAAGAGGTAACTGACACACTGACAGAAATATAGACAGACAGACAGAAAGAAGAAGTTACTTTCGCATTTATGATATTAATATGGATACGACATCGCATCTCCGTACCTAAGTCAGTTTTAGGCTATTGCGACTATGGCTGTGAAAATCGAAATTGATAGTCATATTTCTAGAACTAATCAAAATGTATAATAGTCGTTTATGAAACTGCTACATAATAAAGGTCCTTAAAATACGACGAGTTTCATAATAATATCGCACGAGTGTTTTAAGGCCCAGTTATGTACAGTTGCATACACAACTTTATCTACACTCATTTTATAAATGCTCTAAGATGCTTTAAAATCTATCCTCAATGGCGGCAATTCGATAATGTCAGTGTCTCACATTCGATTTTCAAAAAGCATAGACTAAATAGAGCCGACATTTGAATTTGAAACAAACTTTCGTTCCGTCTGACTGAAGAATATAAGCGGGCATTGCTATTCGAAGATGTTCGTAATTTGAATGTTACTAGACAATCGAATTCGATGGTCTTATACAGCCATAAGAACATTTTCACAAATCCATATTAATATTATATGAAATGAAATGAAATGAAATATCTTTATTCGGCTATTTTGAACAAAACAGAATAAACAAAACCAAAAATAAATACACTTCCACTTAAAAGAAAAAACAGATATTTATAACTTCATTTAAAAAAAGAACTAAAATTAAAAGTTTAATAGCCGAAAGGGCTAACAGCTCAGCATAATACTGTGTTCCGGAGCCACAGCGCTGATTTTCAGCTGCGCCCATTTTTATAACTAACCTAATTAGTTATACATGCGAAAGTAACTCTGTCTGTCTGTCTGTTACCTCTTCACGCTTCAACCGCTGGACGGATTGAGATGAAATTTGGCACGGAGATAGTTGGAGTCCCGGGAAAGGACATGGGCTACTTTTTATCCCGGAAAAGCGCATAGTTCCCGTGGGAGCGCGATAACCGAATTCCACGCGTGCGAAGTCGCGGGCAGAAGCTAGTTAATATTATAAATGCGAAAGTAACTCTGTCTGTCTGTCTGTCTCTCTGTCTGTCTGTTACCTCTTCACGCTTCAACCGCTGGACGGATTGAGATGAAATTTGGCATGGGAGATAGTTGGGGTCCCGGGAAAGGACATAGGCTACTTTTTATCCCGGAAAAACGCATAGTTCCCGCGGGAACGCGATAACCGAATTCCACGCGGGCGAAGTCGCGCGCTCGTTGCCAAAAACTGCCCTAAACTGTAGTCTAATGAACATAGTCTTGACTTGTTCTTTTGTCGCAGGTTATCATGAAAACTCAATTCCGTGACCCAGACGGCATCCTCAACCACCTCCAGAACGTCGTGGCAGAAGAATACGAGCACATCTTCTACTTACTTCTAGAAGCTGCTGAGGCTTTCGACCTCTGTATGATAAAAAGAAATAGCACCCTGAACGCCGTTCAAAAACAAACCTTAATAGATCGCGCTAAAACCCCCATCTCCTTACTTTCACAGTCTAGAATCTTCTTAAGGAGACATTTCGGTAATTTACTGGTGGAATTGACACCGAAATTAGAAATACCAAAAACCCTCCACCACTATTTACTGTTTGAATGCAGTTAAATATTTTATTGTAGTTTTGTTTTGGATTTCATTTCGGCATAAGGAGGATTCCTGTGCCTTAAGAAAGTTCTCCAGTGTTGCCAGTAAGGCCTTAGGTTCCCTGCGTTGTGGGAAATTGTCGATTGGATTGGCGGAGAACGGTGGAATATTGAAAAAATATTTTTGTATGAACTATCGATTATACTATTTACTCGTGTTTTTTATTCCTAAGTATATTATTTGAATTACTGACACAGAAAGCTGTGCGAAATATTCTGCGTATATTTTTATTCAAAGCATTAGAACTTCTACTGTCGGTGCTCAAACATATAAAAAACAAATATAATATCGTATTTTTTTTCAAATATTCGACATCTTTTTATTTTGATTACCTTTTATAAAAATTATCACTGGTGACAATTCTTATTTACACTAAAATTATATTCGAAGTTTTTGTATTTCCGAATACGACATGGAAATAAAATATTTTTATGTATAATATTTGTGTCTTTTTGTAGTCTGATTACATTATTATTATGTGATACATTGTGATAAACAATTAGAATTAAGGTTTTTCTTGCGATTGTTTGTTAATGATCTCAAGTATTATATTCTCCTACGACTGTATTTTCAAGGATGCCAAATATATGCTTGAACTTGACCTCGTTTTTTCTTTAACCTTGCAAAAAAAAACTCAATGAACTTGTAATGTTAATTTCGTTCTAGTTAGAGATAGACTACAATCAACAAGTATGAGAAGTGTCTGTACGCTAAATACTTTTTCTCAAACATGCAATGAAATATTGATATTATGTTCTTCTTATTAGCCTGGGAAGTATCACGTTTCAGGCGCGGCTAGACAAATTGGTCTATAATGAAATATCATACAAACGTTGCAGGCCTAGGCCGGCAACTCGCTTTTTTTAATTTCCATTTGATATATTTGTGACACAGAATCTTGGCATTCCGCCATTTAAAAAAGCTACAAGCAATATTTACTCTATGGTTCGCTAGGACATTCTGCCAATACAGCTTTAAAAAAACATGAACCATATTTGCAACATAGGTAGCGCAGTTTTATTTATGTAAAAAAGACAAAATATATTATATATAAAATATTATTTTATTTATTTATTTAATTGCATGTTTGAGAAAAGCACAATACATACATCGGCGGGGAACGAAAGTTGTCGGCCTCGTAACTATCCGGCCTTGTTGAAATTATTTATATGTTTCATGGTCCAATGAAAGTTTTCTTATTATAAATCTTCTTTATTTGAGAAATGCACAACTACATTATTACAATGGCGGACGCAGTGACAAAGAGAAGAGTAAGTAACATAGAAAAAGATTTATCACAGATAGGACAAACCTTCGTTCGGCCGTATATAATAAGTACTCGGCCTGCAACTTCCTCCTTCCCGGCCTCTGTAGTAATGTACTATTACAATACGGGTAAATATGGGTATTTTAAAAAAAAATAGAAAAAAACCCGACTGCATACCAACTTTTGATATACCTATTGTCGCTCTGATCGCAATCAAGAAGAATCTAACGACACCTCACAAGCTGAAATCGTTTAGGCTACAGGGCGAGCCAAAAAAATACATACATTCGAAAAACATAGCCCTCCCCTCATTGAAATAACATATGGACGAACAGTGCCTAACAGCATATGTCAAAATCAATGAGGAAAGAAGTACATGGAGAAAACCCATTTTACTGTAGATACAATTCGTATAACGAATTGTATCTACTAAACACAAATATATATAAAATCGACATAGAAATAAAAAAAAGAGTGGTATCTCTTTTTTACCAAGCGACAACTGCATTAGGAAAAAGAGATAGCATGAAGTTGATTTGTTCCCTATTTTTGAAACAATTCGACGTTCAGATTGACGCGTGCCGGTCCGCCATCTTTTGTGGCACTTCTCTGTGGTATGTGACCTGTCAAGTGAATGAAACATCAGTCGTAATTTTATTTATTCTAAGTCTTTAAGCGTTACTTCTTAATATAGTTTTATGCTGTGGACACGTGATGCAAATTCAAAATGCCTTCGTGCTCAATAAAACAGTGCTCTGCGCGGAAAACGAAAAATCAACCAATATTGAGTGTTCATAGGTTAGTAACAGTTCTTCATTGAAAATGTTATCAAATCTCGTTATTTCGGTTTGTATAGACATTTTTTTTTTATGTATTTATGCTTCTTTGCTGGCATATATATGTAGTTACCTATTAATTGCTCTATTTCCTCGTTTTAAATTCTTATTATTTGTAAACATAATCGATAGGTAGTGATGTGCACAAATCGATAATAGGTATCGATGTAATAATCTGATCATTGTTAATTTTTTACAGGTTTCCGAGAAGTGAAGTTTTGCGTCAAAAGTAGCTGGAAGCGATTGGGACTGATAACTTAAATGCTTGGCACAAGGAACTGTTTATATGTTCGTTGCAAAAATATTAAAAGATTCCTTCAAAATTTTGTTTTTTATTTTCTAAAAACTTTCAGTGTTACCCTTGTAAGACACGATGGTTAAACAAAATTCTCTTAAACTCATTATGATTTATTTAAAACTAGCTTCTGCCCGTGACTTTGCCCACGTCGAATTCGGTTATCGCGTTTCCGCGGGAACCACACGTTTTTCCGGGATGAAAAGTACCCTGTGTCCTTTCCCGGGACTCCAACATTTTTCCGGGATAAAAAGTAGCTTATATGTTGACCAGTGTTATAAACTACCCGCATATCAAATTTTACTGCAATCCGATCAGTAGTTTTCGAGTTAAATCCGGACATACATACACATACATACTGATTTTTTTTCTAAAAATCTTTATTTAGTGTTTATATAGTCCTCTCGACTCGATAGTTTCTTTAAATTTTCAAGTTACAGACGCGACTTCTACAGAATTATTATTAGTATAGATTAATAACTAATAATATGGATCTCTGACATATCGATATCGATATTTTTATTTTTGGTGAAAGCAACCCTAGATACGTCGAGTCCGCCATCTTGTGTGCCAGATGTAGGCATGCACGCATATTTTGTAGGTATGTCCCGTCCATAGGTAGGTATATGTCTATGGTCAAAATATATGGAGCAAACTGACATTAGAAAATACGTTCCAATATGCTAATAACGCCTTTTTATAATGTGTCAAGATAAACATTTTACTTACTTATAATAGATCAATGCCTCCCCTCCTTCTTTAAAACTCTCCCACTGGCGCAGTCGGGCAAAAAACATCGACAACAGAATTGAAAACAAAGAAAATTGATTGGCGTCGTGAGTTCAGAGTTTAGGGAGCAGTAGTTGCTTCCGTCCCCTTCCGTTCCCTCCCCTTGGATCAGCTTGTGGCTGTATACCAGGGGTCGACAACCTTTTACAACCAAGGGCCCAATTGACACAAGCACCACACTTTTTCTTAATTTGGTTGGATAAAATAGATAAAGGAAAGGAGCATCGCCATAGTGAATAAAAAAATGTTCAGAAAGTCTCTTTAAGCCGTTTGAGGTTATCTTAAGATTGAAGATGTTTTTTTTTTGGATGGGTCTATTCGATATTTTTCTATTTGAAAGTTGAATCATGTAAATTGATTGTTAGTAGTAGCGTGGTTGGATCAAGATCATTTATTTTCAACTTTTCACAATAAGTTAAATTTTCTTTTGTTCGGGGATTTTCTTGTCTTTAATAGTGATGGTCCGTTTTATAGTTCACCGGAGATGCCCGTTGAGTCCAGGAAGTTCCAGATTCTTTTTTCGGGTTTGCTATGCTTTCATAGTTTTTATGGGTAATTTGTTTTATAACCTGGCAGCATTACAACAGTGACTTGCGAACTGTCAATCGAAGTGTCAAGTCGACTTGGTGCAGAGTTGTTTGGAACTGCTTCGTAAATACCGTTTTCAGGCATTAAATCTCATTAGAATTGAATAAAATGGCAGACAAGCAGAAAGTTGATCTCGGTTTACTCGAGGAGGATGATGAATTCGAAGAATTCCCCGCGGAAAGTAAGTTTACGACAGAGGTGTTCGAGAACATCATTGCTTTGTGTTTTCTGGTTTTCATATTTCATTTTTTTCCGTATTCTTCGCAGATTGGGGGACCGAAGATGCTGATGACGAGGACGTGTCGGTTTGGGAAGATAACTGGGAGGATGATATCGTTCAAGATGATTTCAACCAGCAATTGAGGTTAGTTTTTGTATCCTAAAATTGCACTGTGTAAAATTATTCATTGTATCGCTGTGGTGTGAATTCGTGAGATTTAGAGTACTTGTATATTACATTTAATCAAATTATTTAACAGGGGCGAGACCTTTGTGACGCAATATTATCGTCATTACGTGTTTTAAAGCTAACAATATACACGGTGGGTCAGAAAATATGGCAATACTGTGGGTTAATTACTTGCCATATTTTCTGACCCACCATGTATTTATTTGTTAAGAGTTAAGATGTTGTTTATTTTGCAATATAGTTGCTTTTTTTAACTCTATTCCAGAGTCCACCATTGTAGTTTTGTTCTAACTTCACTTCAATTGAGTTGTAGAATACTGTCCAGGCAACTAATTTTTTCATTTTTTTTTCATTTCAGACAACAACTTGAAAAGCTGAAGGAACAGACCAAGTCATAAATTATTTTCCTAACAATAAGTTCCCAAAATTCATGTTTTTAAGTTCCCCAATTAAATCTCTATTTGTATAACATATTGGCTATTTATCTTCTAGTAACCTATCACCAGTCACCCAAAAGTATTTTAATTATAGAAAACACTGATCTTGTTTTTGGACAAATTAATCCTTTGTATGCTGTAGCACTAAATGCGATATTCAATTTACAAAAGAATGTCAAGATTTAGGTTAAGAAAGAATTTTGAAACTGAAGACAATATTAATAGTCAATGTAACTATGAAACTATTATTTTGTATGGTACCAAAATACTTTTTTTCATGCTCTGGTATGAAATCGGAACTTTCAAATCTGATCAAGGTTCCAGAGAGATGGTATCCTTACCACAGGACAGACACGGCCTATAAAAGCATGATTTCGAACACAATTCGAATGAAGTGTCAATGTTGCGTGCGAGGACTTCTGTACACTTGTAAATGTGTGTGTACCACTTTACGCGGGCCGGTGATCCACTCTCCATCTCCGGATGAAACAAATGACGGTAAGGCCGAGTCGCGCGCCGGCTAGACTCAGGCGGGTGATTCCGTGGCCATTCTGTATGTAGTACTATTACATATTCTGTATCCTTACCACAGACTTGTGAAACTTGGTATCAAGAAATAATAAAACGATTTAAGAAAGTAAAATGCTTTAATATAACTTACAACTTAATATTAACAACAATTAGAATTTCAGTCACCAAGTCAAGTTTTCAGTTCATTATTCAAGACTTGACCAGTAGACAATTTGAAATAAAATACTGGACTGAATAATTTGGCCATTGTGATAGGAACTTTCTATATAGACACCGGAATTAACAAGTAAACATCCATAGAAAAGATAAATGTATACAGTTGATTGGATAATATTCAAGTGTGAAATTAAAATTTCTAAATTCCATTACAAAGCAACCATTTTTATAAGTTTCAGACCCAGCTGATTCATAATCATAAGTGAACGTTCGATTTTTTTATAAAATGTTTCTAATAATTACAATACAGAACAGGTTGATTATAGATACTATTAGATACTGCAGATTGCAGAGATGGATTGAAATTTGTGTAGGTTTTTCATATAATAATACATTTCAAGGAATGCACAATTATTCTCTTAACATAATTATTTATTTATTGTTTACATTTTTCTCAATTAAAGACACCAATCTCTAATTAAAGACACATAACATTCTAAATAGTTATCAGTTACACTTGAAAATTCCTTAAGTACAATTATTATTATCTTACTTGTTTAGGCACTTATGGCAGTGTTAAAAAATTTACTATCTAAATAATTAACTTAGTTGATCTCGGATAAATGGAATGGAAACACTATTTGAGTAAGCTGCTATTTTTATTAGAATAATTCGATGTAGAAAAGTATAGCTACCTGCCTACCCCAACGGAATACAGGCGTGAGTTTACGTATTTATTTAGAAACGTATTTTCAGAATACCTACCCTTATTGTATCACATAATATTCAATGTGTATTGTAATAGATGGCACAATACCAATAGATAGATATTTTTTTAGTAATTAAAAGTTGATATTGTTGGCCTGGTTAGTTCCAAACTGGTATTCTTGTTCTGTTTGCTCCGGAACTGCATTCTGGTCTTCGTTCTCTGCGAAATACGTGTCCAGGATGTGAAGTGTTTTCTTGTACACCTGTGTAAACGTGAAAAATTTATGAGTATTATAAATGCGAAAGTAACTGTCTGTCTGTTACCTCTGCACGCTTCAGCCGCTGGACTGATTTGGATGAAACTTGGTATGGAGATTGTTTGGAGACCCGGAGAAGGACATAATAGGCTACTTTTTATCCCGGAAAAACGCGGGGAAACGATAGCCGAATTCCACGCGGGCGAAGTGCGTAGTACACTATAATTATATCAACAGAGACAATCTGTAGTCACTTATTATAGGGTAGCCTTAGTATTTTGTCAGAACACACCTGATGTTGTTATTATTATTTCGAGCCCATTGTGTCCCACTGCTGGGCAAAGGTCTCCCCCCACTTTTTCCACTGCTCTCTGTCCAGTTCCTTATTAAGGAATCGATTTCATCCCGCCATCGCCGACGAGGTCTGCGGCTTCTCCTATTGGAATTGTCGTACACCTGATGTATGTATCACAATTACCTGTTCATTTTCATGTGTTTGCAGCGACTCGATCTTGTCCAAAGCACCGATTTCCTCCAGTCTGATGCAGAGAGGCTCAACTTGACCGTACTTTTCAGCAGCCTGCAAATAAATAAAGTATTTTAACGTGACCAATCAAAAAAATTCTAAAATAAAAATGAAATATAATCCTCGTCCACTTGAGGTGCGTAGTAAGGTAAAAAACCCAATTTGGGCACGTTTAAAGATATAAAACTAAAAATTAGCCGAAATATAGGTCTCGAAAGAATACATTTGAGAATTGATATAAGAATAAGAATATGTATGATATATGCTCTTCAAAAGTTGCGGTGGGTACGTATACAAGCATTGTCCGCGCACGTACCCACCGCAACTTTTATGATGGAAATGGTAGTTATTTACGGTTTTTGACCAAAGTAATCATTATTTTTACAATATCCACAGTTCAGATTATAAAAAAAACTGGATAAAGTTTCATTTTCTGGATAGCCAGTGTAAAATCACAGTCTAGATATTGTTAAAAATGTTTTTTTTTGCAAGGACGACCTGGACGTATCGCAATTTCCGCAGCTCAGATTAAAGAGGACATATCAATTCTTCATATATATTTTTTCGAGACCTATATCTTAGACCTTTAAACGCGACTAAAATGTGTTATTTCACCTTACCACGCGCCTTAAGGCTCGCAATTCTTCGGGTTATGTTGGTGACCCTAGTTCTACTGTGGATATTTTTATATCTAAAGTTAACAAACGAGCATGCAGGCCACCTGATGTCGAGTAGTCGCCGCAGTCCATGGACACCAGCAGCTCAAAAAGAGCTACCAGTGTTGCCGACCTTACGACCTCTTAAAGGCACCTAACGTGGTAAAAACGACCGCGTAAATCGGACAGTTGAGGACCGCCAGCCATTGAGATGGTGTTGATGTCCTCATTTCGGATTCTATCACGCAGATAAACCCCGAGCATAGCTCTCTCCCTATAAACGAGCAACAAAATACTCCGGGCGGAAATGGAGGCACGGGCAACCAAATTCGCCTTTTCAAATAGAAGGAGTGAAAGCAACATGGTGTGGCGGCCTCTGGGGACCTATGTCCAGCACTGGACGTCTTTATTATACCTTGAGACTGTGGGGTCCTTGCCGATACACTTCGCATATTGGATCTTTTGTGTAATAACCCCTCTCCGTGCATCTAATCCATTGCTTCCTCCACCTTCACTAATAGGTTAATGATGGAGTGAAATGGCAGTGCTTTGAAACCCCCTACTACTAATACAGCCTATTTGCATCCCACTGCTGGGCACAGGCCTCCTCTCATCACGAGAGGGTTTGGGCTATAGTCCCCACGCGGGCCCAGTGCGGATTGGGGACTTCACACACATCTTTGAATTACTTCGCAGATGCGTGCAGGTGAGACCCCCTGGTTAAGGGTAACCGCTACCCAGGAGTTTCATTCTGAGCTGGTTTATTGTACCTGCAGCAGGTTGGTCAGTCCATCTAGCACGAAGACGCCTTCGTGATGTCTCACGAAGACGTTTTTTTTTTACAGTCTGGTATTTATGGAGGTTCCAAAGGTGGACACCAAATCGGGTAGGTTGGGGGCGCTGCGGTCGCCACTCCAGTCAAGCCACCTAGACGGATAGTCTGCAGTAGCGCTTTCAGATGGCGCTACTGAGGCGAAAATGGTTGTGAGGCGAGTGCGTTTTGTTTTTAACCGACTTCAAAAAAAGGAGGAGGTTCTCAATTCGTCGGAATCTTTTTTTTATTTTTTTTTTATGTATGTTCACCAAAAATAAATAGTAAACGTGAACCGATTTCGAGGATTCTTTTTTTGTTCGAAAGGTTGTACTTCCAAGTTGGTCCCATACTAATTTGGTTCAGTTCTGATGATGAGATCCATGAGAAAATGAGGGAACTCCTCGAAATTTGCTAGCACGCAGACGATTTTGGTGTCAATTTCGAGGACTTCAGAGTTACTTATGTACTTCTATACTATTCTATAGTAATGTTTGGAAAGTATAGCCGAAAAAAAAAATTTAATAAAGAAATAAAAACAGCCTTCAAACTCCGACAGACTGCAAAGTCGGTGTCAAGTGAATCGACCCAAAGAAATGTTAATCATATAGTAAACTTGACATTGACATCGCAGTCTGTCGGAGTTTGAAGGCGATTTTTATTATTTATTTAAAAAAATTTTTTTTGCTTATGGACACGTTTTCGAACTGTTTCGCCATATAAGATTGCGCTCCTTACCAAGACACATTCCACACTCCATACTGGTATTTATATATACCTGCAGTAGGTTGCTGAGTCCGTCTAGTACGACGGTCACGGCACGGTGGTCAGCGGCATGCAAGAGAGCGCAGTAAGGCTCCAAAAAGCCAGCGGTCATGAGGGAGTCCAGTTGGGCCGGACTGCCTCCGAGGCAGAGGTTGGTTATCGCCCAGGCGGCTTCTTTCTGGCACCTGTGGAAGTAAACAGATTTCTAAATACAATAGTACATTACAGACCTAGGGTGGTGAATTCGTAAATGTCCCAGATCGCAGGTTCCATAAATATGCGATCTGGGGCTTTACGAATTACCGCCCGTGGTTAGTCAAAAGTTTTACATCTTGCCTTGGCCAAAAAGTGAGATTTTCTCTCCGCGTAGCGGGCAGAAAATACCACTTTACGGCCAAGGGTGATGTAAAATCGTTAAACGCATTCACTGCCACTTCTGTTTTACATCTTTCGCCAGGTGCCACATCTGTCATTAAGGGAACATTGCAACGCACATGTGCGTTCAAGGCACTGCGGGAAGTCAGCAAAACGCATATATGCGTCGGTGGCGGTGAATGCGTTATTCTCTATAATCTTCTACTATATAAAAATAAGTCGGGTTTTCCTTCCTGACGCTATAACTCCAGAACGCACGAACCGATTTCCACGGTTTTGCATTCGTTGGAAAGGTCTCGGGCTCCGTGAGGTTTATAAAAAAAAATCTAAGGCGGTACGAAGTCCGCGGGGTCAGCTAGTAATTAATAATATGAAACATGCATTGACCTATAATAACGGCCGGATTGGTCCAGTTGGTAGTGACCCTGCCTTCTGTTCCGATGGTCGCGGGTTCGAGTCCCGCTCGGGGCAAACTTTGTGTGATGAACACGAATGTTTGTACTCGAGTCATGGATGTTCAGTATTTATATATGTATGTATTTTTCTATATAAGTATTTATATCGTTGTCTAGCATCCATAGTACAAGCTTTGCTTAGTTTGGGGCTAGGTCAATATGTGTGAAATGTCCCAAGATATTTATTTATTTTATTTATAACATATGGACGAACAGTGCCTAACAGAATATGTCAAAATATATGGAGCAAACTGACATTAGAAAATACGTTCCAATATGCTAATAACGCCTCTTTATAATATGTGTCAAGATAACCATTTTATACAAAAGTAAACCTAACACTATAAGACTTAAGTGTCAAATTTACTGAGCGCCAAACGGGTGCCCGGGTTGATCGGGCACCCGGTTTGACGGGACATTTTTCTTCGGCTGATTGTGAATCCCTTACTTATAAATAGAACAATGGCAACATGTATTTATTAAAACTTTTTTAAATTTTCTAAACATTATTATCCATACTAATATTATAAATGTGAAAGTGTGTTTGTTTGTCCTTCTTTCCCGTCGCAACGAGTAGACCGATTTGGATTAAATTTGGTATGGAGATAGTGTGAGGCCCGGGCAATAACATGGGAAATATTTTTATCTGGATATTTCCACGAGAACGGGTTTCCACGGGTCAAACCATTTTTTCAATACTTCTGTAACTGTCTTTACGTCACACCAAGCCGAAAAGCGGGATTTACCGCCCTTGGGCGCTACGAAAAATCCCTCTTCACGGCCAGGTGGTGACGTAAAATCGTATACTAACCACGGGCGGTCGTAAAGAAATCCTCAGACCGCTAGATTATAGCCCTCGCCTCCGGCTCGGGCCTCAATTACCCGCGATCTGAGACTTTCTTTACTTGACCGCCCTAGGTGTGTAATGTACTAATATGTATAGTATCATCGGGTACGCAAATTCTATATTTACACGGGACGAAGTTCGCGGGCATCGGCTAGCAAATACATATACGCCTGTTCCTTTTTGAATAGCCAGAGACCAAAGAACGCCACCTGCTTCTATACAATAATATCACCCTCGCTAACGCGCCTTAAAAAAAATTAATTTTTGTTTTATTCCCTCGCCTTCGGGTGATACGAAGTTCACCGGGCCAACTAGTAATAAATAAATAATAATAATAAGTCTGTAGAAGAAGTCGCGTCTAAAAACTTGAAAATTAAAATAAACTATCAAGTCGAGGGGACTATATAAACGATACTGAACGCAAAATAACGATTTTTAGAAAAATTTACTATATGTGTGTATGTATGTCCGGATTTAACTCGAAAACTACTGGTGCAACCAAATTTGGTATGGGGGTAGTTTATAACACTGGTCAACATATAGGCTACTTTTTATCCCGGAAAATGTTCCCGCGGGAACGCTATTACCGAATTCGCGGACGATGTCGCGGGCAGAATCTAGTAAATAAATAATAACTCACTTGGCGTCTTCATGTGCCAGCACATAAATTAACTTCGGTAGAATGCCTTGGTCGATTGCGCGTTGGATTTGAGCCTAGAAAAAGAAAATACACTAGTAGTTTATGTAACTGTTACATAATAAAGGTCCTTAAAACACGAGTGAGGTTTTATGAAACGAGCCGTCAGGCCAATTTCATAATAATATCGCATGAGTGTTTTAAGGACAGTTGCATACACGACTTTATCTACACTCATTTTATAAATCCTCTGATGCTTCAAAGTCGGCTAACAATGGCGGCAATTCGAATACGTCAGTGTCTCACATTCGATTTTTAAAACGCATAGACTAAATAGAGCCGACATTTGAATTTGGAATAAACTTTCGCTCCGTCTGACTGAAGACGCCCGCCGTTGTTCGAAGGTGTTCGAAAATTGAATGCTATTAGACCATCGAATTTGATGGTCTAATTTATTTATTTATTTAAACTTTATTGCACATTAGTAAAACTAATACAAAAGGTGAACTTAATGCCATAAGGCATTCTCTACCAGTTAAACCTTTGGACATAATGGAAAATGTTGTGGCGGTGCAATAGAGGCTACTTACAAGTAGCCACACTGTAAAAATATAACATATAGAAGCAAATTAAATAAAAATAAATAAACTACACACATAATATATAGTATAAATATACATAAATATAAGTAAATACATAAACACACATACATATAACATATAATAAGAATGATGACAAACGAAAAAAGCGACAAGTAATAAAAGAGTAGGTGTTCAGTTCTGATTTGATAGAAATAAACGAACATGCTAATACAGTTATTAGAACATTTTCACAGATAAGAAATCTGTTGTAACTAAACGGTCCATCTTAATGCTGGTCGTAATTTGCGGTTTTTGAACGCATCATAGAGGGTTTATGATATGAGTGTAGATAATAGTACATTACTACAGAGGCCGGGAAGGAGGATGTTGCAGGCCGAGTATTATATACGGCCGAACGAAGTGAGGCCGGATAGTTACGAGGCCGACAACTGCCGTTCCCCGCCGATGTATGTATAGTGCTTTTCTCAAACATGCAATGAAATAAATAAATAAAAAAATATTTTATATATAATATATTTTATCTTTTTTTACATAAATAAAACTGCGATACCTATGTAGCAAATATGGTTCATGTTTTTTTAATAGCTGTATTGGCAGAATGTCATAGCGAACCATAGAGTAAATATTGCTTGCAGCTTTTTTTAAATGGCGGAATGCCAAGATGCTGTGTCACAAATATATCAAATGGAAATTAAAAAAAAAGTGAGTTGCCGGCCTAGGCCTGCAACGTTTGTATGAAATTTCATTATAGACCAATTGTCTAGCCGCGCCTGAAACGTGATACTTCCCAGGCTAATAAGGAGAACATAATATCAATATTTTATTGCATGTTTGAGAAAATGAATTAATGACGTTTACGCGCGTTCCGGCGGACGCACTTTAGTATCGGCTCTGCCACTCTTTTTATTTTATTCCTTTATGGTGTTGTCCTGTAAGCCGTGGCGGCCTAGTGGTTCGACCTACCGCCTCTCACGCAGAGGGTCGGGGGTTCGAGTCCGGCTCGCACCTCTAAGTTTACTTATGTGCGAAATTCAATTTGAATTTACCACTGAGCTTTCCGGTGAAGGAAAACATCGTGAGGAAACCTGCACGCATCTGCGAAGCAGCTCAAAGATGTGTGTGAAATCCTCAATCCGCACTGGGCCCGCGTGGGGACTATAGCCCTCTCGTGATGAGAGGAGGCCTGTGGCCAGCAGTGGGACGCAAATAGGCTGTAGTAGTAGTAGTTGCATGAATAAATGATTTTTTCTCTCTTTACCTGTGTCCCTGCCAGGATATTACTGGCTGCCCAGGCCGCTTCCTTGACCAGCGAGGATTTCCCGCAGCTTAGCAGCATCAGGAGGTAGCTGGTAACGCCAGCATCCAAGCAGCGGTCGGTCTGAAGGAATCCATATTAATATTATAAATGCGCAAGTAACTCTGTCTGTTTGTTACCTCTTCACGCTTCAACTGCTTGAGCGATTGAGATGAAATTTGGCATGGAGATAGTTGGGGTCCCGGGAAAGGACATAGGCTACCTAGGATTAGCCTCGCGAAGCTACTCGCGCAATCAGGACGTCCTGACTGGCCGAGGAATTGCCTCGAGAAGCTAATCGCTCAATCAGGACGTTCTGACTGACCGAGGATTTGCCTCGAGAAGCTACTCGCTCAATCAGGACGTCCTGACTGACCGAGGATTTGCCTCGAGAAGCTACTCGCTCAATCGGGACGTCCTGACTGACCGAGGACTTGCCTCGAGAAGCTACTCGCTCAATCAGGACGTCCTGACTGACCTAGGATTTGCCTCGCGAAGCTACTCGCGCAATCAGAACGTCCTGACTGGCCGAGGAATTGCCTCGAGAAGCTAATCGCTCAATCAGGACGTCCTGACTGACCTAGGATTTGCCTCGCGAAGCTACTCGCGCAATCAGAACGTCCTGACTGGCCGAGGAATTGCCTCGAGAAGCTAATCGCTCAATCAGGACGTCCTGAATAACCGAGGATTTGCCTCGCGAAGCTACTCGCGCAATCAGGACGTCCTGAATAACCGAGGATTTGCCTCGAGAAGCTACTCGCGCAATCAGGACGTCCTGACTGACCGAGGATTTGCCTCGCGAAGCTACTCGCGCAATCAGGACGTCCTGACTGACCGAGGATTTGCCTCGCGAAGCTACTCGCGCAATCAGGACGTCCTGACTGACCTACGATTTGCCTCGCGAAGCTACTTGCGCAATCAGGACGTTCTGACTGACCGAGGATTTGCCTCGAGAAGCTACTCGCTCAATCAGGACGTCCTGACTGACCGAGGATTTGCCTCGAGAAGCTACTCGCTCAATCGGGACGTCCTGACTGACCGAGGACTTGCCTCGAGAAGCTACTCGCGCAATCAGGACGTCCTGACTGACCGAGGATTTGCCTCGCGAAGCTACTCGCGCAATCAGGACGTCCTGACTGACCGAGGATTTGCCTCGCGAAGCTACTCGCGCAATCAGGACGTCCTGACTGACCTACGATTTGCCTCGCGAAGCTACTTGCGCAATCAGGACGTTCTGACTGACCGAGGATTTGCCTCGAGAAGCTACTCGCTCAATCAGGACGTCCTGACTGACCGAGGATTTGCCTCGAGAAGCTACTCGCTCAATCGGGACGTCCTGACTGACCGAGGACTTGCCTCGAGAAGCTACTCGCTCAATCAGGACGTCCTGACTGACCTAGGATTTGCCTCGCGAAGCTACTCGCGCAATCAGAACGTCCTGACTGGCCGAGGAATTGCCTCGAGAAGCTAATCGCTCAATCAGGACGTCCTGAATAACCGAGGATTTGCCTCGCGAAGCTACTCGCGCAATCAGGACGTCCTGAATAACCGAGGAGTACCCTCGCGAAGCTACTCGCGCAATCAGGACGTTCTGACTGACCGAGGATTTGCCTCGAGAAGCTAATCGCTCAATCAGGACGTCCTGACTGACCGAAGATTTGCCTCGAGGAGCTACTCGCGCAATCAGGACGTTCTGACTGACCGAAGATTTGCCTCGAGAAGCTACTCGCTCAATCGGGACGTCCTGACTGACCGAGGACTTGCCTCGAGAAGCTACTCGCTCAATCAGGACGTCCTGACTGACCTAGGATTTGCCTCGCGAAGCTACGCGCTTAATCAGGTGGACTGACCGAAGATTTGCCTCGAGAAGCTACTCGCTCAATCAGGACGTCCTGACTGACCGAAGATTTGCCTCGAGGAGCTACTCGCGCAATCAGGACGTTCTGACTGACCGAAGATTTGCCTCGAGGAGCTACACGCGCAATCAGGACGTTCTGACTGACCGAAGATTTGCCTCGAGGAGCTACTCGCGCAATCAGGACGTCCTGACTGACCGAGGATTTGCCTCGAGAAGCTACTCGCGCAATCAAGACGTCCTGACTGACGGAGCATTTGCCTCGAGAAGCTACTCGCTCAATCACGGACAGTCTTATAAGTGGCAGTGGTAACTTTCTATCAGACCGTCTGTCTCGTTGTTTGTCTCTACTTAACAGTCTAAAAATCATCAGCTGTTAATTTATTTATTTAAACTTTTTTGCACAAGAAAACAAATATGTAAAAATGGCGAACTTACTGCCCAATGGCATTCTCTACCAGTCAACCATAGGGTAAAACAGAGAAAGTGTCGAACCTGTTCATCGGATCCCGTCAACATGTTCCCAGCAGCTCGCAGGGCGGGTGTCTTGACGCCAGCTGACTTGTTGTCGAGCAGTTTGATGACCCGAACCAACAGGTTTGGGGTCATTTGGACCTCCTCTATACGCTCGTTGGGGCCATCCGTCAAGTAGGATATGGCCCAGCACGCGTCCGCTTTTGAAAAAAAAACACATTTTTTTAAAATGGCAGGTAGTATATTTATTTATTTTTAGAAAGAAACAAAACTATACTCAAAGATTTTCTAAAAATAGCAAGCATAACCCGGTAATCGAACCAGGTAAATTTACAAAAAAAACACGCTATTTTTATTATACTAATACACAGGATAATAGGGATGACGACAGGGTGAAGAAATCGAAATACTAATTAGTCCGTCAGTCAGGTAATAAATAGTACATTATTGCAGAGGCCGCCAAGTAGCGCATTGCCGGACGAGTCAGTTAGAATTCTATTAGTACGAGTCCGGCAATCGCAATTGCGGCCGAGGTATATATAATGCTTTTCTCAAACAGCGAGGAAATACGTAAGGTCAGTCGGGGCAAGTGCGCCAAGATGGGGTAGGTGCGCCTAATTTAAATATATCGAAACCTATAAATATTACTCAACTAGTAGTTGGCTGTTTACAAGGCATAGGGGCGAAATAAATTTAGGCGCACTTACCCCATATCAGTATCTACTACATCCATGATCGTGGATGATTTGGCCATGGAAGTTGTACTTATCACCTCCATGGATTTGTCAGTTTCGGGGCAAGTGCGCCAGGATGGGGTAAGTGCGCCTAACATAAATATATCGAAACCTATAAATATTACTCAACTAGTAGTTGGCTGTTTACAAGGCATAGGGGCAAAATAAATTTAGGCGCACTTACCCCACATCAGTATTTACTACTTCCATGATCGTGGATGATTTGGCCATGGACGTTGTACTTATTACCTCCATGGATTTGTCAGTTTCTCTACAGAGGTGTCTCAAATAGCAAGCGAATTAAAAAAAAACACACACGACAATAATGTTTTTGCTGGCCAAGGCCGGCAATGGACAGCCTCGCGTCTTCTTTTTTTGAAAGTAACACGAACATTTCCGAGCATGTTTGAGAAAAAATCCTTTTTTAATATTGCCTTATTACACATTATACTATTGAAAATGTCTTACCTAAAACGTCTTGATCGGCACACTCCAGTAGTTCAGAGATGTATGGCAACGCTGGGGCCACAAGCTCGAAATTCACCAGCGGATTTTTATTTCTGTAACAAAACATTGTATGAGAAATTGATCTAACTCAACAGTCTATTTACTTGTACGTCGAGGATGAGGATTTAAAAATAATCATTAGCTTTAAATATTACTAAGTCAAACATTTTAAGCGAGAGACCTCATCATGTTCTTATTGACATGTATTAATGAACTCTTTTATACATGATGTATTTCATTATTTATTGACATTTTGAGACTGTCGACATCTATGGAATTTATATTTATTTGACAATGGCGGCCATCTCCATGTTTTTTTTTTCTGGACCCTTGGAGACTATACTTCTCTAAGATCATAGATTTAAGTTTAAGTTAGGGACTATACATCCCTTCAATGTAATTTTAGTACGTACCTATATGTATATTTTATACATGTAATGTAAATTTTGTAACTATGTGGAAATTATGAAAAAAGGCCTTCTGCCTGAGTTTGTTGCGGCGCTTATTCTCGAGCAATGGGTCTAGGAAGTGCTGGTAAATTCTTTTTCTGACGGGTAAAAGTGCCCTTATGTGGCCAATTTGCTGAATAAATCATTGAATTTGAAAAAATTGAATTATGTATTTTAAACAGACGACTCACCTGCAGAAGTTGCTATAGGTCCACACAGCCGTCCTAAGCGTACTATTAGTAGTAGTGGGCAACATGCTGGGCAGCAGCGCGGGTAAAGCCGCGGCGCGCAGCACTGTGTCCCGCGGGCCGGGGCCGTCCCCAGCGATGTTGCCCAGCGCCCACGCCGACTGCTCGCCCACGGACCCACCGCGAGCCAGTAGGCCCACCAGCTTGGGAATAGCTCCTCCCTGGAATAATAGAAAAAGTAAGGTAATGACAACCTTCATATTATTTATATTATAAATCAGGGTACGCCCGAAATAAGTGTTAATTGCGATAACAGATGTCGCTGCCTAGGCAGCCTGTATGAACATTAGAAGCGCGTCCTGGACATTGCTCGCACACAGAGCTTTACGATGTACGCCGCAATGTAAGATTGTCAGTCTATATAATTACCTCTGGTAGAGGATTTTTTTAGTAATTTAATATTTTGTATAGGTATACTGGCATCACCGATCGCATCACACTCCACGTCACATAATATCAGGCATCATATTAAATCACACGACGCGTCACATCACATAACAAATCACACAGCTGGAGCATACATATTCAAATTCTTCTTCTTCTTTGTCGCTACACTCTTGCCAGAGTGGTCGTGGCCGTCTTGAGTGGCGAGCTTCACCACCCGGCGTCATTCTTCTCTCACGGCTGCGCGTCTAGTGTTCTCGTGCACGGGCTGGTTTGTAGCGGATTTGACAGTCGGTCCATCTCATGGGGGACCCACCGCGTGGCCTGGTGCCCTCAACCCTGCCCTGAACTACCAGTCGTTCGATGGAAAACTCTCCACGTCTCGATATATACCCGAAAAAAGAGAGGATTCTAGACTTTACCACGGAGGACAAGCCCTGTTTAATGTTTAGCTCTCGAGTATAGAATTATTAGTGCGAAACTCAGACCAGGATATTCGGAGCATTCTTCTCCAGCACCACATTTCAAGCGCATCGATTCAAATTAAGATATTCAAATTACCAACATTATAATATGGTTTATTACAACTTTATTTTCAATTCTTTATAAGTTTGTATGACATATCTGACCTCAATAACCGCCATGGTGTGGTCATGTGTTCCCGACGCGATGTTAGTGAGAGCCCAAGCCGCTTCGAATTGCAGATCTTGACTGGAACAATATAATAACATAGTTCAATTCAATTCAATCATTTATTCAGCAAATTGGCCACATAGGGGCACTTTTACACGTCAGAAAAAGAATTTGCCAGCGCTTCCTAGACCCATTGCTTGAGAAGGAGCGCCGCAACAAACTCAAGCAGAAGGCCTTTTTTCAAAATTCAATAGAGATATGAAATAACTCGATTTTTGCAAAAATATAAAACCAGACTGCAAACAAACTTTTGATTTCACATATATTATATATATATATATATATTTTTGCGATCCATTCATTCAGCCCTTCATTTTGAAACCCCACTCGACAGGCTATGAGAAAAAAAAAATTGGAAATGTTTAAAATGCCTCCAAAAGTCAGCCATTTTGTTTTTTGCAATTTTGATAACCCCAGTGTCACTCTCACGATTAAGAGGAATCTAACGACACCTCGCAAGCTAAAATCCATCCAGCCATTTAGGCTACAGAGCGTGCCAAGGAAATATACATACATACATACACTCGAAAAACATAACCCTCCTTCTGGTGCAGTCGGGTAAAGAGTTTTTTTAATACAGGTGGTGTTTAACGTGCCAAAAGTTAGTCATTCCCGAACGAGCGTTTCTTGTTTTTTACGAACTAGTGCATAAAGTTTTTTGAGCTTCATACTGTCCGTTTATTTCTTTATTCTTTTTTTTCGCAAATGTATAAAAAAATGTCTTTTGATACACGTGCGAAGAGAAAGCGAGTTTCATTAAAATCCATTGAGTAGTTTTTACGTGAAAGAGTAACAAACATACATCCATATACTTACAAAACTTTCGCGTTTATAATATTACAGCTTTCTTGGACTAAGCATCTCCTAGCGATGCTGCGGACAGACAGATGGACAGACATAGCGAAACTACACTCCACAGCAACGAAAACAGGTCACTCTTGTATGGAAAAGACAAACTGACCCATATTTATAGTTGTTGAGATTCCTTGTGGACTACAGTATCCTAAAAAATTTCCACTCCTCCACTTACCAGTCATCCCGATCCAAAGCTTGTACCAACGGGCTGATGACTCCAGCCTGCACCATGACGGAGATGGGTGGGTTTTGCTCCCGAGACAGGATCCTCCGAGCTGAACGAGCTGCTGTGGTCATCACCGACAGGTCTGAAGACTTGAGACCTGTGGACAAGCGGACAGTTCATATCCTTCATAGATATAGTTAACAGCTTAAGTAGCTTGGTAGTTGAAGGGATCAAAATTATCTACACTTGCATGCTCCTATACTATAGATATATATGATAAAAAGATACCTGTAATTTTTTGTATGACTCAGTATTATTATGAAGCTTTTTTTAACCTACTTCAAAAAAAGGAGGAGGTTCTCAATTCGTCAGATTTTTATTTTTTATTTTTTTATTTATGTCACCAAAAATAAATAGTAAACGTTAACTGATTTCGATGATTCTTTTTTTGTTCGAAAGGTGGTACTTCCAAGTTGGTCCCATATTAATTTGGTTCAGTTCTGATGATGGGATCCATGAGAAAATGAGGGAACTCCTCGAAATTTGCTTACAAATAGATGATTTTGGTGTCAATTTCGAAGACTTCAGAGTTACTTATGTACTTCTATAGTAATGTTTGGAAACTGTAGCCGAATTTTTTTTTAAATAAAAATTCATTTTATTATATGTTTATACAATAAATTGTTACATAGGACTTACAATAATTTCATGCTAAAAAATTTCATTACCTCTTCCGTGCAGTTTAGTATTTTGTTCTCAATTTGAATTTCTTTTTACCCTAAGTTTTTACCCAACTGCTCCAGAATGAGCTTTATGTTTTACGAGTGTATGTATGTACCTATATAATATTCTTGGGCACGCTCTGTAGTCTAAACGGCTTGATGTATTTTTACCCGACTGCGCACCGCAAAGGAGGGTTATGTGTTTACCTGTCTATGTATGTATGTATGTATGTATGTATGTTTGTTCCTTTGTGGCACACTAGAGATCAAACGCGTGGGTCGATTTTAATGAATCATACGTCAATCGATTCGTCTGAATTGCGCGAGTGTCACTGAAGATATGAAATTTATCAAAATTCAAAATGGCGGCTACCAGACGCCACATTGTACAAAATAAAAAAATAAAAGTCAACCAACTATGGCATGTGAGGTATCGTTGAATAGGTATTTAAAAATCATTATTAGGTTTCTTTGACCATTTTTCAGACAAAAGAACCGTTTATGATTTATAACGATTCAAAGTTCCTTTACTAACCACGTAAAGTAGGTACCTACCTATCCACCCAGTAGTACATCCGTTCGAATTAGCAACACAGGAAATAATCTAGACCAACGAGTCTTCAAGCAGGTCACGACGACTATAAAATACTTAATAATAATGTTTTTCATAAATCTCAAACTTCAATCAAGTACCTACGTACGCATGTGCAATGTAGTGTACCAGTAGCGTCATCTATCCGTTGACTTGAAGACTTTTAGTTTCGTTATTACATTTAAAGTGTCAATAGTGTGTGTGATACAGTGAAATATAACCTAATTGATTATAGGTACCAATTAGGTACACTAGTCAAATCGCTCGTAAATAAATAAAATAGCTACCTAATACTCTTATGTAGTACCAGTAGCGCCATCTATCGGTTGACTTGAAGAATTTTAATAGGTTCAGGCTTATGTAGCGTTTTGAGCCGGGTTAGGTCTCTAGAGGGATTAATAATCAGTAATTTAGATCATCGCACTCTCTCCATGAAATGACAAGATTGCGGAATTTACTGTCTTTTAATCCCTAACTAAAAATAATAAAATAAAAAAGTTAATTAAAAAAAACAAAAAACCCGACTGCGTAAAAACTAAAAAGAAAAAAACAAGACTACTTAGTTCAGTAGTAGCTAGGATTATGTTAAGTAATTGATTGCTATTGAGGAATCTAAAGATGCCTACAGTCGGGACCCATTTAAAATCTAGGTTAAAATGTTACAAATAATGGGTCCCGATAGTAGGCATCTTTAGATTCCTCAATAGCAATCAATTACTTAACATAATCCTAGCTACTACTGAACTAAGTAGTCTTGTTTTTTTCTTTTTAGTTTTTACGCAGTCGGGTTTTTTGTTTTTTTTAATTAACTTTTTTATAGCTTGTGAGGTGTTGTTAGATTCGTCTTGTATCAAAGACTCTTGATTGTAAGAATGACACTGGGTATACTTAGTTAGTGTGCAGCCGGGTTTCTTTTGACGTGATAACGTCTTATAAATTAATGAAAGCCGGTTGCGTCCACGAAAAAACAAGACGCAATAGTAGCGTTACGTGACGTTATCTCGTATATAATTATCGTCCGTAAACCGACTTTACTGACTACCAATTTTTTTTTAAATCAAGTTGTTTTTATAATCTTTTATTTACTTTCACCTGTCCCATTGTCTGTAATGGAATCTTGCAAGTTAAATTTGACCCACTTTCCGGTTTCCGATTGAGCTGAAATTTTGCACGAATATGTAAATCGCGTGACAATGCAATATTATGATGACGTGGAGCTGGAAGGTAGCCACTCCGTAACAAAACCACATAACCCCATCGAGTTTGGGCTCGTTTGATTCGTCTTGAAGGGTAGATGAAGGATTTACAAAGAAAAGTAGGTACAGTCAGCAATAAAAGCTTGTCCCAAAAATTAAATTTTTGAAAAAACTTGTTTCATTATACTTTTTACTTTGTGTCGAATTAAGTTTCAATGTATGATGGACATAGTCTTTGTATAATAGTTTACCTTTGACGATGTCGGCCGGAGTGGGCAGCTTGTCCACCGGGTGCTCGTCATCCTTGTCCGGGGACAGAGCCCTGCGCTTGAGCAGCTGCTCATCTCGCGCCTGCTTCCGGAGAGCCACACTCAGCTCAGCCCGCTTACGACGGAGATCCTGGGAAGAAAACATGTATTTTATGGCATTTTTCAGCAGTTAGTATTTCCCACACCACACAACAACCTATTTAGGTCCCACTAGAGAGGGTTTGAGCACTTCACACACTTCCTTGAATTACTTTGCAGATGTGTGCACGTTTTCTCACAATGTTTTCCTTCACCGAAAAGCTCAGGGGTAAATTCAAATTGAATTTCGCTGTAAGATTCGAGTGTAAGTTAAGAGTGGCTGATTTGCAGTCATGCGCTCCCTGGGCCATATGCCACTCTACACCTCAGCTTCCACTGTTAGAGTAGTATAAGTGGGTCGATTGTAAAGAAAAAAAAGTGATATGGTTAACTTTTGTCACACAAGGGAACAAAAATTAAAGCTTAGATTAGATTAAGTCCTTCTTTTTAAATCAATCCGAGTAACAATTTTTATGGTAGAAAAAATAAGCACTATAATCCAGAGACATATTACCAAAGGCTTGTTGGTCAGTGTATTTTTAGCAACAATTACCAGTCTAGGTCTACTAGGCGTACAAGGGTTGAAATAGTACATTACAGACCTAGGGTGGTGAATTCGTAAATGTCACAGATCGCAGTTGTCTGTAAATATAAATGTAAATAAATATGCGATCTGAGGCTTTACGAATTACCACCCGTGGTTTGTCAAAAGTTTTACGTCCTGCCTTGGCCAAGAAGTGAAATTTTCTCTCCGCGTAGCGGCCAGAAAATCACACTTTACGGCCAAGGGTGATGTAAAAGTTGTTACTGCATAAGGAGTTGTCTTTCTAATATGAATATGAATTAAAACAATCACATAATAACGTTTTCACAGTAAGTAACAATATTATACATTTTGTACTTAATGTCTTCTGTGAACTGTCCCTCCAAAGAACAAAGGAAAAATGTTTTGAAAAGACAATAAAAGTTTCATACTGGCATTCATATATTTAACACGGACAGAACCTGATGACATTTTTGACAATTTTAGACATAAAATTCTAGGGTTTTAAAGAAGAAGGGTTTTATGTAGTTACTAACAATAAAAACGATTACCTTACTAATGTTGTAAGTTACAAATTTCTTTTACCTAATTATATTTTCAACAAGTAATTAAACTCAAATATAAACCATTTAATTCATTATTTAAATCTCTACCCTCATGTACTATTTATATTTAATAATATTTTTACTATAATTTAAGCTAATTTACTCAAATTGACAGTATTTAAAGCAATAACTCAACATCTATAATTTGAATATAATTAATTGCAATTTAGAAGAGACAAGAGTAAAACAAATGGAATAAAATGAGCACTTTCGAACAAAGAACACCTGCCAAAGAAAAGTATTATACTCACAGTCGTTCCAACACCAGCGTTTTTGTAAGCGGAAAGGCGAGAATTGTGATTCTTTTCCGACATGGTATAAAAAATATAAATATAGTATAATACAAATCGAAAATTAACAAATATAACTTGAAATAATCTCAGAGCACGGACCAATTCGAGCACTTAATAAACGTTTGAATGGCAACGGACGACGGAAACGTCGGAAACTAATAGTAATGTTGCCAATATTTCATAGTGAACTTATTGAAACACGTTATAGTAGAATTATTATCAATACAACTAAAATTAATTTAAAAAAATACAAACAAATGAAAATTGATTCATTTTCATATTTTAATTACAGAAATTTCGAGGAAAAATGTACATTGCAACACAGATGTGTCATTTGCCCGTTCTGAAAGTAGTATTTTTTTAGGCTAAATATTCTGACATTTTAAAAGTATTTTTTGGTAGGATTTTTTTTAATACCTAATTAAGAATGGTAAATATGAACTAAAGAAATCTTGATAAACCTGTGTAACTTGCTTGCGGTAAATTAACATAACCTGAACCCGCATGGCGCATTCGGCGTGTTGTGATTTGAACGTTCTGAAACAATGTCAAATATTCGTTCACAGAGTCGCTAAGAGGTGGCGCCAGAGATCGTTATTATCTTGTTATTATGAATTGTATTTTTGATAATGATCGTAATTTAATAATAGAACTATTTATGTAATACATAATAAATAAGCAGAGTGAAATGACGTTAAATTTTGCATGTAATCGATTTTATCTAATACTTAATTTTTATTTATGAATTTTCAGTGTCGGTGATTTGATTTGTCTCAAAATGTTTTTTAATCTTAAACAGTTGGTACACCTTAAATTGGTGCTTGCCTTTTTTCGAAATTAATCGATTTCAATCGAATCAGCAAAGCAGTATCTCAGAATAGAACATATGGACATATGCTTATAGTTATAGCATACATTAAATTATACTCTTATCAGTACATTAATCAGAGTATTACTTGTTATTACGTAATTTGCAGTTATAATGCGTAATTTTGTTCGAAGCGCTGGTGAATTGAATGCCTGTAATCTTCTATATTATGATTAACCCGATTTTAAAGGCGTATAATATTCCAGTAGAGCTTAACGCCGAAAGTTTTAATCAAAATTACAAATAACGCATTTTTAAATGTATAAATAAGATAATTGAGTTAATGAAGTGGACATTTGTAGTAAGTTATTACCTACTATTCTAATCTAACGAGCTAAAAAAACCCTTGATTTGTCATAGATTTGTCTTAATTGTCAAAGTACTCGAAAGCTCAGACTTAACTAGATTATTAATCAAACTGCAATGCGCCTGCACGGAGTTAATGCAGTCGAGATGAACATCTGAAAAAAATAGACACCAGTAAAATAAGAAAAAGTAGGAGGCGCTCTCACGACAGATATTGAGTGGTGGGACGGGCCTAGCCTGCGCAAAGACGGATTATAGCAGTAAAAAGACACATTACACTGCATTTAACATGTTGAATGATCGACACATTCGTCCGGTGACCTTATTTCGAGGTGTAGTTGTAAATTAACGTTATTAAAACGAGTTTAAGCGCCGACATGAGCGTTTAATTACGCAAACGTTACGCCGCTGGGCGTGACATCACAAATCAGCTCGGTCGGGTTGAAGACAACACGTCGGGTGCGCGTTCCTCTCTAACCTGCGAGAGTGAGCGAGAGGGGAAGAGCGGGCAGGCCGGTGCTGATCGTATTCTGTCGAGGGTGTCGCCATTTTCGTTTTGACGAATATTGACAGCACGGCAGACAGACAGTAGCACGGCCGTCGACGCAGCGTCTGACACTATTTTTATTTTGATAGTGAATCACATAACGTGCTCGCGTTGTATTGGTAATAAAAAACAAGAGTTTGTTTTATACGGTAACACGCGAACTGTAATTGATGTATTGTTTTGGATTTTTTGGTGCTAACCTCCTTTTATAGCTTAGTGTTTTTAAGAACTGCAAGACTGTGATCGATATGTGCAAGATGAACAGATGACTCTGCATTATCCGACGACACTGTGTTGTTTTCTTCTGGTGAGTACGGCGTTTTTTTTACCTTTATTTGTGTTCTGGTTTATTTAAATAGTGATTGCATATATTGAGGATGTATATTTTAAAAGACACAATAGTTGGCCGGTCATACGGTTGGCTCGCGGTGTGGATTAGCATTGAGAAATGGCAGAGGACCTTTGTTGCGGTAGCTCCAGTTTGTTTACGAACTGTCACGGGCAGTACACGGCCTAAGATATATTGCCTGGGCTGGCGACTATGCGTGGAACAGATGCGCGAGCAAAATTCGACTGTGACACTCACAAATAAAGCGCTATTTCCCGGAACAGCAGCCGCGATAACGGCCTGTAGAATTAATTTATCACACGCCGCGCTTGACAAGTTGAAAACATAAATTCGACCTTGCCGCTCCACGTGGTTGCTGGCATTACGCTTTCTTTGCGTTATTCGATTATTTTGATTTTAGAACCGTTACGTCACTATCGATTATTTCCTCGATGTTGGTACTGAATTTTTGACCATTTTTTTGCACGACACACATTAACATGTGCCATTGTTATGAACTTTTGATAGTCTGTTATTTTTCTTTTTGACATTTGCAAGTTTTTTTTTAATTTATGTGGGATTTTACTTTGTTTCATTTTTTATTAAGTAGTAAGGTACCTTATAATGCTGATAGATATTTATTTAATATTCTGATTTGATTTCTCTTCAAAGGGTTTGTTTTTGCAATCTTTGTCAAAATCTACATACTGGCCGGTAAACTTTTTGTGTTATGAGTTATATTATATTATAAATTTTAAGTTACGTTTCAACTTGTTCTCATTAAAAATATATCCTTTATTTCAAATAGGTACCTAAGTAATTATTGTTGCAAAGGTCTTCACTATAGGTTTAGAGGATTTTTACTGGACCAAGTCACTACTGCTACTTTTATCTCAATCTAATTTCTTTTTATAGGTATGTAGAAGATTAGCTTCTGCCCGCGAATTCGTCCGCGTGGAATTGAGCGTTAAACTATAACAAATTATATACTTAAACCTTCCTCTTGAAACACTAACTATTACAAAAAAAACTCATCAAAATCTGTTGTGTACTTTTAAAGAATTAAACATACAAGGGAGGGACAGACACATAGCAAGAAGCAACTTTGTTTTATACTATTTAGTGATAATGTACAGTCAACAACGGACATATTGTAACACTTTTGCATTGTTTTACTGAAGATTTTGAAAACATGTGACTTCATCTGAACCTAAATAACCCTTTGGATGCAAGTCTAAAATGTATTCAAATAAAATTGCCCTTGCCCCGAGACAATAAGACTCAACATTTTCAGTTTCCCATAGAATTATCCAAACATTTTTTCCATCATACTACTACTACTACAGCCTATTTGCGTCCCACTGCTGGCCACAGGCCTCCTCTCATCACGAGAGGGTTTGGGCTATAGTCCCCGGGCATGTGGGCCCTGTGCGGATTGGGGACTTCACACACATCTTTGAATCGCTTCGCAGATCCGTGCAGGTTTCCTCACGATGTTTTCCTTCACCGAAAAGCACAGTGGTTAATTCAAATTGAACAGTGGTTAATGCCACCATACAATCTTATCTTTTATAATAACCTTATACTTAAATTACAAAAATAATAAGGTGTGGGCGCAATAGGTACCTACCTAACTGTAAAGAAATTTTGTGAAAAAACTTATAAGAATCTAAATTCTAAGTCAATGCAGACAAAAATTCAATAAAAGGCTAGTGAGTAAATAAACTTTAAGCAGTCACATCATAGGTTTCTGATCGCACGGGACCTATAAGGTGTCAAAGTCTAACAAAGTCTGTGGGTGGAGCTATCATTTCCATTTTTAGGTTATTGTTTAGTTTTAGGTGAAGGAAAACATCGTGAGGAAACCTGCACGCACTTGCGAAGCGATTCAAAGATGTGTATGAAGTCCCCGCACCGCACTGGGCCCACATGGGGACTATAGCCAAAACCCTCTCGTGATGAGAGGAGGCCTGTGCCCAGCAGTGGGACGCAAATAGGCTGTAGTAGTAGTAGTTAAATTTTTTTTATTTCCGTAAATTCAAATGCTATTTATAGTTTACTTTTAATTTTTAAAACTTATTATTTTCGGAATAAAATTTTATTATTTTACCTTCAATAATATTTATTGATGACTAGCTTTTCCCCGCAACTTCATATGCGCAGAAACATTAACATGTAAAATCCCGTTTTTTTCCGTTCCCTTGGGAATTTCGGAAAATAACCTAAGGAACCTGCATGCCAAATTTCAGCTCTCTACGACCAGTAGTTTCGGCTGTGCGTTGATCGATCTGTCAGTCAGTCAGTCAGTTTCTTATTTTATATAGAAGGCAATTCCCATTCAAAGTTATTTGTCTTTCTTTATTCAAGCTGTTTTTTAGATTCTTTTCTATTCAAACCTTCCTGAAACACAGGGAATAAAACGAAAAAAAAAGCGGCCAAGTGCGAGTCGGACTCGCCCATGAAGGGTTCCGTAGCAGCAAGTAACATAATATAAAAGTTCTTGTAGTTTGTTGTAACTTTGATCGATGTTTTATAATAATAGTGTAAGGTAAAGTGCGGTTTACGATTTATGACGTATTAAAAAAAACTACTTACTAGATCTCGTTCAAACCAATTTTCGGTGGAAGTTTGCATGGTTATGTACATCATATATTCTTTTTAGTTTTATCATTCTCTTATTTTAGAAGTTACAGGGGGGGGGGGGACACACATCTTACCACTTTGGAAGTGTCTCTCGCGTAAACTATTCAGTTTAGAAAAAAATGATATTAGAAACCTCAATATCACTTTTGAAGACCTATCCATAGATACCCCACTCCGAGTGGGCCACTCGTATGGTGTTGATGAAAAATTTTTTTTTGTGTTTCAGTTCTAAGTATGGGGAACCCCCAAAATTTATCGTTTATTTTTTTCGATTTTTGTGTGAAAATCTTAATGCGGTTCACAGAACACATCTACTTACCATAAGTTTCAACAATATAGTTCTTATAGTTTCGGAAAAAAGTGGCTGTGACATACGGACGGACAGACAGACAGACAGACATGACGAATCCATAAGGGTTCAATGGGAGGCAATGCAAATGAATGTTTAAAAGTAATGATTTGATGGCTCAAAACTATGACGTCACAGTATGCCATTGTATGACCTCTCCGTAAGAAAGCTGCGTTTTGACAGTCAATAATAAAAACCGGCCAAGTGCGAGTCGGACTCGCGCACGAAGGGTGCCGTACTAATTAACTGTAAAAACGGCAAAAAATCATATCTGTTGTATGGGAGCCCCCTTCAATATTTATTTTATTCTGTTTTTTAGTATTTGTTGTTATAGCGGCAACAGAAATACATCATCTGTGACAGTTTCAACTGTCTAACTGTCACGGTTCATCAAATACTGCCTGGTGACAGACAAAAAATCATGTCTGATGTACTTATGTATGACAACAGAAATACATCATCTGTGAAAATTTCAACTGCCTAACCACAGAGATAACAGATACTATAGAGTACGGTTGTTCGTCCATTTGTATGGGAACCAAGCGTGTAACATTTTGCGTCGCTACGATGACGTCACGAGAGTAATTTAGTGATGGGCAACAAAAATTGCGCGACTCCGATTTAACAGCATCGATTGTCAAGCGGCTAAACGATTTAAGATCTTTAGCATTTTTAATCGATTTACATATCGATAAAACACGAAAGAAAAATGATAATTCGTTTCCACAGAATAATGCGCAATAGTTTTAAAATGTTTTAACACTTACACTTATTATTAAAACGAGTCTTTTTAAATTAAAGTACAATGCCTTGGTACCGCGGTAGTTGTTACTAGTGTTTTACGATATCACGATGACGTAATTTAGGCAAGTTGGTTTTTATTTACTAATAATACCCAGAAACTTTATGATTGTTCATATGCATAGCTTCAATGGAGGATTTGACAACATCTCTCTATCTCTTTCAAACTCACTTTCGAACTAATTAATGTTCGCGCGCTGAATACAAACTTGTCATTAAGGGTGCAATACTTAACTGTTCCGTAACAAATATTGTCGAAGTTGACAAGCTGTATTGACTCAGGCCCTGGTCACAAGACTGTAGGTATATCAAGCGCGCCAAATGGCCGGCATTTAAATTAACGATACTTTTAATATTTTTTATAATTATTTAAATGTAGTTTTTTGCGTGGGATATTTTTTTACTGTTATAAATAAAACTAATCAAACAAACATCGTTACATGTGAAACTAAATAAAAGCTTGTAATAAGATATTGAGAAATAAATGTCTATGTCTATGTCTAATAACAATAGATAAATGAAATACTGATCGTGTAACTCCATTCATAGTAGTAGGTATATTCAAGTATTTCTGATAATACTAGCTGTTCACTTATTACCACGTTTTATAGCTACATTATAATATGCATTTTTATTATCATTTTTCTGTCTGATTTTAATCGATTATGAAATCGGCATTGAAATTAGCAGGTGCACATCACTATTGACAGAATAATGAGAAATCGGCCTGGAACGCGGTTGGTCGACGTCTTGAGAGTTTGGCTTTGTTGAAATTATTTGTACGTTTCATGGTCCAATGAAAGTTTTCTTATTATAAATCTTCTTTATTTGAGAAATGCACAACTACATTATTACAATGGCGGACGCAGTGACAAAGAGTAGAGTAAGTAACATAGAAAAAGATTAACTGTCAAAGTTCACAGATAGGACAAACATTTAACACCCCGCCTCGATTGAAACTAATTTTAACAAAATTTGACTTCAATCGTCAAAGAAACAAACAAAACATCTTACAGCAAATAAGAGACAAAATTAAATTACAGTCAGTGTAAACACAACTAGTTTAAACTGAAAATGAACACAGTTCCAATTAAAAAAAAACATAATATTACACAACATTCAAATTATTTTTCATGTAACCAAGTTTTTCAGCACATAAAGCTTTTGTCAGCAAATCAGACATATTTTCATTAGTCGATATATATTGTACAACTATCTCTTTCTTTATAATTAAATCTTTTAAGAAATGATTCTTGATGTCTATGTGCTTAGCACGTTTACTGTTTTCAAAAGAGAGAGATAATTGCATGGCACCTTTATTATCAATGTAGAGTATACACTGTAAATCACTATTGTTCCCACTTAAATCACTCCACAGTCCTTTGATATATATTAAGTCACAAGCACTTGCAGCTGCTGCCACATATTCAGCCTCCACTGTCGACAGAGCTACACAATTCTGTTTTCTGGAAAACCATGATACTAAACATCCATTATACAAGGTGACAGATCCGGATACACTTTTCCTGTCCGTATGGTTTCCAGCCCAATCCGCGTCTGAGTAAGTTTCAATAGAATTGGTATCACTCTTTTCATAAATCAGTCCAGTATTTTCAGTCCCTTTTAAGTATCTAAGTATTCTTTTAGCTTGAGTCCATAGGCTTTTGGTCGGTTTATCCAAATATTGACTGAGGTAGGATACTGCATATGAAATATCAGGACGGGAAACGGTAGCCACAAACATGAGTCCTCCAATCAGTTGTCTATAAGGTACATCTTGTATTAATTCTTCTTTTTCATCATACTGATAACCCTTTTGCATGGGTGTTGTTGTACTTTTACAGTCAGTAATTTTGAATTTCTGAAGCATTTTATGTATTTGATTTTTCTGTGTGATCTTTATCATATCTTCTTTTCCTTCTATTTCCATACCCAAGAAGAGTCTGGGGAAGCCAAAATCTTTCACTTGAAATTCCTTTTTTAAATCCTGAATCACTCTTGATACACCTTCCTCATCTCCTACCAAAATGATGTCGTCAACGTAAATTACCATCCATACCTTCATTTTCTGTCCGATGTATAAACAAAAGTCATGTAAAGATCTTTCAAATTCTTTTCTTTTCACATAATCATTAAATCTCTGGTTCCAACATTTTGGACTCTCTCGTAATCCATATAATCCTCTATTTAGTTTTAACACCTTGTCTTCTTCTATTTCTATCCCTTTTGGTGCTTTTATATATACTTCTGATTCCAGAGTGCCGTTAAGGAATGCTGTAGGTACATCGAGCTGTCTTATAGTATAATTGTTTTGTACTGCATGCGCTAATAGTGTTCTCACAGTTGATGTTCTTGCTACTGGAGCATAGTTCTTTCCAAAATCTTCCTGCTCTCTTATCTGATAACCTCTTGCGACTAATCTAGCCTTTTTCACGCCATTATCTTTCGTTTTGAAAACCCATTTCGTATCTATAGCCTTTTTATTTTCAGGTAAGTTTGTCACAGTCCATGTATTCATCTTCTCTAAAGCCTGTAGTTCTGTGTTGATAGCATCTTTCCAACCTTCACTAATTGCCTCTTCATAGCTTTGCGGTTCTTCGTCTTCATTATTTAGTAAACAATATGCTTCGTTCAGTTCATACTCTTGTAGATGCTTTGGTAGTTGTATTACTCTTCCACTTGCTGTTTTTCTTTCTTCTATTCTATTTCTGCCTCCTTCTATCTCTGTTTCTTCTGTATTATCTTGTATTCTTTCATTATCTTCTTGTGTTTCCTTTGTTTTATCTTCTACTATTTTCCTTGGATTTTCTTTCTCTTTCTCTTCTGACTCAATTTCCACTTCTTGCTGCTCCTTTATGTTATCTTCATATCTTATATTTTTCTCATTAAACCTTATGTCTCTTGTAACATGTACTTCATCAGTTTTAGGGTCCCATACTTTATATCCAGTTCTTGCGTATCCAATCATCCGCACTTCTTTTGCTCTTGAATCAAACTTGTCTCCTCTTGGTATTATCATCATCCAGCCTTGACATCCAAATGCTTTTAGTCTATCTAGTTTGAACTCTCTTCCAAATATTTCAGCGGGTATATTGAAATCTATTGCTTTTGATGGGCATCTATTAATCATGTATGTTGCTGCTAAAACTGCGTGGCCCCATAGATGTCTTGGTAAGTTTGACTCATCCAGTATTGTTCTTGCTTTATCATATAAGCTTCGGTTCATGCGTTCGCTTTTACCATTCATTTGAGCACTGTATGGCAAAGAATATTCCAATTTTATCCCTTTATTTTGACAGTATCTTTTAAATGAGTTCGACGAATATTCACCTCCGTTGTCACATCTTATTCTTTTGATTCTTACATCCTTTTCCAGCTCTATATCTATTATATATTGTATAAGGTTGTCAGCCGCTTCAGATTTATTTTTCATTAAGTATGTTTGAGTGAAATGTGAGTAATCGTCAATTATAGTCTGAAAATATCTATAACCTTCTTTGGTGGGAGTTCTTGCTGGTCCTGACACGTCTGAGTGAATTAACTCTCCAATTCTATGAGCTTGGGCATGCTTGACTGGTTTAAAAGGTAATCTTGTACTCTTGTTTTTCATACAGGTATCACATGTGTCATTGTTGTATGGCAAGTTCATAATCGCTAATCCTTTACGGTTTAAATGCCCCAGTCGAATGTGCCATAAATTACTTTCAGCATTAGTGTGCTCACAATATTCCATTTTAGGTTTCTTTTTCATTTTTAAAATATGCAGCTTTCCTAATCTTTCTCCATAATAGGTGCATGTGCCTGTGTGTATCTTCATTTGGTCATTTTTAAACACAATTGTGTGTCCTTTCTCTTGCATCTTGTTAACAGAAAGCAAATTATGTGTCAGTCTCTCAACAATTAAGCCTTCGATTTTGACATTTTTATTTTGACATTCCAACCTCCAAATTCCTTGCTTTTTGGCCACTAATTTTTCTCCGTTGGCAACTTTGATGTAAATTGGCTCCTTCAAGTGTTTAATATCTTCCATTAGTTCTTCATACTCTGATTTTATGAAGTTATGAGTCGCACCCGAGTCCACAACAAATATGACTGGACTATATTTTAACATGGAATTTCCTGAATTTTCTGCAGAAAATGCTATAAATGAAGACTCTTCATCTCGTTCTGCATAGCTCACAGATGTCCCTCTCGTGCCTCTTGATCGGTAGCTTGTGCCTCGGAACCTGCCTCTTGACCTGCCCCTGCTCCGGCCTCGGCTTTGCGAGTTGTTGTGTCTCTCATTATAATTAGATTTACAATCATACGATATGTGTCCTTGTCGTCCACATTTGTAGCAGGATATAAAACTGGATTCCACTTTTATACTCGGTCGGTTTTCCTCTTGTTTTAGTTTTAATTCAGCATCCAGTAATCTTGACTTTATAAATTCAATATCCAAATCTCCATTTTCGCCCATAGTTTCCAACGTCGTTATTACGGTATTGTATTCACTTGGCAACGTAAGTAATAAATGACATATTTTGTCACTTTCGTCAATTTTTGTGCCGGATGCTTCTAATTCGGCAATAATTGTGTCAAACTTCAGAAAATGATCCTGAAGCTTGTCGTTAAACAAGCATTTTAACGCTAAAAGTCTTTTTCTTAGGTACAACTTGTTGAATACACTTTTTCGTTCAAATATTTTATCCAACTGTTCAATCATGTCCGCAGCCGACGTGCATTTCTTGATGTATTCTAAATATCTGTCCGACAAACACTGAACAATGACCGATCGTGCTTTGGCGTCATCTTCTTTTTTGAGCTGCTCTCCCTTTTTCAATAAGACATCTTGTAATCCTTTTTCTTCTAGTAATATTTTCACTCGAAACTTCCAATTCGAGAATCCGACGCCATCATTTAATTTCGGCAACACACTTGTATTGTTCGCCATCGCTTCTTGATGTTTTCGACTTTGCACTATATAACGATGATCAACCACGCTCTGCTGTTGAAATTATTTGTACGTTTCATGGTCCAATGAAAGTTTTCTTATTATAAATCTTCTTTATTTGAGAAATGCACAACTACATTATTACAATGGCGGACGCAGTGACAAAGAGTAGAGTAAGTAACATAGAAAAAGATTAACTGTCAAAGTTCACAGATAGGACAAACATTTAACAGGCTTGACTACTTTTACATTGCTGGTTTTCAATATGCGCAAGTTTGGCGCAACAGATTAAAGCCGCAATGGAAAACGAGCATTGGACACAAGGCATTCGCTACTAATTTGGTAAAACTAATAAAGAGCTACAAAATAAATCGTTTTCACAAAAATAACAGATATTTCAAGACAGAAAGTACTTACCGATGATAGGTAACACCCTGATGACCAACTCCACCAACGCTGGTGTTGTTTGTACAGTTAATTACGGCACACTTAGTCATTTTCTTTTTTTGATGTGACTTTGCTCGCGGAAGGCGGTCGGAAGCGAACTGAGGTTAGAAGCGAGCAAAGTGGACATAATGTCTACTTTTTTCCACGCGCGGTAGGTAAACTTTAGCATTCTATCTCGATCTATGTTCTGTGTGCCTAACTATCAGTACTATCACGGATTATGAGATACAGCCTGGTGACAGACGGACAGACAGACAGACGGACAGCGGAGTCTTAGTAATAGGGTCCCGTTCCATCCTTTGGGTACGGAACCCTAACGGACAAATGAGTTTTTTAATACAGTTGCTCAAAAAGTAAACATTTCGATACCCCCGAACGAGCGCTTTTTATTTTTTTACAGCTAGTGAGCGTGCTTAAAGTTGTTTTTTACGAACTAGTGCATAAAGTTTTTTGAGCATCCTGTTCATTTATTTCTTTTTTTCGCCAATGTATTAAAAAATTTCGTTTTATACACGTGGGAAATTGTCGCTTTCACTCGTCCCTAGTGTTACCGCTCGCTTTCGCTCGCGTCAACATAACTAGGGACTCGTGATAAAATGACAAACTTATCGCACTTGCATCAAAATGTACTATTATCTCGAAATATACACCAAAAACCACCATATCTTGCGAAACGTTATTAAAATTCGGCCATATATCTCGGCTTCAATTAAGCAGTCGACCACTGGAGGCAGTGACAACAGAAAAATGGTTTCCATCTTCAAATCTTACTCAAGACATACGCCCTTTCGGTGTTGCCAGTGGCACGGCGTCACTTGTCCATAATGGCGCCTTTTTCGCTGTCAAACTCCGAACCGTTTCGTTTCTGCGTCGGTGCCAGCTTTTTGGATAGTAATTTTAATATTTTCAGCTGAGGTGATCCTTTGTGTTGGAACAAAGAGAGTTTAGTTACTTAGCTGTACTGTGATTTAGTGCTTGGGCGTATTTGCAAAATTAAATTCTTATTTTTTTTTTACTTTTGTACTTGTTCTTCTTGGTCTACAAATCAACATTTGACAGTTAAATTTGAATGAAATTACTTAGTTACGAAGATTTTTTTGCATTTCTTCTGCTTTTGAACCGAACAAAACGAATGCCACTTTTTTCCTTATGTTATGTATAAATAAATAACTAAATTTTTGAAAAAAATATACCTGACTGCAAACAAACAAACTTTTGATGTCACATTTTGTATTTTTGTATCCGTTCATTAAACCCTTTATTTTGATACCCCACTCGCTCGATAATCTTTGACGAAAAGAATTTTTTTTGGAAACGTTTCAAATGTTCATTCTTCAATCTTCAAAAGTCAGCCGTTTTGTTTTTTTGCAATTTTGATATACCCAGTGTCACTACTGTCACTCTCACAATTTAGACGAATCTACCGACCACTGTAAGAAATAAACATACATACATACATACGCTCGAAAAACATAACCCTCCTAGCGCAGTCGGATAAAAACCGGGCAAGTGCGTATTATCTACCGCCTGATGTATGCCATACCTTTTTGTGTAATTACATAATGTCTACTGTTCCTTGATTGTGTGGTGTTCAATAAAGTATATTGTATTGTTGTATTGTATTGTATCTATAAAACGGCAAAAAATCACGTTTGTTGTATGGGAGCCCCCTTAAATATTTATTTTATTCTGTTTTTTAGTATTTGTTGTTATAGCGGCATCAGATATACATCATCTGTGAAAGTTTCAACTGTCTAACTATCACGGTTCATGAGATACAGTCTGGTGACAGACGGACGGACAGGAGTCTTGGTAAAAGGGTCCCGTTTTATCCTTTGGGCACGGAACCCTAAAAAACAACTTTAAATTTCACTGAAAGAAAATATCTCCACGCTTCATTTCATCCAAATCCGTTTAGCTGTTCTGAAATTTTGAATTAGGTTGCTGGCTATGGCTAGTTGTTGCTAATCTTCAATATAGTAATTAATAGTTATTTGTGCAACTAGAGAGCAAAATTGTTTTTTGCTTCGAGTGCCATGTTTGAGTCCTGAGCTAGCGAAAGATTCTATTGTTGAATCACGAGCGTCTAGCGAGTGATTCTAATTTAGAATCTTGAGCTAGCGAAGGACTCACAGGCACGAGAAGTAAAAGAAATTGCTCTCGAGTAGCACATACAATTTTTCACCTCAGTAGCGAGAACACGTAAAAGGTTGCAAAGAATACGAGTAGGTACTTACATTACGAAAAATATGAAATAAAATTTCTTCTTCATTCCTTTCACTCAAATTATTACTTTAATTTCATGTTTTAAAAGAATTATTTGTTTTAGTTAGCTGTCGTAAATTAAGAAGAAAGACATGATTTGACATGAAAGAATGGCGGAATGGCGGCAATTTTCTCAACGTATGTTCGGAAACTAGTACAATGATAAATTTCGAATTTATTCGGTAATATTTGAAAACTTTTAGTTTACTTAAATTGAAACTTTAGTTTAAAATGATTACAAATAAAATAATTATTGAAATATAAGTCATTTTAAAAATTGTAAGATTTTCATAAGGTAAAATCAACGTATATTTTTAATGCCTAGAAATACACGGCGTTACTGAATCCGAACGTTTCTTGTTCAGTTTTTTTTTCTTCGAAAATAGATTCGCGCAATGACTTGCCTAATATAATTCTCCCTCTTTTCTTAAATAAATGAAAAGAAGAGAGCTAATAAAATCGAGATAGTTCGAATTTTAGTATAAGAAGTAGGTACTACTTAGATGCCGCAGTATGAAATGACCATTCGCAGTTATGAAATTTAAAAGAAAGAAAAAGAGTGGGAACGATTTAACTTCATTTTAAGAAGTTTTTAATTCGTTTTGTTTTCAAGTAGGTACTTTTATTTATTTTTTCTTTATGTCTTACTGAATAATTTTAATCTAGAATAGTAAATCGATTACATTTAACTAAAACATGACACTGTGGCTGCATGGCTTAGGCCTTTGCCTGTGCCTGATGGGAGTGTCTGATGGGATAAACGGATTAAAAAAATTTTGCTCGTGCCTTTGAGTCCTTCGCTAAGCTCAAGATTCTAAATTAGAATCACTCGCTGGACGCTCGTGATTCAACTATAGAATCTTTCGCTAGCTCAGGACTCAAACATAGCACTCGAAGCAAAAAAAACATTTTGCTCTCTTGTTCCACAAATAACTATTTTCGAGTTGGAATAAGTACTACATACTTTTCCGTTTTCTGCATCTGCGTATTAAGAGGGTTTATCTCGAAAGTTGGCAACGTCGCTGTCAAATGTTTCGCTGTTTTTATTAATATCTCAATATTACTGAATCAAAAAAGAAGTTGTCATTCTATGGTTGAATGACGTGTCTCGTCTTTTTTTGTTGGTTAGGCATTCAAATGATAAGATAACATTAAAATGCATGGAAAATGCCATGGAGAGTTTTCAGTGAGAATGGTTGAAATCCTTACTTAAAGTTTTATTCAACCATAGAGCGATAATTCATGTCTTCATTCAGTAATGTAATATTCAGAAGTTAATGAAAACAGCGAGATATTTGACAGCTATTTGCGACGTTGCCAACTTTCGGAGTAAACCCTCTTAAGATAGGCCTGTGTGGCCAAATTAACGGCTTTTATCGATTCAAAATGGCAGGTAGGGTTGTAGCGATTCTTAAGCATAAAATTTAGATTTCCCTAGAGGGCCATTTAGAGACATTTTGACAAAGAGGGGTGTGATGTGAAGCAGTGCAACGGTTGTGTTACATGAATTAGTGTTGCCATATAAAATACTCAAAACTACTTTACCTTTGCAGGCATCGTTTGTTTTCTATAATAGTCCGTAGATTCAACCACACAGGTGAACAGAAAAATATCGGTGCATTGAAAGAAAGAAAAAACATCAGAAATCATACGCAGACGTTACAAACACAAAAAAATGAATACTTCTTTTATTTACTTTACAAAAATAATACTTTGATAGCGTTTATAAAAAAAAAAAAAACTGTTGCTTATAGCTTAAAATTACTGTAAAAAAATACGCATGCATTTTAAGAGATCCCTGTATAATTTCCTATCTCAGAAAGCCTATTATTCCCTGCAAGAGTTTTTAACTGACAATTTTTAGTATGTATTGCAAGCATAATAAATATTTCTTGAATACATATTTGTATGCCTGACGGCAAAACATAGTGATACCTTCATAGTATTGTGAACATGTTTATGCAAATAAATGTATATTGACTTTGACGCAAAATTTTCAAAATTTCTACAAAGAGGTTAGAGAACAGGTAAATATCTAACCATTTGATTCGTCGCATCAAAGCGGCACCTGAAAAGCGCCGCAACGAGCCCGCACCCTCCAAGGGAGCCGCGTCAGTGACCCTCGATCCAATTCCAAATTTGAATCCGAAGCTTCCGGTTGCAGCGTAAAGGGCTTTCGCTTTTTTCTGTCCGGCCAGCGTGAAAAGGCATGTTGTTTTTTTTTCCAAATTTGATATGGATTGTGTACCTACCTACTTACTAATACTTAGCAGATAGAGATAGTCTTGAAATTTATTATTTGTGCTCTTTTCTTCACGCAAATTCTTGATACGGCAGTTTTTATTATGAATTGAATACCCAATAGAAGTTCATTTTTTCGTTTGGAGTATATTTTATATAAAACTTTTTACTTGTCAGTAGACACAAATAACTTTCGTAAATTTCACAGTATAGAGAAGTGGCGTCTCATATGGAATGAGATTGCTCGTCGGCCATAATTAACGTAAGTACACTATTCCTGCAAACGCGCTCGATGCAACTTGCCCTAAGATAATCCTCATATTTAACAGCAGCTTTTTTAATTTAGAATTCGAATTTCAAATTTGAACAAAAGACAATCCGTTCCGAAATTAAAGGCCGTCCAGTGTTGCCAACAGTCAAAATCTTGAGCCAGACACGATCGCGGCAAGTCAATATTTGAGCAGATGTGCCGGGAGGCGAAAATGTTATTTTTATGCGACCTACATGGAAATGGGTGAGGGATGGGGCTCTGTCGATAGGGATGGGTCTTGGTAGAGGAAAGTTGGAAGGAAATTATAACGTTTAGGTAATTCGGCAAGCTTTCTAGCGCCGTTAGTCCGCTGTCGCATTTTGTGCAATTCCGAGCAGATTTAGGTACATGGATTTTTTGTAAAGTACGGTACTACTACTACTACAAAATACCAAAAAATGACATTTGCCATTTACTTACTAGAATCTTCCATTTATAACCTTAAAATTACATCTACGTATCTACTTAGTTAATGAAAGAATAGAATATATTATATATATTTAAGTCCGCCAATTGTATACATTTTGTATGTGCAATGAAGTTTAAATAAATAAATAAATATACTAAACAAGTATTAAAACTACTTAAAAATACATAAAAATTAAACAAAATCTAAAAACGGCCCCCGCGGCATAGTACCGAAGATGCTGGCAGCATTTTCTAGTAGATGTTACTTCGTGATATCTTTATTACATATAAGCTTCCATACTATTATTATAAATGCGAAAGTATCTCTGTCTGTCACTTCTTCAAGCTAGGCCGATTTAGATGAAATTTTGTTGTGGAGATAGTTTGAGTCTCGGGGAAGGAATTAATTAGGCTACTTTTTATCCCTGCCGCCAGTCTATAGTACACATTGGAAATTGGTGGAATATAATAATACTAGCTTCTGCCCGCGACTTCGCCCGCGTGGAATTCGGTTAGCGTTCCCGCGGGAACTATGCGTTTTTTCGGGATAAAAAGTAGTCTATGTCCTTTCCCGGGACTCCAACTATCTCCATACCAAATTTCATCCAAATCGGTCAAGCGGATGAAGCGTGAAGAGGTAACAGACAGTCAGACAGACAAATAGAGGTACTTTCGCATTTATAATATTAACTAGCTTCTGTCCGCGACTCCGCCCGCGTGGGATTCGGTTATAGCGCTCCCGCGGGAACTATGCGTTTTTCCGGGATAAAAAGTAGCCTATGTCCTTTCCCGGGACTCCAACTATCTCCATACCAAATTTCATACAAATCGGTCACGCGGATGAAGCGTGAAGCGGTAACAGACAGTTAGATAGACAGACAAGAGTTTCTTTCGCATTTATAATATTAAGTATGGATTTATTCCCTGATATTCTCAACGGAATAAAATTACTTATAGACATTTAATTTAAATATATGGCACTGCAAGAGAAGCCTTGAATTCGACAGTTATTTGCGTAATAGATTACGACGACGTTAGAACGTCACCTTATTTTAGTGTCTATGGACGTGACAATTGTGTTATATGTTTTATTACCATAGACTTAGGCCAGAGGCACGCCATACGAGCTTAGACTTGATAATATCTTTCCAGCCTCTGCCAAATTCACATATCAAAAAGTTCTCATGATTAGGGTTGCCATCTCCTAAAATGAAAAACCGGCCAAGTGCGTGTCGGGCCACGCAGTGCTAGTGGTAGGGCCTGGTGCTAGGTCCGGTCCGCCCGTGGTGGTACCACCGTCTTTCCCCGCTAACCTGCCGCTAAATAGCACAGAGGCATTCTATCTTAGGTCTTCGCCTCAGGGTAGGAAACGCATAAAACGCATTCGAGATCTTATGGTTTCTTAATGGGGCATCATAGGATTTCGGTGTCTATGGGCCGCAGTGACCACTTACCTTACCATTAGGTGGGCTGTGCCGTCTTTTGCCTATACCATTAACATCTCCACACATCTCCTTGGACTGGACCTATAGTAGGAGAGATTCCTAAACCGACATATGACATTTAATAGTTGATTATAGTAATGGGGCTAAGGAGCATTGTAGTTTTTTTTCTTGATATGGCGTCTGCTGCAAGGCACTTTTGCCAATGTCAAGTGACATTGACAAAAGACACTTGTTGACACTTCGTTATTCTTTCTGTTTGATCATCGTCAATCTGGATTTTCATCGTGGTATTTCCGTGGTACATTTATATCATTGACAAAAGACACTTGTTGACACTTCGTTATTCTTTCTGTTTGATCATCGTCAATCTGGATTTTCATCGTGGTCTTTTCGTGGTACATTATATAATTGATGGATTGCAGTGACGAAACTGCAAAGCGCTCGACCCAGGAGAGGAAGTATGGGATAGGGATTCTAGATGTTAGTAAGTTAGCATCGTAGATCGCATTAAGCAATTTTCAAAAACAAATCCAGCTGTCATATGTCAGTTTAGGAATACCTACTAAAAGCTCCTACTATAGTGACGAAAGTGTCACGGGCGACAAAAGTTTCCCGTGGGCGCACTCTCTTAGTGCTCCTCACACACCCAAACCAAAGAGTATGCAACGCGAAAGGTATCGACTAAAACGCTATCGACTGTGCCAGCCCTGTGAACCCTTTCTCCCCTCGAATTTGTATCTTAATGCCGCTCTTCTCTATTATTTAACGAATATTAACATAAATTCCGCCGACCAGATGGTTTCCCTTATTTGTTTGTTTTTATTTTTGCAACACGAAAATAAGGTTCGGCGGGGCTATCCACTGTGGATGTTTCCTTTATTCAAAAGAACAATACTTTGTCTATGGTTTAAATATAAATATACGACGAATAACTTGTTCAGCGCTCAACAGAGACAGTTGGCGAAAGAAAGCCGACGCCTTTGCCCTTTGCAAGTCGACACCAGAATAGGCTTGTAAAAAAACATGACTCGACATTTGCACCTTATACATGATGATACATGTTTTTTAAATTGTTAGAGATCCAAAAACAGGCAGACGGCTCACCTGCTGGAAACAGTCTACCGCCACTTGAAGTTTTTAAATTTACAAAACTCCTATGGAGTGTTCAGAATACTTAAATTTTACAAGTTGAAAACATGCCAAGACTCCATGAATGCATACAAACAAACCAAGCAGATTCTGCTTGCTAAAGATTGCCTATTATTTAAGGAGTAGCTTCTGCCCGCGAACTTCGTCCGTGTGGAATTCCGCATTCCGCGGGAACTATGCATTTTTCCGGGATAAGAAGTAGCCTTTATGTTGTGTTATAAACTACCCCATACCAAATTTTGTTGCAATTCGTCCAGTAGTTTTCGAGTTAAATCCGGTACACACAATTTTTCTAAAAATCTTTATTTTGTATTCAGTATCGTTTATACATATAGTCACCTCGACTTGATAGCTTCTTTTAATTTTCAAGTTTCAGACGCGACTTTTTTCTTCTATAGACTTATTATTAGTATAGATAAATACTTAGTCAATAGTCCATCCCTAAAAAAAAACTGAATTACTTACTGAAAAAAAAAACTTTTGGTAAGTATTTTGAGAATGGTCAGCGACATGTAATTTCTAAGCTGGAGCGATAAAGGAGCTACGAAGTCTCATATAAATTAATCTATGCATTTTATAGACGTAAAATGGTAAAAATTTCGTTGCCGCTTGGGCGACCTCCCCAACGAGGTGTAAACTATGCCTGATTGAAGAAATACACGTGCTTAACTAGTTTTTTTTTCACGCTCCACGTTAATTAGAGCCATTCCTAAACGGATGCTTGACGCATGGCGCCATTTAGAAGAAATTGAGGCTAGTAAGCTGGCAACACTGTTTTATCTTTTATCGAATGGCGTTTAAAATTATACATAGATAGATGCCCCCACTACGCAATGGAGCCGCGTGTGGACTATAGCCCAAACCCTCTCGTGATGATAGGAGGCTTGTGCCCACACATAGTCGGCTGTCAATGTCAAAGATTGTCGTTACAAACAAATGGTGTTAGTGCCACTGTGACATTTTAAGTTTCGGAGACCTGAGTGTTGCCATTTTTTTCGTAAAATATGGTAGGATAATAATAAACTAAATTGGCAACATTGCACCTCCCACGACTAGGACTAGCGCCTCTAGCGGCATATTCATTCACGGTGACCCACATTTTGTCGCTTGACGCGTCGCTCAACGCCCCGCGCATCGCTCCGCTGGTAGCGGTGAAATTTAATGGGCGGTGGGTACTATTTTTTTAGCTATAAATCATTCCCGAGAACCAAGCCGTTCCAGAGGTCCACGCGGTGTACTGTACGCCAGCTTGACGCTCGGTAGCGTACACCGTGAACAGGCCTCATATTTCGAAAAGTTAAAGGGTACTATTTTTTTTACCCAGATATTCCGCGGGTACTATTTGGGTACTATTTATTTGCATAATCGGATCCTGGATATCGTTACGGTGTACGCTATCTTGACGGTGACGAAACCGCTGCTATCTCGCGTTCGTAGTTCGTACCACACATCGACCACACGCTAACGCATCGCCTCCACTTAGCAGCTACATTCAGGCTGCCAACGATAATGTCGATAATTGTCGGAATAATATTGGTTTACTTGTTAGACATGCACATAGATACTTAGAAGTTGTGATTAGAAATTTTGAAATAATAAAATTCTCGTGTCATATTGTTTGTAACAAAACTCCTCCGAAACGGCTTGACCGATTCTTATGAAATTTGGAGCGTACGTTCAGTAGGTCTGAGAATAGGACGTAAGCTATTTTTCTTATCCAAAAAAAAGGCGGTATGAAACTCCGACAGCCTGTGATGTTGGTGTCAAGTTCACTATAAGATAGTCATAGCTTTGGGGCGGTTCACTTGACACCGACTTCACAGGCTGTCGAAGTTTGAAGTCGGTCATCATATTCCAATATCGACATAATCTATATTATGACACTCTAATGTGTCAATAACGTAAATATTAGGTGATCGTGTGGCACAGAACAACTAAATTACTTGTCAACATTTTAACTAATAATCTTACAATCCAGCAAGACGAAATCTAACTACGCCTTACAAGCTAAAATCCATCCATGTTTAGGCCACAGAGCCTGCCAAATATACATACATAAAATTGAAAAACACCCCTCCTGGCGAAGTCTAGTAAAAAAATCCCAACATTTTCGTGCCAAGTGGTCCTCAGTCTTCAAGCCTTTTCTACCAAAACGGTAGGAATTTTGCGCTGGCAACATTGGTCTAATTACGCGGAGGCACGGAGCACTTCAATCAGAGACGTTAATTGTCGCTCTTCAAATAAAACCTTTTGGCCTTTTAACGATTCCTCCACGTTTTGCCTTGTTAGCGACGTATTGATGCATTTCATATCTTAACTGTAACAAGTACTTACGCTTACTTTTCTAGATATATCTGACCAAGTCTCGCTTAAGTAAATATTAACAATAGTCCCGTTAATCTACTATATAAAAATAAGTCGGGTTTTCCTCCCTGACGCTATAACTCCAGAACGCACGAACCGATTTCCACGGTTTTGCATTCGTTGGAAAGGTCTCGGGCTCCGTGAGGTTTAAGGCGGTACGAAGTCCGCGGGGTCAGCTAGTTAATTTATAAGAATTATACTTATAACTCACCTTGGCTCATTATATTAGCTTTTATTTTCAATCGACGAAAAAACGGAGGAGGTTCTCAATTCGACGCGTATATTTCTTATGCATAATTTCGTCAATTGTTAACCGATTTTGATGATTCTTTTTTTATTCGAAAGGTGGTACTTTCAAGGTGGTCCCATTTTAATTTGGTTCAGTTTTGATGATGGGATCCATGAATAAATGAGGGAATTCCTCAAAATTTGTTAGCACGTGTATTTTGGCATCAGTTTCAAAGACTACTTACATTGATATTTACGTCCCGTTGTATGCCATGTTTGGACGATGAAGCAGAAAAAAAAAACCGGCCAAGTGCGTGTCGGGCCACGCGCAAATTATAGGGTTCCGAAGTTGACGATGCCCACAGTACCTTTCTAAGACTTATTAGCATCTAGCTAGCCTGTGGTATGACGTGCCCGCCCGACGCCCCTGCCGCTCGAGAAAAATCATTGGTTTTTTAATCATTTCATAAGTCGACTAATGACACGTAAATTTGTACAGCCTACTTAGCTGTGATAGTTTTCCTTTCAACTACGTTATATACGCCACAACCGTGATTTTTTTCAGCCATCCAAATACCACCATTTAGCTGGCAGGGGGGGGGGGGGGGCACGTGACTCTAACAAAAAATAGCAGTTTAAAGCTTAATATTTGACAAACGCATCACTTAATCGAAAAATGGTTTTAACAAACCCACAATATTTTTTCAAGACCTATTCAACGATATGCCACAACATGGGGTACGCAAGAAAAAAAAATTACATCCCCGCTTTACCAGTAGGGGAGGTACCCTATAAAAAAATATATTTCAAAATTTTATTGTAAGTACCACTTTGTCACCGTAACTAATATGTATATTCACGCCAAATTACAGCTTTCTAGAACTAAGCATCTCCGAGCAATAGTGCGGACAGACGGACGGACATGGCGAAACTATAAGGGTTCCTAGTGGACTTCGGAACCCTAAAAACCGACTTCAAACTCCGACAGCCTGTGAAGTCGGTGTCAAGTGAACCGACCCAAGGCTATGACAATCTTATAATGAACTTGACACCGACTTCACAGACTGTCGGAGTTTGATTGAAGTCGGTTTTTTTATAACTTAAAAAGTAACTAACAATTTTTGGCGTGTTGGTAGTTGTTTGAATGAATGAAGAATGAATAATTAAATTAACTAACATACCTAATTATGACCTTCCTATGTTATCTGATAAAGCGAATTTCAAAAACATATTCAGGATCATCTCAATATTTAGCTCGTAATGAAAAACATCAACCAGACATAACTTTTATTTACTTAACTGTTTAATTAAAAATATTATGAAGTGTCTCAGTAACTCGCGCGAAGTAACAAACTAAATTGAAGTAAATTGTTCCATTACTTTAGCTCGGCTTCGTTATTAGTGCCAACATAACCTCACAAATTTGCAATATCAAAACTCATTGCATTTCCCGCCATCGCCACGTACTTCATAAAACCACAGATAGCGTAACTTTCAATAAATCCCGCGTTTTCAGCCAGCTCTTGTCTATGGTATACGTGTATTGTAAATATTCAAAATTCGAGCGCGGATCGAACCGGCACGTTCTGAATTCAAATGGCTAACTTATCTGTTTTGCCGCGCTGCTAGTGTTGCTACGTTGCTAGGATGTCGATAGAGGCATCTTGGAATTGTCGATTTTATGGCTTTTCACATCATATTTACTTAGGTGTAATGGATTTCCATTGAAATGTGAACTACAGGAACTAATTTACAAAGACCAGTGGGGTAAAATGTTAAACATGATTGTTTAGATTACTTTTCAGACGACGTGAATTCTTCCTTTTTATTTTTTTTGTGATTAAATAGTTCTTTCTTTAGTAAAAGGCATAGGCGATTAAGCCTCTAGGCTGTAATATAGAGTGTTAACTGTTAATAAAGTAATCACTTCGATCACGTTCATGAGTTCATCAAATAAGTAGTGATATTCATTAATAATATTTTATTAATAAATCAACTTTTAAATCCATATCACTACATAGTATAAAACAAATTCGCTTTCTCTGTCCCTATATCCCTATGTGTGCTTAAAACTTTAAAACTACGCAACGGCTTTTGATGCGTTTTTTTTAAATAGATAGAGTGTTTCATGAAGAAGGTTTTTATAGTTTAACGCTCAATTCCCGCGGGAACGCTATATCCGAATTCCACGCGGACGAAGTCGCGGACAGAAGCTAGTTAATATTATAAATGCGAAAGTAACTCTGTCTGTCTGTTACCTCTTCACGCTTCAACCGCTGGACCAATTGAGATGAAATTTGGCATGGAGATAGTTGGAGCCCCGGGAAAGGACCTAGGCTACTTTTTAGCCCGGAAAAACGCATAGTTCCCGCGGGAACGCGATAACCGAATTCCACGCGGGCGAAGTCGCGGGCAGAAGCTAGTAGATAATAAATACACTGACGAGATACAGTGACATAGAAGACATTCAAATACGAGCTAAACAAAACCGTCCTTAAATTAAAGACTGAATTTAACGCAATGAATATAAGTAGGCGGTGAAAATAAAATGTACGTAAAGTTCTACCGACTCGCTCGACTATGGGACATCCCTATTTTCCTGTTCAAGAATGTTAAATAAACGTTTTCCAAGAGTTTGCAGAAACGCTCTATTGGATCCCAGCTTGTGGACCGGGTAGGCTAATATTGTATTCAGAAAATGAACAAGGTAAAGTAATCGTCAATAAGTAAAACGAAGGTTTGAAAAGAAAACAATGTCGCTAGTTACCTCAGTGAACTGAAGACGGAACTCAAATGAGACACTTTAATTTATTTATTTGCTTTTCATGTGAACGTACGTAGTACAATTAATTAATTATTAAAAATAATCCATTTTTACCAACCAATTTGTTTATTAGAAAATGGACGAAAGAACTGATTTTATATTTGTATTATATGTATATTTATTTGTAAAATCACGAACCAGTCAATCCTTTTTTGGCCATGATACTGGCCAGTGAATTACAAAATAAAGACACGAGACCACGAAAAAAAAATGTTCCTAATTCAAAATTGAATTTTATTCAGCCATTAACCTAAAATACGGCTCTCGTTATAAAACCTACTAAATTCAGAAGTTCGAAGGGTCCTTAAGAGTTCTTACAAAACTAGGCACAATTCGGTCGGGCATTTTCTTCTCAAAAAGTATTATTACGGGAACAATTAACGAATAAACAATGAAAGTCCCCTTTTAATTTGAGGCAAGAAAGAAAGGTAATTGCTCCCGCGATTCTGAGAACAAATAGAGGGCGGTTTTGCTTACAGGTCGAATTAGTTTGGGGTTTTGTTTACTGAAAATGTATTTGTATAATAATTTGCACAGATTGAAACTTGGTATAAGAAAAAAAAGAGCATCCGCTCTTGCGTATATCTAGCTTGAGTTCTTGAAAAAAGTGAAGTAAAACGTAGTGGCCAGTATTATTTTAAGGAAAACTCTCCTAAATATTTAGTGACTGGCTGAATGTTCTCAGTTCCCTTACACGCAAAACAAATTAAAAAGGCTGCAACCTTATAAAATATCCCGTCCCGCCCCACGGGTAAACTGCTAAGGAAACAGGGTATCTTATATCAATCTGTGGCAACACTTGTGATGAATGTGCCCCGGCCGTTTAATATCTCTTTTTATTGCCTGCGAGTGTTGCCAACTTGTGTTTGCTATTGTTTTTCGGGGTATTTAGCCGACTTCGCGGGAGATGTTGTGTGTTTACATTTGGAATACGAATAAATGATGAGCTAAATGAATGAGATAGGTTGTTTATTATAATACAAGGTGCTTGGAGAAGTTAGAAATGATTATTACTATACTAAACAAGAATTAAACCTACTTAAAAATAACTAAAATAGTTAAAAATACTAAATGAATTACTTTTATTATTGTTAAGATCGTGGTTTCAATAATACCGATTTTTTCATGTCATTGGTAGGCAAACGAGCACACAGGCCAACTGATGGTAAGCGGTCACTGCGGCCCATGGACACCGAAATCTTGTAATTTCTTATTAAGAAACTATAAGATCTCGAATGCGTTGCCCACCCTGAGGCCTAAGATGGAATGCCTCTGTGCCAATAATTTCACCCGCTGCTTTGACCCCCTACCGGAATACAACAGTGCGAGCACTGCTATTTAGCGGCAGGTTAGCGGGGATAGACGGTGGTACCATCCCGGACGGACCTAGCACTAGGCCCTACCACGGAGTAGTTTTGTGTAGGTATTACTCTCCGGTACAGTCAAGTACTTTTATTATATGATCTTGTAATTAATTCAGACTGTAATGATTATTCATATATCAATTAAAACTAGCTACCTTCTTAGTTGTTGAAATCTAAATATTAGTAGGTACTATATTGCAATAACATACTAGGTGTGGATTTGATTCAAAATTCAAAATTCAATCATTTATTCAGCAAATTGGCCACATAGGGGCACTTTTACACGTCAGAAAAGAATTTACTAGCGCTTCCTAGACCCATTGCTTGAGAAGAAGCGCCGCAACAAACTCAAGCAGAAGGCCTTTTTTCAAAATTTACACATAGTTATAACATTTACATTACATGTATAAAATATACATATAGGTACGTACTACAATTACATTGAAGGGATGTATAGTCCCTAACTTAAACTTAAATCTAAGATCTTAGAGATGTACTTATGATATTGGGTTGTACCAAAGTACTAAAGTAATTTTGCATATTTCTGCATCTTTATACTACCAGAAACAATGTCATTATATAAGACTGTCAATCTCCCTTACATTACGGCGTACATCGGGAATAGCCAGGGACCTTCAACTTTTCATACACGCCATCGCCATGTAGATGTTGCTCATGGGGTTCGAATTTGTTTGCTACTTAGGCGACAGTGACAGTTCACTTCACTGGTGTCTCTCAGAGTTTTCATATTTGGCCATGTCACACGCCGCGATCGTTTTCGTCTCGTGGTGGGGGGTGGGGACCACTGTCTCTGCACACAGCTAATACGCAACGTTTTTGGCGCTTTTGCCTGTGTATGTATGTAAAAGAAAGAAAGAAAACAGTTATTCATGACATTACACAACACACACACAAAAGTCAAAAAAGAGCAACATTTAAACAGAACAAAAGACATTGGCGGAATCATCGACAGTCTCGATGGAGCCATAAACACAAGAATTGAATTGAAAACAGAACAAAAGAAAAAGTATTGTGGCCTGTCACGAAATGGACCCAACTCAGCTTGTGCTAGCATTAAATGCCAGCGCTGGTCTTCCGTTGGAGCCATTTGGTGAGACCACGACCGGCTACACACGGTACATATATAGAATACAAAGAATACTTACAAATTAACTTATTTACATACAAAAAACAAATAACACCAAAATAAATTATAAAATGGAATGAACTCGAGCATTGTATACGGCAACACCGTTGACAAATATCATTCTAGAAGAAAAAAAAACAAACAAAGAGTAACCTAGAGTAATCTGTGGCCTCTGGCCTCTGGCTGGCTGGCCTCGCTCGACGAGAGAGAAACATTTCTAAAACAAAACAACAGTGTACGAGTATCTATTATCTATTGAAATATTCTATTTGGTTTTAAAAGTTCTTTACTTATAACTAAAATAAGCACAAATATGAAACGATACTGTTTATGAACAGGAATACGTGAAAAAAAAAATGGCACGGGACAATACGAGTAAAACAGTTTCTAATTCTGGATTTTCATTTCCCTCCCCTAGATGGTGCCACGTAGACGGCGCTAGGCATGCAGGGCGCCGCGCCCGCCGCTGACAGCGACCAGGCGCAGTTTGAGGCCGACAAGCGCGCCGTATACAAGTACGCACCTACTACTACTACAGCCTATTTGCGTCCCACTGCTGGGCACAGGCCTCCTCTTCTCGGGGGTTTGGGTTATGGTCCCCACGCGGGCCCAGTGCAGATTGAGGACTTCACACACATCTTTTTATTACTTCGCAGTGCGATGTTTTCCTTCACCGAAAAGCAAAGTGGTAAATTCAAATTGAATTTCATACATAAGTAATCCTTAGAGGTGGGAGCGGGAATCGAACCCCGCCCGACCCTCCCTCTGCATGAGAGGCGGTAGGTCGAACCACTAGGTCACCACGGCTTAAACCTAAAGTACGCAGCTATTTAGTATACACTATATAGTATATACTATACAGTGTATCCTTGGATAAAGTGCACAAACGAATATAGATGAAACGTGATGATATTTTATCGATGAAAAAAAACCTGTCATTTTTTTTTTATGATATATAAAGAAAATCATCGAATACAGTAGAGATAATCTACTATAGGAAGTCCCACGACTCCACAATTCAAAAAGCACCACCAACACTCTCAACGCATGCGTGCGTGCTGAGACAGCCGTCAAACATGTGTTGAGAGTGTTGGTGGTGCTTCTTAAATACTTTGAAGCGGTTTGAATTGTGGAGACGTGGGACTTCCTGTAGTGTAATGTCTCTAACACAAGATATCTCCCCTCCTAAGGGGCGTTTTAACTTTAAATCAGCCGGATTATAAACACAAAGCCTTAGTCATGTTATTTAAATAAAAAAATGCGAAAAGAATCCAAATTACAAAAAAAAAATGCCTGTTTTTTTTTCAATTTTTGTAATAATTCCTGTATTTATTCAAAATAAAGGTAGGTACCTAAATAATGAAAAAAAGATCATTTTACTAATTTTTCATCGACAAAATATCACGTTTCTTCCCTATTTGTGCACTTCATATCGAGATACACTATATATGCCAAGGGAGGCTGCTTTGTAATTGTTTTTTTTAGACGATATGCCGTCTCAAGATTACGTTAAAAGATACCCTACGTACGTACCATACGTTAGAAGATACTCTTTCTCCGTTCCCGCACGTATAAAACTCATCATAGGTGTTAAAACTATTTAAACAAGTTGGCATCTCTTTCCCAGACACCCCCTCTTCCCGCTACTAGCGTTACTCCTCGAGCGATGCGAGCAAGCGACAGCGGGCGCGGAGGCGCCAGCGGCGGACGCCTTCGGAGCCGACCTTCAAGCGTTCGTGCAGCATCAGCGGCGGGACAGAAGGCCGCTGCTCGTTGACGACCCGGAGATAGACGGCCTGATGATTAAGAGCATACAGGTACCTATTTGGCGAATGTCGTAGAAAGGTGTCTTTTTCTAGCTACTTCGGTCTGAAAAGAAAGGACAATTCCGCTTGCCGATTGGCTTCTAGCTTGAGTTAAGTTGGTACTACTAAATCTGAGCCAAGAGGCCTTGAGGTCAGGTTAGGTTGCGTTGGTGTAACTTAAAGTTGGCAACGTCGCGTATAGCTGTCAAATGTTTCGCTGTTTTTATTAATTTCTTAATATTACTGAATTAAAAAAGAAGTTGTCATTCTATGATTGAATGACGCGTCTCGTTTTTAGGGTTCCGAAGTCCACAAGGAACCCTTATAGTTTCGCCATGTCCGTCCGTCCGTCCGTCCGTCCGTCCGTCCGTCCGTCCGTCTGTCCGCACTATTGCTCGGAGATGCTTAGGTCTAGAGAGCTGTAATTTGGCATGAATATGCATATTAGTTACGCTGACAAAGTGGTACAATAAAATTTTGAAATATATTTTTTTATAGGGTACCTCCCCTACTCGTAAAGTGGGGATGTAATTTTTTTTTCTTGCGTACCCCATGGTGCGGCATATCGTTGAATAGGTCCAAAAAAAATATTGTGGGTTTGTTAAAACCATTTTTTGATTAAGTGATGCGTTTGTTAAATATTAAGCTTTAAATTGCTATTTTTTGTTAGAGTCACGTGTCCCCCCCCCCCTGCCAGCTAAATGGTGGTATTTGGATGGCTGAAAAAAATCACGGTTGTGGCATATATAACGTAGTTGAAAGGAAAACTATCAGAGCTAAGTAGGCTGTACAAACTTACGAGTAATAGTCGACCAACTTATAATGATGATTTTTCTCGAGCGGCAGGGGCGTCGGGCGGGCACGTCATACCACAGGCTAGCTAGATGCTAATAAGTCATAGAAAGGTACTCTGGGCATCCTCAACTTCGGAACCCTATAATTTGCGCGTGGCCCGACACGCACTTGGCCGGTTTTATATTTGTTGGTTAGGCATTCAAATGATAAGATTACATTAAAATGCATAGAAAATGCGATGGAAAGTTCTCAAAAGATAGTACTTCCATAATCCTAAAAAAATCATGTTCCTAGGATAATTGTTGCAATCCATACTTAATGTTTTATTCAACCATAGAGCGACAATTCATATTTTCATTCAGTTATAGTCATAAATTAATGAAAACGACGAAATATTTGACAGCTATTTGCGACGTTGCCAGCTTTGGGAGTAAACCCTCTTAAGACGGTTGCCAGCGTTACGTTCACAACATCGGGCTGACCTTGAAACTTCAACATCTGATGTTTTTTTTTGGTTAATGGGCGTAACCCCCTGTCTCTCTGTTCCAGGTGCTAAGGATCCATCTTCTAGAGCTAGAGAAAGTGCAGGAGCTATGTCGCGACTTCTGTGGGCGGTACATCGCGTGTCTGAAGACGAAGATGCAGAGCGAAAACCTACTGAGGACTGATTATACGGGAGGTTAGTTTTAACGAAACACCCCGACCCATTTCTACAGTCATAGAACGGTACTAGCGACGGAAGGGACGGATGAAAAAACATTGCACGTGGCTGAGATGCGAAAGCTGAGATGGATGTGTGGTGTTACTAGAATGGATAAGATTAGAAATGAGTATATAAGGGGAAGTTTGAAAGTAGCACCAATAACAGAAAAGATGAGGAGTAAAAGGTTGATGTGGTTTGGGCATGTGATGAGGAGGGATGAAAGCCATATTTCTAGAAGAGTATTAGATATGGATGTGGATGGATATAGAGGAAGAGGTAGACCTAGGAACAGGAAAGACGTTAATAGAGAGATGACTGCTAATAGGAGCGAATGGAAGAAGAAAACATGTTGTGCCGACCCCACATAACGTGGGAAAAGGGCAAGCAAATCATGATGATGATGAGAACGGTACTAGCTGGTGCCCCCGACTTCGTCTGCGCAGGATTAGTATTTCGAGTAGCTTATGTACACAATATCTTTATAAATTGTAGCCTATGTGTTATTCTGATGTATAAGCTATATTATTGTAAAGTTTCATTAAAATCCATTCAGTTGTTTTTACGTGAAAGAGTAACAAACATCCATCCATACTTACAAACTTTCGCGTTCATAATATTAGTAGGATTATTTCGCTTCTGCCCTCGCCCGCGTGGAATTCGGTTATCGCGTTCCCGCGGGAACTATTTGTTTTTCCGGGATAAAAAGTAGCCTATGTCCTTTCCCGGGACCCCAACCATCTCCATGCCAAATTTCATCGCAATCGGTCCCGCGGTTGAAGCGTGAAGAGGTAACAGACAGACAGACAGAGTTACTTTCGCATTTATAATAATAGTATGGATTATTGTACCAGTAGCGATACTTACCTCCCCGCACCCAAACAGGTTACCTCACACCGCCCGCGGCGAACTGACAGGAAATAGCTAAACCTGTCAGAACGGGCAAGCATGCACATATTTGCACGTATTTGTACAGCGTTAAGGTTCAGTATACATGAATTGTCGCGGGTGTGCTATACCTACTATAAATAAACAAATAAATAAATATCTTGGGACATTTCACACATATTGACCTAGCCCCAAACTAAGCAAAGCTTGTACTATGGGTGCTAGACAACGATATAAATACTTATATAGAAAAATACATACATATTATATATAAATACTAACATCCATGACTCGAGTACAAACATTCGTGTTCATCACACAAAGTTTGCCCCGAGCGGGACTCGAACCCGGACCATCGGAACAGAAGGCAGGGTCACTACCAATTGGACCAATCCGGCCGTCAAGGTCTATAATCTTATTCGAAAGAAAATATTAAAAAAAGCGTCTATCGTAGCAGTGGAAGTGAATGCTGATAATGTAAATATGATTTTATTTTAGTCTTGTTTTGCTTTCTTAATTAATCGATGAAATATTTAATAACTACCACAAGTTTCAGTCTAGACATTTTTTACGGTCAAAAATCTTCGTGTCTTTTGGCATTGCTAGGTGATGGCCTGATGGGGACGTGTTACTATCAGGAAAACCGTGTCCTTCTTTTTTATGGTATTTAAAAAAACAGTTTTTTCGTTTCATTTTTCAGGCGGTGTAGAAAGCAATAACAACCTATCAGGAACCATGGATGATCACTCCAGCACGTCCAACTCGCCACAGTATCAGGTATGAAATGTATGTTAATTTCTCACTTCTTACAGTAAATAAATTAAAATGTGGAAATACAGGGGGGTGTTGTAACATATTTGGGGGTAATGTAAAGTCACCTAGGGTATGTTGTTTCGAACTCCTCATAGATGGCGCTAGCTACAAAATCACAAGTGCATTATGCTTGTTTTTGAAATACTGTGTATCCAGTGCACACAGAACTAGAAGGCTTGAAGAAAGAAAATACGCCACTAATACTAATGTCAAATATAATATTCATTTTAGTTAGAATTTTTATACACAATCTCCAAAAAAAGTCTGTTTTGGAATAGCTTTTGAGCGAGTTCTCTTTTAAGGCCCTTCCCTGACCCAGCATCGTCAAATTGCTCATTTAAGATCATACTTTTCTAAGAAATGTTAAAAGTTAAAAATATGAAAAAAACATATGTTATATTTGATTATATCATCCTTACATTGACAGCTTTCGTTACACGTTTCACGAAACTTTGCTCGATACAATTTAATTCCAAAGTAACCTCTAACTCGGAGCGCTAATCCAACTTTACTCCAGTTTATTATATCAAACAGTGTAAAACTAATTATAACACAAAAAATATAACCATATTATATGCATACATCGACAGCTTTATAAATGCCATTTTTTTAGACGGTATTTTTATAGAAATTAAAACGTGTTGAAAAGTAACTAAATCGGGCGTTCTGTGCGTAGCGCTTTCTCTTTCACTCGTCCCACGAGTGACAGTGACGGCTGAGCTGGGTCTATGAACCGCCTTGATTCTTAGTGTTCTGTAAATCTGTAAATGTTTATCTTATCTTATCTAATTTGCAGTCGCCGGGCGCGGCGCCGGCGCCGCCCGCGTTCCCCGTGTTCGCGCACACCGAGCTGCCGTTCGCCGCGCCTCACAGAGACCCGCGTGAGTGCACTAGTATAGCTCAGGACTCGCCTTTACAATAAAAAAACCGGCAAAGAAGCGAGTTAAACTCGCGTGGAGAGGGTTCCGACCCCTGATTATTTTTCAAACCATTTCACAGGATAAGCTCTTTTATATGATAGATGCTAGCTTTTCCCCGCAACTTCGTATGCGCAGAAATATTAAAATGAATAATCCCGTTTTTTCCCGTTCCCGTGGGAATTTTGCAAAATCCTTTCTTACGTCATAACATCTTACCTGCATGCCAAATTTCAGCCCGATCCGTCCAGTGGTTTGGGCTGTGTGTTGATAGATCACTATGTCAGTCACCTTTGGGTTTTATATATATAGATTGCAAATACCATGGACTTCTTAATAATTTTCCTGTAATCTATAGGTCAATAACTATCCCCCGTATTTTTTCCAAAATTTTAGGTCCAGTAGTTTCGGTGATGAGGGGGGGGGGATAGTCATTTTCGCATATTTTCTTAAATAACTCGAAAAGTATTGACCAAAAAAGAAATAAAAAAATATATTTTAGATCCTATTTAGGGTCTATTTGTTACACGTTCATCTTTGGGTCACAAACTTACATATAAGTACCAAAATTCAACTTAATCGGTCCAGTAGTTTCGGAGAAAATCGACTGGGACAGACGGACGGACAGACACACGAGTGATCCTATAAGGGTTCCGTTTTTACCTCTTGAGCTTCGGAACCCTAAAAACCCCAACTAAGAGATATTAGCTATTAGACAGAGCGTAATCAAAAAGAAAATGTTTTTTTTTTCAGAATCCCTAGTCGTCCAAGGATCAACCCCGATCAGCCAAATCGGCGCCGGTTTGATAGCAACAGATGCCTTCACAGGTAACTAAATCAATTCAATTCAATTCAATCATTTATTCAGCAAATTGGCCACATAGGGGCACTTTTACACGTCAGAAAAAGAATTTACCAGCGCTTCCTAGACCCATTGCTTGAGAAGAAGCGCCGCAACAAACTCAAGCAGAAGGCCTTTTTTCAAAATTTACACATAGTTATAACATTTACATTACATGTATAAAATATACATATAGGTACGTACTACAATTACATTGAAGGGATGTATAGTCCCTAACTTAAACTCAAATCTAAGATCTTAGAGATGCTTTAAACGCACTAAACTTGTATATTTCTTTATCGATTTATCCAAGCGATCTCAGAAACGGCTCTAACGATGTGGACGAAGTTTGGAATATAGGGGTTTACGGGGGCAAAAATTCGATCTAGGTCTCATATCCGAGGAAACTCGGTTTTAGCTATTAGCGAGTAAAGCTCGGTCGGCCAGATCATAAAATTACAAACTTAATTAAGAGGATACCGTGGAGGAAGCCGTGGTGGCCTAGTGGTTCGACCTACCGCCTCTCAAGCAGACGGTCGGGGGTTCGATCCCGGCTCGCACCTCTAAGTGTACTTATGTGCGAAATTCAATTTGAATTTACCACGGAGCTTTTCGGTGAAGGAAAACCTCGTGAGGAAACCTGCACGCATCTGCGAAGTTTTTCAAAGATGTATGTGAAGTCCCCAATCCGTGCTGGGGCCGCGTGGGGACTATAGCCCAAACCCTCTCGTGGTGAGAGGAGGCCTGTGCCCAGCAGTGGGACGCAAATAGGCTGTAGTAGTAGTAGTGAGCTGAGCCCCTTTTCAGATTTGAGAAATTTAAATCAATGTTGCTATCTCGCAGGCGCGGGCGGAATGACAAGAGGTGCGATAAGGACAACTGAAAAATCCGACGTTAAAAACTCAGAAATCGAGGTTTCGTTCTCGACATTTTCCTCCTCCAGAATTAAACCAATCGTAATGTAATTTTGGGAATTGGATGAGAAGGAAATTATCTGTGTCGGACCGTTTTGATTTTTGCGTTCATTGTTGTGGTTTTTGTGTACCAGATATTTCTTTGCGGCTTATTCAATCGGGCCGTTTTCACCACTGTTTGGAGTCACCTAGTTCTATTAAGAACAAAAATATCGCTAAAAGCAAAACGTACCGACACGGATACTGACGAATTGATCTACGATCAAAATCCAGGGAGAAATATGTCGAAAAGGTTTTTATGGTAAAATGACCACTAGCGCGTCCTCTTAAGTTACGGCTGTGTATTATATCAAAGTTTGTTATTACGTGTCATTACATAGAGATCTTCTACTATCTAAAGTCCCGCGCCTTCACGTTTCAAAACGCTTCAATTTGTTTATTAATTTGACTTGACCGTTATTCGAAGCTTATTTAATTGAGATAGGCACTACGTTTCCCGCCGTTTTATTTCCATCCCTTTCTTACAATATACCTGTCCCTTTCTCCTTGCCCCACCAGGCAGATGGCGAAAAGCCGTGAAGTTGAGTTCGCCATTTTTGATATTCATTGGCGTCTAGTTTCCCGCCGTGAACGGTCGTCCGCGCCCAGGCTCGGTTCGACCGATCATTTTGTAGTAATATATCTTTCATCGGCACCAAGTAAGCCTAGAGAACTTTTCAATTTAATTTGTGACAAAACTATTCACGTAAGTTTTTAAAATATATACATTTCAACGTTCGTATTTTCGATGTTCTGAATAGTGGTACAATTATACCATAAAATTTTACATCTGAATTCTTTTATTTCTTAGCCAGATAGCGTTTTGAAATAATTGAAAATCGGTTAACGACTTTTTCATGTTGAATTATAACGTCTGGCTATTTGTATTTCGTGAAACATTATTCATGAAATTTATAAATTTTTAACGGTTTTACCGTTCGTATTGGTTGAGCTCAGTATTACCAACATGTAATTACATGTTAGGACTTGTAAAATACCTCTTAGGAGAACGATTTAGTTAGTAGCAGCTACCCTCTTTTTCTTTTTGCAGTCGTCGATTTTAATTTATAGCAAATTAATGTCCATTTAACAATATGAATACTCCTTTATATTTACTAAAGTGTGGTTTATTATATAGCAATATGAATAAGGACGATTTGCAAGGAGGAGTTCCGGCAAACGAAGTAATTTCAGGTTGTAGCCGAGATATAAATATTACGACGGATGTCCGTCGCCTCAATTGCCACCGAAACGGTCGGAACCTCAGCTATTTAACTAGACTTTCTTTTAGCTCAAGATTTAGGCGGCCGGCGATGCCCTATGCTTCAGAGGAGCAAAAGAGTGGCAAAACATCCCGATATACCGGGATTCATAAGCAGAATGACCACACTCTATATGTACTAAGTTGTATATACGGACTTATACACAAAAATATGATCTGTACGATTAACATCCAGATTTAATACATTAAGACTGAGCATTCGGCGCCCAGCACATGTACTGGTCATTCTTACTTCGGCCCGAGGGTCAGACGACATTACAATGGACGCTTTATTGGACAAAATAAACAATTTTCTTTTAGGTTGCGATTTTTTGAAAGTGTCTGATGGCTTCTGCAATAAATAATCTGCAGAAACAGCAGTGATCATCGAAATGTGACGTAATGGTATCACACTCGTCAGAGATCCACGGGTCAAATCTACTTTGCAAAAAATCCCACCGTCAACAACGTCCTTGTTCAAGGCGCAGCAGATTTCAGTCGCTGTGAGAAGCATGTGGATTTGCAATGTTCTTGTCCATTATGAACAGGCCCGGCTATGCAAACCCGTAAGGCCCGTGTAGCACGACACAACTTAGAAGGCGCGCGGTGAAGCTCTGAAGCCGTTGACGCAGTCTATTTTTGCTTAATCCACGCGCCTTTTAAGTTGTATTAACAGGCAAGGCCGTAAGCGCTCCCTCGCAGGGATCAGCGCCGTATGATGTACTCCCGCGGAGTACCTACTCATCATGAGCATGCACATGCACATCCTAAGCCACCTCCGCGAGGTGTATGACATGGATATGAATATTTATTACCTATCCTCCGCGAGGATGTCACAATTTCACGGCACGTGAAAGTAAGGGCTCGAGAAGCCGAATTTCTTGGCTAAACCGTCAAATACAGCACGATCAACGTAACACTCACGCTGCAGGACGCAAGCGCAGGTCGTCTCCCTCGACTTCGAGGCATATACATTATTTCTAAACGAAGGTGATATTGAATGGATGCATGTCAGAATCGGCCGCCTTGCTTTAGTTGCAAATAATAAAAGGGTATCGCATACCCTTCATTTAGACCCCACCTCTAGTTTACCCGACGCTGATCGGAAATGCATTCGAATGTTCTCGTTTGGAACAGATGTCCTCATAGGTGTATAGCGCTCGAGACCTGGCCAAGTTTTCGGTCCAAAATGGTCCTTATACTAAAGGGCGATGGCAGTTCACGTTCCATTTTCAATTTAAAGGCACTGAATAAGTTCGTGATGATAAAGAAATTCAAACTGTTGAACCTGCACCGCGTACCAGACTTTATCCAATCACAGTATTAACTGACAAAATAGACTTAACTGCAGTCTATACTTTTACAAAATGACGTGTTTATTATTCGGCCTGAGCACAGCGCCCAGAGTTCTTGCGTCACTCACGAACTGGAGAGCGCATGCTTTAAAAGACCTCGCGGGATACGAATCATTGTCTATCCTGACGTTTTTCTGATTACTCATCAGAACAAAGAAAATCTTTGCAAACATGTATTAATTTAAGAGACTAGAGACTACCTAGGTTGGCTGATCAAATACGTTAAGTCTATATTGACGCCTCAGAGAGCTCTTAAAACCTATTATTATAATTTCGTTCCGCATAACAAAGGTTGGCAGAAACATATGTACGCATAAATTACATTTCGCATTGTTTTTCTCCGCATACTGTAATTTCGCATAATTTTATAAGACAGTATAAGCTCGTTGACATAATAAGGCCATTCATGTAGCCGAATAGTCAATTCGGTGAAATTTCTTCATCATATTATTAATTCATACAAGGATATGTAGCCAAAGTGCTCGCTCAGGTCACGCGCGTTTGTGGTCCCCATAGTACACCGAATCTTATGCGTTGCCTACCCACACCACAGGCCTAAGATGAAATCCTCTAAAATGAAAGCGTCTGTGCCAATAATTTTACCGGCTGCCTTAACCCCTTAACGGAACACAACAGTGTGACCTAGACGGTGGTTCCAACACGGATGTACGGACCTATCACCAGATCCTACCACCCGAGAGATAATGCTGCAATTCTAACATAACGTAACACATTGGATTGGTAGCGGTTCGGTTCTGGCGCTTCGCCGGCCGCTACCGCGGCACGCTCGCTGCGCTCGCTCGGCTCGCGCGCTGTTATGGTCACAGTTCTAACCTAACCCAACCTACGTTAATGTTTCACTTCTAACATAACAAAACACATTGCATTGGTAGCGGTTCGGTTCTGGCGCTTCGCAGGCCGCTGCGACGGCACGCTCGCTTTGCTCGCTCGGCTCGCGCGCTGTTGTGGTTACAGTTCTAACCTAACCCAACCTACGTTAATGTTTCACTTCTAACATAACAAAACACATTGCATTGGTAGCGGTTCGGTTCTGGCGCTTCGCAGGCCGCTGCGACGGCACGCTCGCTTTGCTCGCTCGGCTCGCGCGCTGTTGTGGTTACAGTTCTAACCTAACCCAACCTACGCTAATGTTGCACTTCTTACGTAACGTAACGCATTGTACTGGGAGCAATTCGGTTCTGGCGCTTCGCCGACCGCTGCCGCGGTACGCTCGCTTCGCTCGCTCGGCTCGCGCGCTGTTGTGGTCACAGTTCAAACCTAACCCAACCTACGTTTATGTCGCAGTTCTAACCTAAATTTTCACATTGTACTGACAGCGGTTCGGTTCAGGCGTTTCGCGGGTTGCTACCGCGGCATGTTCGATCCGTTCAAATTATGCCATATGGATATCATGCAAACTGATAGTTATGCCACATACACAATTATGCAAAAATATCATTCGGCTATACAGGTTTTTGCGAAATATGTTATGCTAGGTGTATTTGAGACTTCCAATATTATTATGCAAGATAACTGCTTCCTTGATTTAAGTACTGAGCAATCAAACCTTTTGCGAGGCTTTGACGTGCCGCTACGCATAAAATCTTATAACACAATCTGGGAATAATGATTGAATTTAATGTCTACTCAGCACAAGATGGATCCCTCAAATCCAGCCGACTCATACGTTGCGATATATCTCTGCTTAGTCAAAAAGTTATCATACAATCCTACATAAATCTGTATGTTCAATCCTGTCTACTAAGTGCTGCTATAATACTGGTTAGATCAGCTTCCACGTGCTAGTCAAAAAAGGCTTAAATCAATAGCTCTAAAAGACACATGTTTTAGCTCTAAATGCCCCTATTTGGGATACAACTACAAGTGCAGAAGAGCAGCCTTATTCTTTCTCCTAGTTTTGGGGCCCTAGGTTTCACGACCTAACATTAAATGGTAAATTGGTCAATCCTGGTAAATTCATTTCTGACGTGTAAAAGTGCCCCTATCTCTATGTGGCCAATTTGCTGAATAAAGTGATTGGTTTGATTTGATTTGGTAAATTCATTACTGTTAAATTCATTTAAAAGTGACGTGTAAAAGTGCCCAGATGTGGCCTATTTGCTGAATAAATATTTTCATTTTCATTACTGAATGTGGATACTCGGCATACGGTACAACATAGCGGAAAATAATTCAATTATTTTTTGGCCGGTTTCAAAACAGGCTGTGCGTACCTCCTACAGGCAATTGGGCTGGACTGGAAGCTGTTCAGTACTTAATGCTTAACGTGTATTGAATTCAGCGGGTGTTTACTTACTTTTCTATAGAACAAGAGAGACTCCACTCATTTCTAAAGTTCATTTATCAACCCTATGAAGTGAAGTTAAGAATTTTAAGTTTGCTTTTTCCACGCTATTACTTATATTAAGCAACCTGGGTCAAGACACTGCGCAAAGAAACCTACTGGGTGGCTTTAGAGAAGCTAAATTGATAACCTGCCTGTGCAGAAAATCCTGAGTCGTGGAAACTGACCTTCACATAATATTTTCAAAAATTCTACAGGTTTGAGATTGCATCAATATCACCGGACCCATCTAATATTCCTTTATCGAGTGCAATACGTTTTTATTTCAAGCTGTTTAAATGACCATTATTATAAATAAAATCTAAATTTTTCAATCTAGTACGCACTTTTTCAAGATGATTAAACAGATTGACCTGTAATTAGATCAATACTAATTAGATACAAAATTCTTTATCCGTCTGTAACTGTTGACTGATTATGATTATCCTACTGTCCACGCGTGTGATATTATGTTTTTCAATCACACTGTTGGTGGTTCATAACGGGCATTGAAAATTGGTGTTTCATTTTTGTTCAATTTACTAATTTGCTTTTTCAGAGTAAGCTTTTCGGTAAACACTGCTATCTAAGCAAGTAAAGTCAATTACTTATCTGTTCTTTTAAAACTGTTACATGGCTTGACATTAACGTTTCTTTCAGAAATATAAATCCTGTGGGAACCTACTCGAGTTTTTGCTTGCCCATTGTAATCAGCCCAGTTAACTTGGTTCCTATTTGCCTACTTTCTTTACATTATTGCCTTTCATTCCTGTCACATTGGCATCCTTCCTTGCCCTTACCACCACCAGGCGATAATAAACAAGTCTCAATTAAATAAGCTTCGAATAACGGTCAAGTCAAATTAATAGACGCGTTTTACCTACCAATAAAACGCATATTAATTTACTTACCTTATTCGAAGCTTATGAGTAAGCTCTGCCTGGTGGCATTTATTTCGAGCCAATGAATATCAAAAATGGCGAACTCAACTTCACGGCTTTTCGCCATCTGCCTGGTGGGGCAAGGAGAAAGGGACAGGTATATTGTAAGAAAGGGATGGAAATAAAACGGCGGGAAACGTAGTGCCTATCTCAATTAAATAAGCTTCGAATAAGGTAAGTAAATTAATATGCGTTTTATTGGTAGGTAAAACGCGTCTATTATTATTTAAAAAGCACCACCAACACTCTCAACGCATAGTTGATGGCTGTCTCAGCTCGCACACATGTGTTGAGAGTGTTGGTGGTGCTTTTTAAATACATTGAAGCGTTTTGAAATGTGAAGGCGCGGGACTTTAGATAGTAGAAGATCTCTACCAGTGTTAGGGTCGGTTGATTCAAACCGTCCGTTAAAGTTAACGTTAAATATTTTACTATAGGACAAAATGACGTTTCTGTATGGAATGACAGCTCGGCGGCCATATTTAACGACCAAGAGTCCGTCAACTGTGCTTGAATCAACCGACCCTTAATCACGGTCACGACAACTATTATGGCGACAGAACTGTCAATAAACGCTTACCATATATATTGAATAACGTGCCTGCAGCTATCCGACATGAAAATAATAAAAATAAATTCAAAAGTTTATTAAAAAAGCACTACATTGATATTATATAAAAACTTATCCTAATATTAATCCTACTATATAGCCTAGTAATTAATGGCTAAGATATTAATGTATACTTGATTAATATTCCTGATCCCGCAGTCTAAACTGTACTCCAGTTTTGTGGGACAATTTTTATTCATTTAATTGTATTTGTTCTCAATAAATAAATAAATAAAGTCACTGTAACATTGAAGTGCTCATGTAGTTCAAATGTTCATACAGGCTCAGGCTACCTAGGCAGCGACATCTATTATCGCATTTAACACTTATTTCGATTCTACGCTGATTTGTATGAAGGTTAACATTCTAGGGTATACCTTGCCTTTTCAATGCGGTTTTTGTAATATGGTTATCATCCCTTCCAGGCACTAACTCCAACAACTCCTGCTCGTCCGTATCCGGCTCCCCCCCTCCGGAGGACGAGTGTGAGGACTCCAGCGGGAAGCGGGGGGTCCTGCCGCGCCACGCCACGCAGGTCATGAGGGCCTGGCTGTTCCAACACCTGGTGGTGAGTAACCCACAGCAGGGTAGGGTATGTGCTGCTGCCTGGATGGCTTTCAGCTATTGTAGTATCGGATTTTAAAAAGGGGAGTATTGTATTACGCCACGCTGGTCATGAAGGCCTGGCTGTTCCAACACCTGGTGGTGAGTAACCCACAGCAGGGTAGGGTATGTGCTGCTGCCTGGATGGCTTTCAGCTATTGTAGTATCGGATTTTAAAAAGGGGAGTATTGTATTACGCCACGCTGGTCATGAAGGCCTGGCTGTTCCAACACCTGGTGGTGAGTAACCCACAGCAGGGTAGGGTATGTGCTGCTGCCTGGATGGCTTTCAGCTATTGTAGTATCGGATTTTAAAAAGGGGAGTATTGTATTACGCCACGCTGGTCATGAAGGCCTGGCTGTTCCAACACCTGGTGGTGAGTAACCCACAGCAGGGTAGGGTATGCGCTGCTGCCTGGATGGCTTTCAGCTATTGTAGTATCGTTTCCCTCGCTGCGCTCGGACTTTAAAAAGGGGAGTATTGTATTACGCCACGCTGGTCATGAAGGCCTGGCTGTTCCAACACCTGGTGGTAAGTAGCTTACAGCTGGGTAGGATCTGGTGTCATTAAACAGGGGGGTACTGTAGTAAGCCACTCAGCGCACGAAGGGCTTGGCTGTTCTGGCTTTTGGTGGTGAGTCATCATCATCGTCATCACTAGTCCACAGCTGGGTTGCTGCCTGGATGGCCTTCAGCTACTAGTATATCGTTGGCTTCGCTGCGCTCTGACCTTAAAAGGGGAGTGTTGTAATATCTAAGCGATACAGGTCATGAGGGCCTGGCTGTTCCAACATTTGGTGGCGAGTCATCATCATCATCACCAAGCGTGCAGCTTTCTTCACGATGTTTTCCTCCACCGAAAAGGTCAGCAGTAAATTCAAATTGAGTAGTGAAGTCAGATCTGGCAAAGTATATGATTGTATCATGGCTATACATCCTTCCAATCACCGCCTCGAACGCTGTCTCCAACTACAATGGCGCCCGCTAGTGACCAAAAACTACGTTTTCCCACATAATAGTATATTTTGATGCAAGTGTGAAAAGTTTGTCATTTTATCACAAGCCCCTTGTTAAGTTGGCGCGAGCGAAAGCGAACGTTGTCACTAGGGACGAGTGAAAATGTCAATTTCGCACTTGTATCTAACGACATTTTTAAAGACAATTGCGAAAAAAAAAGAAATAAACGAACAGGATGAAGCTCGTAAAAACAAAAAACAAAAAAACGTTCGTTCGGAAATGACAAACTTTTGTCTCGTTAAACAGGTATCGAAATGTTTATTTTCCGAGCATGTTTTAAAAAGAGTATTATTTGTTTTCCAGCATCCATACCCCACGGAAGAAGAAAAGCGCACTCTAGCGGCCCAAACGAGACTCACTCTGCTGCAAGTCAACAACTGGTTCATCAACGCCCGGCGCCGCATACTACAGCCTATGTTGGACTGTGCGGACAAACCCGGTAACTTCAATAAATAAATAAATAAATATCTTGGGACATTTCACACATATTGACCTAGCCCCAAACTAAGCAAAGCTTGTACTATGGGTGCTAGACAACGATATAAATACTTATATAGAGAAATACATACATATTATAAATACTAACATCCATGACTCGAGTACAAACATTCGTGTTCATCACACAAAGTTTGCCCCGAGCGGGACTCGAACCAGCGACCGTCGGAACAGAAGGCAGGGTCACTACCAGGTTACCACCAGGTGGGCCGTCTGCCAGTTTGTCAATCTTTTTACATAAAAAAAAGGGAGTGGTAAATTTCCGATTGCGATGTTGTAATGACGTTCAAAAACATCATTCTTCAGTTAGACTAAACGAAAGTTCGTTTGAAATTCCAATATCGGCTCTGTAGTCTATGCTTGTAACTGAAAATCGAATGTGTGATATTGGCGTATTCAAATTGCCGCCATTGTGGACAGATTTTGAAGCATCTTAGAGGATTTATAAAATGAGTGGAGATAAAGATGTGTATGCAACCACTCATTATGTAGCAGTTGCATAACCTACTATTACTTAAGAGTCCCCAGAACGCACGGCGTTTCTCAACTTTTCATACAAACGTAGTTTCGCTTTTATTCCCAAATTACTAAACAGATTGACTCGAAACTTGGTCCACATAATAAAATCATTATTATGAGTGTCCGAAATTAGTAAAAGTCGTGGTAAAATAAAACACAATTAAATTACAGGCAAAAATCTGAATTTTGAAGTTTGTATGGAGGAAACTAAAATGCTCCTAGTTTCTTTGTTAGTCAATTTATTACAACCATAGTGTATTTTGGATACTAATATCTCTGCTCCACTATTACTTGTAAAATTTGGTGCCAATCTGATAAGTAGTTTGCGAAATAAAACGTAACTACGTTTGTATGGAGAAACGAGCGTACTGGGGACTTCTAATGCCAGATTTATCCAACAACGCTGCCAACACTGGGCTCCTGTCATCACGAGAGGTTAAAAAAAGTTAGTTGGAATTTGGCACGGTCACCCCAGCCTATTTACGGGTCACTGCTGGGCACAAGCTGTGAATGGGCTTACGGTCCCCAAGTGGACATAAAACATGACATAATCCACACTTACTTACTACAAAGTATTTTTTTCTTTCACTAAAATATAATATATACAATATACACCGGTTTAAATATGAAAAATCTTACGCACTCCTTCTCTAAAAGCCCAACACTAACATGGCATGGTACCCAAAATGCTGGAAGCATTGCCACGTTGAATGGTATATATGTATATGCATATATCCATACCAATATTATAAATGCGAATGTTACTCTGTCTGTCTTTCTTTCTTTGCTCTTCGCGCTTAAACCCAGTGGCTTATATGGTGATTGTTTTTGTTGGAATTTTATAATAATGTCTTTGTTTACAGGCGGCAAGAAGAGCAAAAACGGTTCCTCTATCAGCAAAAGGTATTGGCCTGACGCACTCTCCAACCCACAGTTTACTGCAGGTAAATAAAAAAAAAAATAAGTAGAAAACTGCCATCAAACTGCGATGTCGATGTCAAGTTTAGTAAATTGGTAAATTCATTTCTGTTAAATTCATTTAAAAGTGACGTGTAAAAGTGCCCAGATGTGGCCTATTTGCTGAATAAATATTTTCATTTTCATTTTTTCATTTTCATTTTCAGTAGAAGATTGTCATTGGCTTGGGTCGGTTCACTTGACATCGACTTTGTTGTCTATCGGTGTTTGGAGGCGGTTTTCTACTTAAAAAACATTTTTTTTCATCTACAGTTTATAAAACACTGTTTTAGCAGGCCGAAAGTACCTATTAGTAAAGTATAATAATAAGTCTGTAGAAGAAATCGCGTCTACTACCACTACTACTACAGTCTATTTGCGTCCCACTGCTGGGCACAGGCCTCTCGTCACGAGAGGGTTTGGGCTATAGTCCGCGGGCTCAGTGCGGATTGGAGACTTCACACACATCTTTGAATTACTGCAGTGCAGGTTTCCTCACGATGTTTTCCTTCACTGAAAAGCACAGTGGTTAATTAAAATTAAATTTCGCACACATAAGTAAACTTAGAGGTGCGAGCCGGAATCGAACCCCGTAGGTCGAACCACTAGGCCACCACAGCTTCCACGGCGGCGAGTCGCGTCTGAAACTTAAAAATTAAAAGAAACCATCAAGTTGACGGGACTATATAAACGATACTGAACACAAAATAACGTTTTTTAGAAAAATTATCTGTATGTATGTATGTCCGGATTTAAACGGACGGATTGCAACAAAATGGTATGGGGGTAGTTTATAACACTGATCAAACATATAGGCTACTTTTTATCCCGAAAACACTTCCCGCGGGAATGCTATTGACGAATTCCACGCGGACGAAGTCGCGGACAGAAGCTAGTAATAAAGTATTTTACGAAACCTACAAAAGCAATTAAAAAAATTAAAGTTTAAAAGCCATATTTGATGCCTGAAAACGATGACGTCACATTACACTATTTGTGTATGATAATTGCATACGAAAGATGCGCTTTGGCGTTTAATAAAAAGATCTGATTTGACTTGTCAGTTGAGTAGCCAATTCTACTCATGTCAAAAACATCAGACGCAGAAGCACCCAGAATATGGAGGGTTGAAGTAAAGGAGCGCAATTTTTATAGTTCCAAAAGTGGACACCAAATCGGGTATATTGGGGGCGCTGCGGTCGCCACTCCAGTCAAGCCACCTAGGCGGATAGTCTGCAGTAGCGCCTTCAGATGGCGCTGCTGAGGCGAAAACGGTTGTGAGGAGAGTGTGGTTTGTTTTGTATAAGCATATCAAATCCGCTGGACACGTTTTCAACTGTTTCGCCATATAAGATTGCGCTCCTTACCAAGACACATTCCACACTCCATAACCCAGAAGTTCAAAGCGCGGTATAGTTAGCGTAAAACGAGGTTATACATGGGTTACACCTTTAAATAGGCAAGGTCACCCCAGCCTATTTACGGGTCACTGCTGGGCACAGGCTGTGAATGGGCTTACGGTCCCCAAGAACGGAAAAAACATGACAATCCACACTTAATCACTACAAAGTATATATTTTCTTTCACTAAAATATAATATACACAATATACACCAGTTTAAATATGAAAAATCTTACCGAAAAGCCCAACATTAACATGGCATGGTACCCAAAATGCTGGAAGCATTGCCACGTTGAATGGCATATGCATATATCCATACTAATATTATAAATGCGAATGTTACTCTTGTCTGTCTGTCTTTCTTTCTTTGCTCTTCGCGCTTAATCCCAGTGGCTTATATTGCGATTGTTCGAGACCCGGGGAAGGATATAGGCTAAATTTTATCCCGGAAAATCGCATAGTTCTCGCATGAGAGCTATAATCCAATTCCACGATTACGATGTCACGGGCATAAGCCAGTTTATTGTAAGGAACTAAATGTTAATTATCCTTTTCAATTATTATTTCGATTCTTCCTTATATTTTTTTGGAATTTCTGTTTAGTCATATATGAATGTTTTTACCATCTCAGTATTATATTTTTAATGACGGAAGATGAAAAAATACGAAATGACAATTTGTTAAGACCATCTCCGAACCCGACTGTTATAAAAAGTTGTCAAATCATTTATTCATGATGACAAAAGCAGTATCTGCAACAAGCTTCGTCAGAACCAGTACATACCACAAAACTATAATCCGCAACAAGCTTCGTCAAAACCACAGAAAATAAATCCGCACACACTTCGTCAAACACAAATTAATATCCACCACAGGCTTCGTCACCATCTCCTCCACACCCTTAAACAAAAGAGAATTAAATAAATAAAAACACATTTTCTTAAAAGTTACCGCATGTTGTTGTACTGATGCATACCCGGCCCAAATGTTCCGAAAACACTGGCCGCATTGCCACGCTGTATGGCCAAAGAGATATTTTGGACCAGAAATGCACCAGACCGAGGGTCGCACCCCCTCTCCCTAAGCCTATGCCCCAAACCCCTGATAAATTGCTTTCATTTTTAATTGTCATTTCAGGTCTTCTATCGTCTTCCGAGGATGAAGAGCAAGAAGGAGAGGCATCCGGTGATGAGCATGAACCTTCTACTGATGCCGAGCCATACCCTCCCATACAACAACCCATGCAATAATATACGAGACATACAACCTATAAAAGACAAGTCATGTAATTAGACACCAAGCTGTATAAGACAGAAGAATCCCTCCCATACAACAAAACATGCAATAATATAACAACCCAGTACTGAGACATACAATATATAAAAGGCAAGTCATGAAATAAAACAACAAGCTATAATAGACAGAAGAAATGACTCCTTCCATACAACAACCCAGTACTGAGACATACAACCTATAAAAGGCAGGCATGAAATAAAACAACAAGCTATAATAGACAGAAGAAATGACTCCTTCCATACAACAACCCATCCCAGTACTGAGACATAAAATCTATAAAAGACAAGTCATGAAATAAAAGAACAAGCTATAATGGACATAAGAAATGACTCCTTCCATACAAAAACCCAGTACTGAGACATACAACCTATAAAAGGCAAGTCATGAAATAAAACAACAAGCTATAATAGACAGAAGAAATGACTCCTCCCATACAACAACCCATGCAATATACTACAACTATACTGGGTTACTGGGTGGATCAAAAACCTAACTACCAAAAAAAATCTGATCAACTTTTGCGACTGTTTATAGATATCACATAAAAAAAATGCTTGGAAAATGTTGAACTGTTTAAACGTCAAAAACAAAATTAAATTCATTAGGAACACTTGAGCATTATTTTGTAATCATTAATTTACGGAGAAAATTTGGTATTCCTTATGTTCAAGGAATTGAGTTTTGCAATATGCGCCTTCAGTAAGATATTTTGTTACTTCTATGACACTTTTTCACTGTCTTGAGCAAAAACATATACAATTTTGAACATAAAGGAATACTGTTTAAAAAGGTGTATATGTATTTTTTTGTACTCGACGTATCAGATGAATATTATCCCGATTCCAATATTCTTAAATTTACAATTATTATTACATGTTTGACATATTTTTATGTCTGTATACGAACAACAAATGTATACCGTATTATTATGAATTATCAAGTATTACTCCAGTCATTATTGTATACGTCAAAGTATTTTGAAAAACATGAACTTTAAGTGTTCATATTAACTTTAATAAGTGCACAATAAAAATGAAATTTGCAACGAAGTCGCCATCCGGGGGAAAAAAAGAAAATTGCGTTAAGAAAAGGAAAATTTATTTTAATTTTTCATTAATATTTTGTTACCCACACATTAAAATACTCGAGCTCTTTAGAAAATTCAAGAACTATACCAATTCTGTTCAAATTACGGAGAAGAAAAATATGTATATCTAGTGAAAGACATTAATAGTACATTACAGACCTAGGGTGGTGAATTCGTAAATGTCCCAGATCGCAGGTGTTTGTGACCCGAACCGAAGGTGAGGGCCATAAATATGCGATCTGGGGCATTACGAATCACCGCCCGTGGTTTGTCAAAAGTTTTACGTCTTGCCTTGGCCAAGAAGTGAGATTTTCTCTCCGCGTACCGGGCAGAAAATCTCACTTTACGGCCAAGAGTGATGTAAAATCATTGACACACTTAAAGACGTCACATACTGATGTGGTATACCATAGTTATAAGCATTCTTAGCATAGAGACATGATCATGTATACGTAAATCATACCTCACTATTTTAAATTCGAAATATTCATATATGAATGTGACAAAACTATGCTTCCATTTTGCTTTTTTTCGTATAAAAATGTAGGTATGTCAGTTTCTAATAAAATGAAAATGTAAATTATATGAAACTGACATTATTGCAGTTGTCAAAAATGCATATTTATTACTCTTATTCCAACAACGTGTATATAGGAATGGGAATTTTTATATTGAAAGTTGATTTGAAATGTAAAATGAATCAAGAAATGAGCTAGTAATAACGATATTTTTGACAACAGCACTAATAAAAAAAAACATGTTATTTAATTAGAAAACAAGTTGCCAATTTCGATGTAGTGTTATTTTTTTATTCGCAATGTCCTTGTAAATATGACGTACGCTTGTTTACTAGTTAAATAACTAATAAAATGCTTTTCTAAAATAGCCTTCGTCAATTTCCATACCGGTTGTGATAAACAAAATAGATTTCTGTTTCCTCCCTCTAATGACTGACATGAAATAGAAGAAAGAGATATTTTGTACCACAAAAAACCGTCCATACTCAAAAAGGTTTATATTTATTTAATGTAAAAATATAAGTTCTTAATATACTCATTGTAAGGTTTTTTTTAAGACAGCCATACTAGCGATTAGTAGTTAATTAAGATTGTTTCAAGACAATTATACGATATTATACAGTTTCAAAAATGTATACTCTGATATTCGATTCAAATTTGTATACGCTAAATAATCGAAACGTTTCTATTTGTAAGTGTAAAATTTAACATGATTATTTTGAATGGCTTTGGCATTGATTTGAGATGAAAGATAGGCTCAGTATTAAATAACGAAGAATAAAAAAAATGTGAACAACAATGACAAATAACATTGGTTATTTCTTTAAAAAAAACATCAGTGATTTATGATATGATTGAAAAGTTAAATCGAAGTGTAAGATTTTTTTTTTTTTTTAAATAATAAAGTATCTACATTTAAGTAAAAAAAACAAACAATATACACTTGCATCACGAATCAGTATTGATTATTAAAATTGGTCGTCATTTTATAATCACTTCACTAAGTACGTAAAAAATGCCTAATTATAAAAAAGTGATGTCTCTACGAAGAAACGGATATACGTAATGGAAAAGGTGAAAAAGATTTTTTTATAATAATTAATAACTGTATACATGTAGTTATTAAAAAAAATAAGTGAAGTATTTTAACGGGATGAAAGTTTTTTTTTCTTATTTCAATAAATATAGTGAAAATGTCCACTTTCTAAGTATACTATAGTTGTACGCTTGACTAGTTCGTATAAGATTTTCAAGTTAACTATACATATTATGGCATAATAATTTGCTAGTCAATAAAAATACATTTTAGGCTCAAGTTTCTGTTTATTTTTTCAACCTCTTTTCTGCTTTAATGTGAAGTACGATTACAATCCATATTATAAAACAAACACTACAATTACAATAGTATAACAATATAATAGTATAATATTACAATAGTATAAAACAAAGTCGCTTTCTCTGTCCCTATATCCCTATGTATGCTTAAATCTTTAAAACTACGCAACGGATTTTGATGTGGTTTATAAATGCGAAAGTAACTCTGTCTGTCTGTCTGTTACCTCTTCACGCTTCAACCGCTGGACCGATTAAGATGAAATTTGGCATGGACATAGTTGGGGTCCCGGGAAAGGACCCCGCCTCTAACCATTTTCTACTTTGCCTAAAGGTTGACTGGTAGAGAATGCCTCAAGGCATTAAGTCCGCCTTTGTACACTAAGTTTTCTTTATGTGCAATAAAGTTTAAATAAATAAATAAAGGACATAGTCTACTTTTTATTCCGGAAAAATGCATAGTTCCCGCGGGAACGCGATAACCGAATTCCACGCGGGCGAAGTCGCGGGCAGAAGCTAGTACATAAAGGTGCTATTCCGAGTTAGTCGCTCGCTGACCTTGGAATGGCACTTTAAGCTAAAATAATAACTTTATTTTGAGCTTACTTTCCTTTTTGGAGAAAACTACTTGCTATGGTATTTTTTTAAATATTATGCTAAAAAAAACCCAAACACATAACTATTTTTTTAAACAGCGTATTTTTAAGGCTACATAGGGCCAACATAGCCCGAAGAATTGCGAGCCTTAAGTGGCAGTGGGCGGGGCACATTGCACGCAGGACTGATGGCCGATGGGGCCGGAAAGTTCTCGAGTGGCGCCCGCGAACCGGGAGACGAGCTGTCGGTAGGCCTCCAACAAGATGGAGCGACGACCTCGTGAAGGTCGCAGGAAAGCAGTGGAAGCAAGTAACACAGGACCGGTCTGAGCGGCGAGCCTTGGGGGAGGCCTATGTCAAGCACTATGACGTCTTTAGGTTGAAATGATGATAATGATAATGATGTTGATGATGATGATGATGATGACGATGATGATATTTATTAAGGCAGTACTTGAAATTTTAAACTTTTCATCAAAATGTGTTGGCTTGTGGGAAGCACGTGCCATATTTGGCAAAGACGTAACATCTTGCTCTTAGCAATACGGGCTATCGCGTGTGAATTTGCCACTAGAGGCGCTAGTGTCGCGTGAGGTCCAATAACATTCAGTTTTCACTGGTTTTGGCGGGTTTCGCGATATAAATCATAATTTCTTTAATTTACCTGTTGAAAAGTGATCTCCTTCGTGAAATAATCGAAAATATGGATTATTTGGCTATGAATGTAAACGCTTTGAAAAAAAAATCTTTTTTCCAAACAAAACTGAACTGCACAACATTGCGGCATAGCTACACGATATGGTGATAGTTATTTATAATTAATAAACTTAATGAGATTCAAGATTGAAAACTTTGTTTCGGCGCCGATCTTATAAAGTCGCCTTTGACAGCTATACCTCTGGACCTTAGTCTACAGTGGCGCCAACTGGTGAGCAAAGAAACGATAGTCCCCATTGGTATGATACCCTTATCTTACCTACATTTATTTTTAAGATAACTTCAAATATAAAAAACATACTGGCAACACGATAAGATATTTACATAATATAAATATAAACAATATAAATCTGGAGATTCGTAGAAAGCATTAAAAACCTCTATTATTGTTACACCTATTATTATTAATTCATAATTACAATGGGTAACGTTGGTTGGTCTGTTTAGAATTTAATATTAGCTATTTTGATTAGAAATAGTATTTACAAAAATGATTATTTGATGAAAATGGCTGAAATTTACTTCTCTGACCTTCATATTTTAGACTGAACCACAATTTTCAGTCGTGTATTTTTACAGCGACATTTTATGTACTTTTTAAATTAGGTAATTACATACATTTAAATCATGATCATTTCGTGTTTTACGATATGATATTACTACTCGCATTACTTACAACATTTTAATTAGTTACAACAATACTTTGTTTCATTTCAGTCACAATTTTATTTCTACACGTTTCCTAAAGTAATTTGAAGTTTGTGTATACAAGTGATTATACAAACATAGATAATAAACTCATCATTGGGGTAAGCCCATAGACATAAATAATACTTCGTATGGACCCGGCCTAACGTAGATACATGTCATGTTTCCCCACTTCATTGGTGTCCAATCCAAAGTTAAACTTATATCGTGACAATAAAGCTGGGTCACATTTTTAGGGTATAGTTTCGCCATGTCGGTCCGTCCGTCCGTCCGTCCGTCCGTCCGTCTGTCCGCACTATTGCTCGGAGATGCTTAGGTCTAGAGAGCTGTAATTTGGCATGAATATGCATATTAGTTACGCTGACAAAGTGGTACAATAAAATTTTGAAATATATTTTTTTATAGGGTACCTCCCCTACTCGTAAAGTGGGGATGTAATTTTTTTTTCTTGCGTACCCCATGGTGCGGCATATTGTTGAATAGGTCTTAAAAAAATATTGTGGGTTTGTTAAAGAGTGTTAGAGTCACGTGCCCCCTGCCAGCTAAATGGTGGTATTTGGATGGCTGAAAAAAATCACGGTTGTGGCATATATAACGTAGTTGAAAGGAAAACTATCAGAGCTAAGTAGGCTGTACAAACTTACGAGTAATAGTCGACCAACTTATAATGATGATTTTTCTCGAGCGGCAGGGGCGTCGGGCGGGCACGTCATACCACAGGCTAGCTAGATGCTAATAAGTCTTAGAAAGGTACTGTGGGCATTCTCAACTTCGGAACCCTTTAATTTGCGCGTGGCCCGACACGCACTTGGCCGGTTTTTTTTCAACAACGACACGAGTTTTTAGATACTGAGAAACAGTAGTTTTTTTAAAAACGCTTATTTTCACGCACGCTCGGTGACAGAACTTTGGATTGGACACCGTGGAAGTGGGGACATATTACGTGTACGTTAGACCGGGTTATTTACGTCTATGGGTAAGCCGCACTAAATGAAACGGCGTCCATCCAGACAAGTGATTTTCTACTCACAAAATTTGGATTGAAAACAAGGACAGCTGCTTAGGTAAAGTACAAAAACTGCATTTCTACTGTTTTAAAAATTGTGTGGGATTATGTTTGACCAGGGTCAAACCGTGTAAACTGTTTTGTGGGACATTTTTTCTAGCTTAAGATTTGTATTCTTTAATAAAAAAAAAAATAACCTGTGTGGTGATCCCACACAGGTTATACAACGTTATGAATTAGATACGTTTTATAACAAGTGTTGGTAACATTTAATAGGGATGACGACAGGGTGAAGAAGTCGAAATTCTAATTAGTCCGTCAGTCAGGTAATAAAAAAACATTAGAACACGTATTTTTTGTTTTATCAAATTAATAAAGAATGACCAAGTTAAAAGTGTTAAAACGCATTAAAGTTGGAGAGTGGGGGCTAACTACGTCACCGTTAGGTATAAATCGTACCTAACGCGACATTTCAACTCAATATATCTCCGTATAAGTTTGATTACGTGAAAAAAGAAAAAATACGTGTCCAATACTTTTCAATGTTAGTAAAGTTGTACTGTTAGTTGTGTTGTTATAGTTGTACTTGTTAGTAAAGTTGGAATAATAATGTAAGTAAAGTGGCGGTTTGTTTGGTTACAAACACTGTGACACGAGAATTTTATATATTAGACTAGCTGATCCCGCGGACTTCGTACCGTTAGATTTTTTTTTGGGTATGAAAAATAGCTTACGTCCTATTCTCAGACCTACTGAACATACACTCCAAATTTCATTAGAATCGGTCGAGCCGTTCCTGAAGAGTTTGGTTACAAACACTGTGACACGAGAATTTTATATATTAGAAATTTATCTCTTCTGACATACCTATATACTGTTTTTTTTGCCATACCAAACAGGTGGTCCATATGTTATCATATTATATGTACCTATTATCTTCTAATAATTTATTGATTTAATATTACAGGTCTAGAAAATGTGGCAAAGGCCCAAAGAAGGCTATCCGAGGGTCTGGCTTGAGTTCGTATGCGAGAAAACGAAGCAGAAGTTCGTTGTTAAGGACCTGTCTCCAGATTACTATGACATAGCCCTAGGCTATATGACAAATATATTTCTGAATGAGTCCGCTATATGCAAGCCTTTGAGTAAGTATTAGCAAAGACAAATTAATTATATTAGTCTGTCAATCTCCTTACATTACGGCGTACATCGGAAATAGCCAAGGCGCTTCAACTTTTCATACTTCGCCTGTACAGCGCCATCTAGATGTTGCTCGTGGAGATCAAATTTGTATACAGGCTACCTAGGCAGCGACATCTATTGTCGCATTCAACACATGTTTCGGGCGTAACCTTTAAATAAATCAGCAAGCATGCTAATTAGGAATAAGGTAAGTAATTAGTTTTAAGATAGGATGTCGGTCTTTAAGAGGGTTTTTCACGAAAGTTGGCAACGTTGCATATAGCTGTCAAATGTTTCGCTGTTTTTATTAATTTCTCAATATTGCTGAATTAAAAAGGAAGATATCATTCTATGGTTGAATGACGCGTCTCGTTTTATATTTGTTGGTTAGGCATTCAAACGATAAGATTACATTAAAATGCATGGAAACTGCGATGGAAAGTTTTCAAAAGATATTACTTCCATAATACTAAAAATTTCGTGTTCCTGTGATAACTGTTGCAATCCATACTAAAAACATTAGTATTCATCCATAGAGCGATAATTCACGTTTTCATTCAGTAATATGCAAAAATTAATGAAAACAGCAAAATATTTGACAGATATTTGCGACGTTGCCAACTTTCGGAGTAAGCCATCCGTAGCTGACACTTAGTCACCTAGATGGTCAGTCATGCATTTTCTCAGAAATCCTCGAAGACCCGGTATCCCGGCTGCAGATGCAGCAGAAGTGGCTGAAGATCATGAGGTCCAACATGGCGATCGTGTGCTGCACTGATGATGACGAGGTGCCCAGAGTGGCTGCCATACACTTCACTGTGGTCAGGGAGAGGGGGAAGGAAAAGGTAATAAAAAATCTACGTAATTGCCACAGACATGTTTTACAGTTTTACCGCCGCGTGGTGACTATAGCCCAAACCCTCTCGTGATGAGAGGAGGCCTGTGCCCAGCAGTGGGCCGTAAATAGGCTGTTGTAGTAGTAGTAGTAGTATGGAGTTTTAATTGATGAGACACTTATAGTACTTTATGTAACTGCTGCATAAGAAAGGTCCTTAAATCACGAGTGTTTCATAATAATATCGCACGAGTGTTTTAAGGCCTAATTATGAACAGTTGCATACACAACTTTATCTACACTCATTTTATAAATCCTCTAAGATGCTTCAAAATCTATCCACAATGGCGGAAATTCGAATACGTCAGTGTCTCGCATTCGATTTTCAAAAAGCATAGATTAAATAGAGCCGACATTTGAAGAGCGAATGCGAGCGTTAACACTAGGGACGAGTGAAAATGACAATTTCGCACGTGTATCAAACGACAGTTTTTAATACATTACGAAATATTACGAAATAAAAGAATAAAGAAAATAATGAACAGGATGAAGCTCAAAAACTTTACGCACTAAGTAGTTCGTAAAAAACAACTTTAAGCATGCTCACTAGCTGTAAATAAACCAAAAAGCGCTCGTTCGGAAATGACGAACTTTTGGAACATTAAACAGTATCGACACGTTTACTTTTTGAGCAACTGTATTAAAAAGTTATCTATAACACAAAAAAACGAAAATCGGTCCATCCGTTTGGGAGCTACGATACCACAGACAGATACACAAATACACAGACACGCTAAACTTATAACACCCCTATCTTTTTACTTCGGGGGTTAATAGTACATTACAGACCTATTAGATCGCAGGTTTCTGTGGCCGGAACCGAAGATGAAGGCCATAAATATGCGATCTGGGGCTTTACGAATTACCGCCCGTGGTTTGTCAAAAGTTTTACGTCTTGCCTTGGCCAAGAAGTAAGATTTTCTCTCCGCGTAGCGGGCAGAAAATCTCACTTTACGGCCAAGGGTGATGTAAAAAATGTTGTTTCACCCTTTCAGATTCCCGAAGACCCTTCGACCCTGAACAAGTACGAGCAGTTCACGCAAGTGGTCGAGGAGTTGATGGCGGCAGGAGACTTGTTCCACAGATTCGGTGCCGATCGGTACCTCTGGTCGCTGGGACTGTTCGTGCTTCCTGAGTTCAGGGGGCTGCGGATAGCTACGCATATGCTAAGATCTAGGTAAATACATAAAATTCTAATATATAAAATTATCGTGTCACAGTGTTAACAGTGTTTGTAAACAAACTCCTCCGAAACGGCTCGAACGTTTCTTATGAAATTTGGAGTGTATGTTCAGTAGGTCTGAGAATAGGACGTAAGCTATTTTTCATACCCAAAAAAAATCGAAGGCGGTACGAAGTCCGCGGGGTCAGCTACTCTAATATATAAAATTCTCGTGTCACAGTGTTTGTAACCCAACTCCTCCGACCCGGCTCGAACGTTTCTTATGAAATTTGGAGTGTATGTTCAGTAGGTCTGAGAATAGGGCGCAAGTCCACCGCATACTCTTGAGAATCACCGACTCGTGTTTCTTGTTTAGAGGCACCGACAATGCTTCTTCCGGTTAATAGTCAAATTAGGGTCACTCCACTTAAGGCCGTTCCCTGACCCATCATCGTCAAATTGCTCATGTAAGATCATACATTTCTAAGAAATGCTGCTAAAAGATATAAATTTGAAAAAAAACCGTATGTTATACTTGATTATATCATCCTTAAATTGACAGCTTTTGTTACACATTTCACCAAACTTCGCTCGATACAATTTAATTCCACAGTAACCTCTAACTCTGAGCTTTCTTCCAACTTTACTCCAGTTTATTATATCAAACGGTGTAAAAACTAAACAACAGAAAAAATATCCGTATTAAATGCATAAATTGACAGCTTTATAAATGCCATGTTTTAGACGGTATTTTTATAGAAATTAAAACGCGTTAAATACTAACTTAAACAACGCCATCCTGGCGATGATCGCGGCGCGACCCGACTGCCCGTTCATAACGCACTGGGTGGGGTTAGTAATGGGTAACATTAAATAATTTAATTTTTAAGGACCAATTTTTATTATTGTGTTGTTTTATTTTTATTTTTTTATTCAAATCTCAAAAATAGCATGCTTACAAAAACCTAAAGCGAGTGAAAACCGCGCGCGATTTATCTGTCGCTGTTGTCGTTCGCTTACAAGCGTTTATATTATTCTTATATGTATATATTAATTATTTAAGGCCCTTCCCTGACCCAGCATCGTCAAATTGCTCATTTAAGATCATACTTTTCTAAGAAATGTTAAAAGTTAAAAATATGAAAAAAACATATGTTATATTTGATTATATCATCCTTACATTGACAGCTTTCGATACACGTTTCACGAAACTTCGCTCGATACAATTTAATTCCAAAGTAACCTCTAACTCGGACCGCTAATCCAACTTTACTCCAGTTTATTATATCAAACAGCGTAAAACTAATTATAACACAAAAAAAAAACCATATTATATGCATACATCGACAGCTTTATAAATGCCATTTTTTTAGACGGTATTTTTATAGAAATTAAAACGCGTTAAATACTAACTAAATCGGGCGTTCTGTGCGTAGCGCTTTCTCTTTCACTCGTCCCACGAGTGACAGTGACGGCTGAGCTGGGTCTATGTACCGCCTTAAGTACGTATATTATTTAATAACATATTTTTTACAATATTTTTACATTTGCTTGGATGGTTCTCAAGATTTAGACATACTTCCTTGGGCCATTCATTTAGTATGCTTGGCATCATATAATTCCAGGCGCGTTTACCATATACATTTTTATATTTAGGCAGATCATATTTTAGGTAAATAGGATAGGTCGCGTAGTTCTATTCTTGATCTACTCGTATTTTTTAACTTGTCTATTTTTTTAATTTCATCACACACTATATTCATCTTAATTTTATTATATACGAGTACATCGATGATTTTACAGTAGTTAAAGAGTTCTTTATCATTATCTTATAATCTTCCAGCTCGAAGAACCTTGCATCGTCGTTCGTTCTGTTGGCTTCTGTGACTACTATAACATGCACGAGTCTAGAGCTTTTTAATTATATTAGAATTTAAATTGTAATTATATAATGTGACATTAATATTGTTAAAATATGGGCTCTGCCTGAAATAAACGTACAACAACAACAATACTCTTTATTGAACACCATATATACAAAACACAGAAAACACAAAAGGAATACGCAGCTAATAGGTAAACAACAGGCGGACTTATCGCTAAGCAGCGATCTCTTCCAGTCAACCTTGAAAGTGGAGAATGCAAAAAGAAAACAATTATGGGCGGTGTAAAAACGTAATTATTATTATTATTATATTATTAAACGGGCGTTCTGCGCGTAGCGCTTTCTCTTTCACTCGTTGCACGAGTGACAGTGACGGCTGAGCTGGCTATAGGAGCGGCCTTAAGAAACAACTTAAGTCCATGAACAAACGAATAAACTTAAGTGATAGTGTGCGGTGCATTGTATAGCACGACTCAACTTAGAAGGCGCGCGGCGAAGCACTTAAGCTGTTGACGCAGAGTCTATTATCACTTAACCCGCGCGCCTTCTAAGTTGTGTCGTTCTATACACAATTGATGATGGATGGGAAAATGATGACCAGTGTAACTAGAAAGAATCGCTGCCATCTCGCAAAACCTAGTTTCGAGAACACGATATTTAAAAAAATATGTCGGTTTTTTTTGTAATCGGTAGGCAAACGAGTACACAAGCCACCTGATAGTAAGCGGTCACTGCGGCCTATGGACACCGAAACTGAAATTATTATTTCTTATTAACAAACCACTATTCATTTCATTAATTCCTTTATTTTGATACCCCACTCGACAGGCTTTGACAAATAAAAAAAATTTTGGAAACGTTTAAAATGCCTCCAGAAGTCAGCCATTTTGTTTTTTTGCAATCTTGATATATCCAGTGTCACGATTAAGACGAATCTAATGACACCTCGCATGCTAAAATCCATCAAGCCATTTAGGCACATACTTACATACCTACTCGAAAAACATGACCCTCCAGCGCAGTCGGGTAAATAGTGGTCCCTCTGTTCCAGGATTGTGATGTGCAAAGCCCTAGGGCTCCCCGGGACGGCGAATGTGTTCTCGACGGCGGGGGCGCAGGCCGCGGCTCGGAGCGCCGGGTACGCAGCCCTAGCCGACAGACAGTTTGTGGGGCAACGACTAGTTCTAATGGGGACGCGGGTAGATGAATAAGCTTTTACAAAAATCAAATTTTTGGGCACGCTTTTATTGCTGACTGTACTTTTCTTTGTAAATCCTTCATCTACCTTTCAAGACGAACCAAACGAGCCCAAATTCGTTGGGTTTATGTAGTTTTATTACGGAGTTCCTGTGGCCACCTTCCAGCTCCATCATCAGATCAGCTCCACGTCATCATAATATTGCATTGTCATGCGATTTACATATTCGTGCAAAATTTCAGCTCAATCGGAAATCTGAAAGTGGGGCAAATTTAACTTGCAAGATTCCATTACATAGTTACATACAAGGTCGATAAGCGTGTCAATAAATAAAAGTTTTGTGGAATAATTATACAATCAATCATTTATTCAGAAAATTGGCCACATAGGGGCACTTTTACAGGTCAGAAATGAATTTACCAGCGCTTCCTAGACCCATTGCTTGAGAAGAAGCGCCGCAACAAACTCAGCAGAAGGCCTTTTTTATAATAATAAATACAATACAATATACTTTATTGAACACCACACATTCAAGGAACAGTACAGACATAATGTAATTACACAAAAGGTATGACATACAGCAGCCGGTCTTTTATCGCTTAATAGCGATCTCTACCAGACAACTCTTGGATAGTGGAGATGAAGAAAACCAAACTAGGTTGGTAGGCGGTGCTCTCTGTGCTAATAATAATATTATAAATAATAATAATTATTATGAGTTTTTTTGTCTTAATAACTTTTAATTCGCATACAAGTCTTGGTTCATTTCTTCTTAAAATCAAATTATTTAATATTCGTCAAATATCCGGGCATTTTTACACGTAATTTTTATTTTTTTCACGAGAATCCATTATTTCGTATTATATTAGGTGCATAAAATAATGATAATGAGAATATTAATTAACCTATGTCCAGCGTGGACCTCCTTTGCAATGGTTGAAATGATAATCTATACTTACTAATAAGTCTGTTGAAGAAGTCACGTCTGTAACTTGAAAATTAAAAGAAATTATCAAGTCGAGGGGACTATATAAACGATACTGAACACAAAAAATGTATGTCCGGATTTAACTCACAAACTACTGGACGGATTGCAACAAAATTTGGTATGGGCGGCGTAGTCTATAACACTGGTTAACATATAGGCTACTTTTTATCCCGGAAATAACGCATAGTTCCCGCGGGAACGCTATACCGAATTCCACGCGGACGAAGTTGCGGACAGAAGCTAGTATAATAAATAACTATGTAGATATTTCAATTTAAAACTTCAATGAAAAACTTTCGTTTTGGTAGGCTGCGCATGAACAAGTGAAAAACATTTTCATGTTATATTATTTCAAGTAGAATGAGAAAGTTTCCGGGTTAATATGGATATTTGTCATTGTTTGCAGTTTACAGAAGAAGTATTGAACGGATCGTGATGTAATTCGGCATTGTTATGTTAATTTTGGTTACGTAACGAAAAAACGCTTAATTTTCACTAAGTACACAGTAAACCAGAGGCAAAAATAAAAGAAACAGTTTTATAATTTACCATAACTTTTATTATAAACAAAAATTGATACAAAAGTATATTCATAATGAAATATTATTTACATTTCTTAGTATAGTCATACGAAAATAGTTATTATCTACCCATCTTTATAGTTCAAAATGGAATGTAGGTTACAATCTACCAATGATTGCGAAACCAATAGATGGCGCCATAGTATATCTTTTTTCATAACATATAGGTACTTAATAAAAGTATTTGTGTTTTTAGCACATAGGTAATTTCAATAAACCAAAACCCGATACAAAATACTAAAATACGCCATCTAGAGGATCTTATAATGAAAATAAATCACTAAAATATTCAGAAAAGTCTTGATGTATTAAAGCTTTTCACAAACTTATTTATATTTAACTATTTTATTTTGTTCGTATTACTTTTCCCATGGGATTATTTTGTTTCCCACAAAAAATGATTCCACCTCCATGATTCAAGATATTTTTTTCAAATTCGAATTATGGAGATAGTTTTTTAAAAAGTCTAAAAGTCACAAGAACGTTTTCAACCCTTTTTAAAAAGAAAAAAGATATCAAACACAATTTTCTTAAAGTTACAAGTCAAATAAATGACCAAAATAATTAGTGTTCCAATACTTATATACATTTTACTTGACCGATCGAACTGCAACAAGTAACTATGTACACGTATGTGAAAAAACATTTAGTCCTAAATAACGATTAAATTGAGCAAATTTTTTAATATCTCTTTAAACTGCCATAAACATAGACATAAATAATACTTCGTATGGACCCGGCCTAACGTAGATACATGTCATGTTTCCCCACTTCATTGGTGTCCAATCCAAAGTTAAACTTATATCGTGACACTAAAGCTGGGTCACATTTTTTCAACAACGAGACGAGTTTTTGATACTGAGAAACAGTTTCAAAAAAGTTTTTTTTTAAAACGCTTATTGTCACGCACGCTCGGTGACAGAACTTTGGATTGGACACCGTGGAAGTGGGGACATATTACGTGTACGTTAGACCGGATCTATATTATTTACGTCTATAGCCATAAAAGTATAATTTCAAAATATATCACATATAAATAGTACATTTTTCGTCATAAATATACATAATGTTACTTACATATAAATTTTCAACAACTGGGTGTGATTTTTAAATATAGACTATATTGTCGTTAATTTGAAGTGAAATTTTGTCATAGATTTACTATAACCAATTCCAAAGTAAAAATCTTGACCGGTACCTAATATTACAGTTTGATTAGTAAATACAAATACATTTCGTCAAGTATCGTTGTTTTCTATGGTCCAATGAAGACAGACAGATCAAAGATAGGTGATAAAAAAAAGTAAAATTACGTTCTTCACTGACTTGAATTTTCTTTTTATTTACAAAAAAAAAACTGAACTATTCGGGGTCAAGCAAAGGTTGTGACGATATTTTACCCACAAAATCAGCTATCGATTCTAAGCATGTTTTTTAGGTCTTTGATTTTTTTGTGTTGGTAAAAAAAAATTATGGGATTTAGGTATCGCTAACACCATCAATCCCATACTGGGCCATATAACATTTTTTTATTACCTCGAAAAAAAGAAACTTAAGAAACATGCTTATATTCTGTGGGTAAAATATCGTCACTGCGTTTTGCTTGACCTTATATAATAATATATACATGTATTCTACATATTTCAACATATATAATTATGAAAAATAATCAAACATTATATAACACGTCATTTATTTAAAAAAAAACATAGTTTGATATGTCGGTCAATTCCATTATATTTTATTCTTAGTAAATTCGAGTGTTTATTGATTTATCATTTCTATAGGATATTCAATCGTGTTGTAGATGATATTTTATGCTTTTAATTCACATGAATTAAAAGCCTTTTCTGGCATGTAAGGTAAAACTAGAATGTCAACCTTCATACAAATCAGCGTACGCCCGAAATAAGTGTTAAATGCGATAATAGATGTCGCTGCCTAGGTAGCCTGCATACAAATGTTTACTGCATTAGCAACATCTAGATGGCGCTGTACGGTGAAGTATGAAAATTTGAAGCTCCCTGGCTATTTCCGATGTACGCCGTAATGTAAGGAGATTGACAGCCTTATATAATTACCTTGTCTCTTCTGGCATTTAGTAAGATCAATCAATTTTCAACATTTTATGTCGTCTCTTGCAAGTCGTAGAACATACCATGGACCATTTGATTTGGTCTGTAATAGCCGAAGTACACCGTACAATTTAAACAAATTACCAAAATATATAATAAAGTATACCACAGTACTTCTGTGTTCATGCATTGTATAAAATTAATAGTTCGTTTATAGGTAAAATATATACATAAATATGTATTTAAAAGACTTTGATAGTATTCTGACAATCTTTGACAGTACATATTTACGTGCATGTTAAAATGTGTACAATATGTACTTATATATTTTTTACTGGTAACCACAATGATACTAGGAACTTTTGGTAACGTTGACGTATCATATTATTTTTTGTGGCTATTTGCATTTTTGTCCCATTACAATTTTAGCATATAATTAATTATAGCATATAACGTTTTTTTTACCGAGACAAAAATTTGCAAAAAGTACTTTATATCCAATTTATAAATGAGGAATTATTACGCAGACTCACTTGCGTAGTTTAAAATGTACAAATAAAACGAATTATTCCTATAACCATGACTTTCATACATATTACCCAATTTCATAGAATAAAATTTCCTAAAAATTAATATTTTTATTGAAAATGTCACCCCTGTCTTGATCAAAAAATGTATATATAACTACTTACTTCTAAATACCTACAGGGAACATATAATCCTTATATGAGCAAATATCGAATAAGTCTAAATTGATTCTTAATTAATAAACATTCACACAATCCAAACAAAAAATATTTGCACAATAATTCAACCTACTTTTTTTGGAAAAATAAAATGAAATATAAAAATTCCTTTGAGCAACGGCCGTTTTTTAAAATTACTTGTTCAAACATTGAAACATACAGCAATAAGTAGATTTCGATGTGATTAAACTACATTGTTCGTATGCATTCATAAAATACATTTAAAAAATCTGAATGGTTTATTCAGGACAATCCAGACAACCTTAACAAATGACAGACGTCTTCCAAAGCCTTTTAAAAATGGTGACACCTTTCTATTTGTTTTCACAAAAATATATCTCTAGTCGTTTTTTTGATCTTCTGTCAAACTTGTAGTTGTAGAGTAAGGACTTTTTATATGTATTGACAGTTACAACCACCATCGGCTTTCAACAAAATCTGTCTTAAAAAATCCCTAAAAATGAGGTAACCTAAAACCTAAGCTACACCTCCGTTCGGACGCAATAAACGTGTTCTCCGAACTGATCAAACTCTCACTCTCTAAACCTAAGTCAGACTTACAAAACTTCTCTCTTAAATTACCTAAACTTTGACTTAATTCACTGACAGAAGTGTCTGACACTACACTAGTCTGTGGAGTTAATATATGGTAGCTATTGTTGTCCCTACATGGAATAAGTTTGTGCGAACTGTGTAGTAAAAGAGTGGAGCCCCTTCTTAGAGTCTCTCGACCTATTTCCACGATTTCTATCGAGTTTTGGCCGATGACGAAGCTCTTGTAAGCCCTTATGAAGACTATGAAAATTGTGACTATACCAAAAACGATCATGGAGTAGGTGAGTAAGGGGCCGGCGACTGGAGCGATGGTGGTCGCGAGGTAGATCCAGCGCCATATTGGGGTAGATACTTCGTGGATGCCCTGTAAAATAAAGGTAAGTAGGTAACATTTTGTTGTAAAGAGATTAGAAAATCAAGTGGTAGGTGGTAGAGGAAAATGATGGGTACGTATAGGATGCGGGGACCACTTTCCATAAGGTGGGCCGTCTACCTGCTTGTCTTTGCAAGATAGTAAAACACTAATATTTTTTATTTCTGATCAATTATTTAGGTACTGCCTCAGCACCATAATTTGTACGCCGGCAGGCAGATCACGAAGAATCCCTATTGATCAGAAATAAAAAAAAACTGATTTTTGATAATTATCAAAAAAGTTGATGTCTAAATCCAGCTCGCACCTTTCAGTTTAGGTACTTACGTGCGAATTTCAATTTGGATAAAAAAAGGAATTTACCACTGAGCTTTTCGGTGAAGACAAACAACGTGAGGAAACCTGCACGCATCTGGTACTGGGCTCTCGTGGGCATAGCCAAAACCCTCGTGATGAGAGGAGGCCTGTGCCCAGCAGTGGGACGTAAATAGGCTGTGGATGGACGGAATCAATCGAGGTGCCTATTTTTCTTTCAACATCTGCGACGACAAGTTACCTAGTTACGCCACGATCGATAAATCGACGAACTTTTTCCTTCTATCCCGATAAAGTGGGCCAGTGCCCAGCAGTGGGCCCCCAGTGACTTACCTCCTCGATCCACATAACAGGAAAGTACATGTCAGGGAACTTGTGTATGTTGTTGACTCTGATGTTGGGCGCGCGGTCCACTTTTATGTTGAGTTGAACCCGCACGAAACCCTCCAGAGGGACGCCGAGTTTCTGCAAATGTTCAGGTCATATAAGGGTCATACACAGAACGCGAAAACAGGGGTCTTTCCTGTGGACAATGCAATAGTTGACGGCTTGGGTAGTATAGTTATATTTGATTATATCATCCTTAGACTGACAGCTTTCGTTACACGTTTCACGAAACTCCGCTCGATACAATTTAATTCCAAAGTTACCTCTAACTCGGACCTTTAATCCAACACTCCAGTGTATTATATCAAACAGTGTAAAACTAAATATAACAGAAAAAATATCCGTATTATATGCATACATTGACAGCTTTATAAACGCCATGTTTTTAGACGGTATTTTTAAATAAATTAAAACGCGTTAAATACTAACTAAACCGGGTGTTCTGTGCGTAGCGCTTTCTCTTTCACTCGTTGCTCGAGTGACAGTGACGGGTGAGCTGGGTATAGGAAAGGCCTTAAGCTCAATTTTTATTGTTTCGAAATTGACACTAATTACTCACTCCGGATGTACTTATTAACTCCATGGATTTACCTTGCTATTTCTACGCTATGCCTGATGGTGAAACTCATGACGATGACAATGAAATGGTGATACTTACCGGTTGTATCTTGAAGTAGGTCTCATGTTTGTCCTTCCGCGGTTTGAGTCCTTCGAATTTCTCTAAAAGAGATGGCTCCGCGTCGTAGAAATGCGGGAAAGAGAGGTACACCGGTGCGTCTGAAAAAGATAGAAGTATACGTTATGTTTTTATAGCATTACTCTGCGCCGACATGGAAACTCATACCCAAAAACTCACTGGACTGAAATCCTCAAGGGAGACGCAAGCGTGGTCGCCCGAAACAAACTTGACGGCGCTCAGTCATTGCTGAAGCTAAGAAAATAAATCAAGCATGCCGCCTCCGACAGATCGAATGGCGAAACATCGTATCGGCCCCCTGCCCCGACCGGGGGACATAGGAATTAAGGAGAAGGAACACTGCAATGACAGTCTTTTTAGAAGAAAAAATACTTCTGGTAAATTCTTTTTCTGACGTGTAAAAGTGCCCCTAATTTGCTGAATAAATGACTGGACAAATTGAATTGAATTTGAATTTTCGAATTGACTTTTCAAGTTTAGTTAACGTGGTTTTAATACTTTTAATCCGGTTTAAAAAGTTCATTTCATAAGGCTTGTTCTTGATTTGTAAATTCATAATTGCAAATTTCAAGTGTCTATATTAACTTACTGTATTGGCAAGGACTGATGTTCTGCAACCCTCGTGGGGGGCACTTCTCCCCCTGGCAGTAGCATTTGTTGTCTTGATTGACGTCGGCACACTCGAAGGTGGAGTCTGGGGGCGTGTAGAGACCCGCTTGGATGCCTGAAAACAAAGGGGAGGGAATGTAACATACTACTAGGTACTACTTCAGCCTATTAGCGTCCCACTGCTGGGCACAGGCCTCCTCTCATCACGAGAGGGTTGGGCTATAGTCCCCACGCGGGCCCAGTGCGGATTGGGGATTTCACACACATCTTTGAATTACTTCGTAGATGAGTGCCGGTTTCCTCACGAGAGGTTTCCGCATCGAGAATGTAACATACCTATAGCTTATTATGCCGACTTCTTTGGTAGGCGCAGAAACACAAACATGTAATAGTACATTACAGACCTAGGGTGGTGAATTCGTAAATGTCCCAGATTGCAGGTTTCTGTGGCCCGAACCGAAGGTGAGAGCCATAAATATGCGATCTGGTACTTTACGAATTACCGCCCGTGGATTGTCAAAAGTTTTACGTCTTGCCAAGGGTGATGTAAAATTAGGTTTCTTCCCGTTCCTACCGCTACTTGAAGCTAGATGGCGAGCCGAACAACAAGCATATTTTGCTCAACTTACAACCCGAAGTCTCTGTGTAATAAGAGGATTTCAAAAGAGTTCTAGTTGTAATATTAGTTGTAAATTGTTTAGAAATACACTTTGCGTTCGGCTCGCCATCTAGCTTCAAGTAGCGGTAGCAACTGCTAAAAGATCGGGTAATAGGGATTCAGCAACTGGACGCTAGATGTCGATCTAGTGTTAACCCGCGTTCCGGTGAACGCACTGTAGTTTAAGCTCTGTTATTCCTCTATGGTGGAGATGAAGAAAACAAACTAGGTTAGAAGGCGATGGAATAATTCATTATCGAATTAAATCTCACCATCTTTATAAACATCTTCCCGGTACTGCAGCGGCAGTATGCGGCAGATGTCCTTGTCGTAAACATACACGAGGTCGGACTTCGTCACCGACCGCGGGGGGAAGAAGGAACCTTCCGAGGCCCTGGAATTGAGGGAAAATCTTCGATGAATTTGTATTCTTAATCATAGAAAAAGTAAAGTAAACCTAGACGGACAACCTTCAAACAAATCAGCGTACGCCCGAAATAAGTGTTAAATGGGATAATAGATGTCGCTGCCTAGGTAGCCTGCATACAAATTTGAACTCCATGAGCAACATCTAGATGGCGCTGTACAGGCGAAGTATGAAAAGTTGAAGCGCCCTGGCTATTTCTGATGTACGCCGTAATGTAAGGAGATTGACAGTCTAATATAATTACCTTGTCTCTGTTTTAATCCACTTAGGCATAATTACACCAAGCCGCTAGTAAAGTAGTGAATTCTGGTCAGACAGTTGTACTAAGTCAGGTTTTTGTGTCAACTAATTAATTTTTGTACCTAATATAAGACCATCTCTAAGATCTTAGATTTAATTTTAAGTTAGGGACCCTTCGAACTTCTGAATTTAGTAGGTTTTATAACGAGAGCCGTATTTTAGGCTATTGGCTGAATAAAATTCAATTTTGAATTTGGAACAACATTTTATTTTTCGTGGTCTCGTGTGTTTTTTTTTGTAATATACTGGCCAGTATCATGGCCAAAAAAAAGGATTTACTGGTTCGTAATTTTACAAATATGTAGGTATAGTCGAGTTCTCCAATATATACCTACACACTTTTACACCTTGCTCCCTTGTAATAAGGTCCAAAAGTGATCATATATTAATGAACTCGACTGTACCTATATATGTATTTTTATACATATTAATGTAAATTTAATGTGAATCTGTATGTTTAAATTTTGAAAAAAGGCCTTCTGTTGAGTTTGTTGCGGCGCTTCTTCTCAAGCAATGGGTCTAGGAAGCGGTAAATGTTAAATTATTTTAAAAGTGACGTGTTAAAGTGCCCAGATGTGGCCTATTTGCTGAAACAATATTTTGTTTTTAATTTGATATTGATTTTGAACTGAACTCAAGTTAGAGGATACCCCGGAGAGAGGAGTTGGTGCAATTAGGCTTTAAATAAATTATCAATGAATCATTGAATATTTTTTATACATTTATTTTATTTAACTAGTTACGAAACGGAAACATTTTAAAGGACGCGTATTTATTCTTTTTTCCGTAAGTTGTAAATGTCATCCTTAAAATAAAAAAATAAAAAAAATTAACCTACAAAAAAACCTATATAATTTTGGAACCAGGTCACACAAATTTACGAGAATCAGTTTATAAATGCGACCTGTAGAGGCGAACAGACAGATATACAATATTACATTACACACCTAGGGCGGTCAAGTAAAGAAAGTCTCAGATCGCGGGTAATTGAGGCCCGAGCCGGAGGCGAGGGCTATAATCTAGCGGTCTGAGGATTTCTTTACGACCGCCCGTGGTTAGTATACGATTTTACGTCACCACCTGGCCGTGAAGAGGGATTTTTCGTAGCGCCCAAGGGCGGTAAATCCCGCTTTTCGGCCTGGTGTGACGTAAATTATTTTACGTCACCCTTGGCCGTAAAGTGTGATTTTCTGCCCGCTACGCGGAAAGAAAATCTCACTTTCTGGCCAAGGCAAGACGTAAAACCTCACCTTCGGTTCGGGCCACAGAAACCTGCGATCTGGGACATTTACGAATTCACCAACCTAGGTCTGTAATGTACTATTTCAGCCAAGTTGAAAACTTGAAACAGACGTATCGCTCGGTTCGCTCGCTCTGTCAATATCTAAGTCATCATAATCATAATTTCAGCCGAAAGACGTCCACTGCTGGACATAGGCCTCCCCCAAGGCTCGCCACTCAGACCGGTCCTGTGCTACTCGCTTCCACCGGTTTCCCGCGACCTTCACGAGGTCGTCGCTCCATCTTGTTGGAGGCCTACCGCCAGCTCGTCTCCCGGTTCGCGGGCGCCACTCGAGAACTTTCCGGCCCCATCGGCCATCAGTCCAGCGAGCAATATCTAAGTGCTTTAATGCAATACTTTACATCACCCTTGGCCGTGGCACTTCTTGGCCAAGGCAAGAAGCAAAACTTTTGACAAACCACGGGCGGTAATTCGCCATAATAATAAAGCCCCAGATCGCATATTTATGGCCCTCACTTTCGGTTCCGGTCACAGAAACCTGCGATCTGGGACATTTACGAATTCACCACCCTAGGTCTGTAATGTACTATTATTGAGCACCACACATTAAAGGAACAGTACAGTCATAATGATGTGTGTGTTTTAAAACTGTAGGAGTAGGGAAGTGAAAAACGTAAGTTATGAGCTCGAAGGTCGGTGCGCGTGCGCAAATACAAACGAGTCGCTGGCCAAACAGAGTATGTCAACAGCGCTATTCTGCTTGAAGTCGAGAAAAGGGCTCTGAATACATCACTTTATGTATGGAAGAATTGACAACTTTTCAAATTTTTAGTAAGGCGTCATTCGAAAACCATTTCGGTACTTATCTCTGTCTAAAGTCTTCATACTCATACTCATAGGTACTCATATCATTTATTGCCAAACCATGTTTTTTATAAGATGTTACAAATTTTCCTTAAGTACTAACATGGAGCCTGTGAGAGTGCAGCAAAATATTAAAACTAATATTAATTGATTCAATAAATAAGTTGCAGATTTTTTGTTCATTAAGTACTTTTAGAGAAAATCTTGTTTTAGTGGTAACGTGCGTGAACTCATAACTCTCGCTAAAGAGCAGTTTAAAGATGGCCGCTACGCGCAAACTATCTATGCGCAGAAAGAGTTAATACATAATTTTCGACTAACGCCCAACTCATTCTAGAACGCATAGTTCCCGCGGGAACGATCTAATAACTAAGTCGCGGTCAGAAGGTACTTATTTCATAATAAAATTGTATTTTTGTTGGTAACGTAATCGCTTGTCTGTAAATAAATTAAGTAGGTATGTATGCCACTATGCCTTTTGGAATGGGACTGGGCTGGGCTGGCCACGTCTGGCGGATGCATCCAGCCAAAAAAGCCACAGAGTGGGTTCCACGAGATCGCTGCTGATCGGGGCAGACCCAAAAGGAGATGGCGGGACAACTTGGACGCATTTGACCCAGATTGGCGGGAGCGTGCACAGAATAGAGGAGAGGAGAGTGGCGACAAAGAGGGGAGACAAAGCCCAGCTGTGGGCCTCTTTATAGGCTATATTAATAATAATAGGTAAAAATAATAACTATGCCTTTTAAATAAACGTTGTTATTTCTGTGACAGGTTAAATGACACGATGTCTTATTAAGTTCTAAAAATCCGCCCGTTTTCAACAAAACAAGAATACATTAAAAAACACTAACAACTTATTTAAGTAGCGAATTCAATAGAAGTCAAGAGGTCGTGTTTTCGCCAATTACATGTTTCCGTCATTTCTTTTCGAATGACGTCTTCTTGAAAAAATATTTTGATAGTTTCTAATGTAAGTAACAAACAGTTATCTAATTAATTTGTGTTTGACTGTAGGTAGTAATCTAAAGTAGGTAATAAATTGTTTAAATTATAACTTTTTGGAAATTATTAAATTTAAAATGTTGAGTTCGTAATCGTACCTATATTACAGGGTCAAGTAAAACGTCGTGACGATATTTTACCCACATAATCAGTTATCGATTCTAAACATGTTTTCTATGTTATTATTTTTTTTCGATTTAGTAAAAAAATATTTGTATGGCCCAGTATAGGATTCATGGTGTCTGCGATACCTACCTGAATACAATTTCTTTTACCAACTCAAAAAAAAAAACCTTAAAATTATGTTTAGAATCTAAAGCTGATTCTGTGAGTAAAATGTCGTCACAAATTTTTGCTTGAACCCGTAAAGTGTACCTATCTAAACGCTAATTGAAATTGGAAGTTCAAGTAAATAACATTTTCAATAACTGCATTAGGTACCAGATTTAACATGCGGGCATCGGGCAAGTTTCTGCATGATGTAATCCTTCACCGAAAATCTCTCTCTTAGGTATAATTAAAACAATTAAATTTTACATGCGCACATAAAAATGCGTTGCCGTGAAGACTCACACTCACTTGTTCTTATGTTTTTTTTTGTCGTGTTTGTGAAAAAAAATGTGCATTTTTTTGTGTATTTTTTGCTGTAAACTGTGTCTTTTGTGCAGCGAATAAATGTCTTTCTTCTTCTTCTTCTTAAATAATCAGAGGTACGAGCTAAGATTTGAAACCTGACACTGTACAAAGATGTTCCAGATGGTGATTGGAAGGAAGTATAGCTGTCAATGTCAAACTGCACAATGGCGAATGGCATGATACTATAATATACTTCGCCAGGTATGACAGTCCGGTATCCTGTAGTAGTGTGGGTGACACCCGAACGTCATTCGCACTGCTGTGTGTTGCAAGTGGTGTATTAAAATAATCCCCGACCCCCATGTATCCTGTGAGGATTTCATAAAATTATTACGTTCATTTGTTTTTAACTCGGTCCTATTTCGTGTGCTTAAACAAGTAAATGACAATTGTAATGCGCTAATAATTTATTTTGCATTATAAAGGCAGAAAATTTTCCCTCCATTTTGTTTTATTGCAATAAAGTGGCAACTCGACTTTGACGTTACGGTGACACGTCACCCGGATCGGCAGACCTTGTTTTCTAAGACCATGGCGAATGGCTGCCTTAGTCATTGGTAGAGGATTCCATGACTCACCTGATGTCATTACAGGGTCGATCCTTCCAGTGCGGCAGGTGGTCCAATCCGTTGATCTTGTCCAAGTAACCGAATCGCTCCATGGACTTCTGGCCAGTATAAATCGTTGATACTTCGTCTAGGGTGCCGTTTCGCTGGAATAGTATAAAACACATGTCATAGCTTTAGGGTTTATGCTATAACTAGCTTCTGCCCGCGACTTCGCCCGCGTGGAATCCGGTTATCGTGCTCCCGCGGGAACTATGCGTTTTCCGGGACTCCAACTATCTACATGCCAAATTTCATCTCAATCGATCCCGCGGTTGAAGTGTGAAGAGGTACCGTAACAGACAGACAGACAGACAGAGCTACTTACGCATTTATGATATTACTAGCTTCTGCCCGCGACTTTGCCCGCGTGGAATTCGGTTATCGCGTTCCCGCGGGAACTATGCGTTTTTCCGGGATAAAAAGTAGCCTATGTCGTTTCCCGGGATTCCAACTATCTCCATGCCAAATTCCATCTCAATCGATCCAGCGGTTGAAGCGTGAAGAGGTAACAGACAGACAGACAGGACAGAGTTACTTTCGCATTTATAATATTACATTGTCTCAAACTTTCGCGATACACACTCATATTAAACACACTAACAACGGGACTTAATCGCGTAAAAACCATTTCTATTATTAACTATTTATATAAATAGTTTTTACGCAATTAAGTCCCGTTGTTAGTGTGTTTATAATATTAATATGGATAATATGGATATTTATAGTTTGTGTGAATGGAGGTGCTGGAAGAGGAAGACCGAGGCGAATGTTCTTGGATCAAATTCAGGACAATCTGATTAAAGGCCAGGTCAAAAGTACTTTAAACCGACGAGCATGTATGCGGAACGGGTTGAAAGTTGAAGAAGCGAGAGAAGTATGCAAGAGTCGTAGCAAATGGAAAGAAGTGGTCTCTGCCTACCCCTATGGGAAAAAGGCGTGATATTATGTATGTATGTATGTTATAGTTTGTGGATATGTGTAGTTGACTGAAAGAGCGGCGTCTCCGTTTGCTTGGGAAAAAATGCTTTTTTTTGTACAGGTCGTATTTCTCAATCGACTCTTGTGAAATTTTGTGGACAGGTTCCATCCATACTAATGTTATACATGCGAAAGTGCTATGTCGGTTACCTCTTCACGATTAAACCGCTGGGCTAAAATTTTTAGATGAAATTAGATGAAATCTCTTTTTTTTATACCAATGGTATAGGCAAACGAGCGCACAGCCCACCTGGACCTGCGGCCCATGAACACCGAAATCCTATGACCCCCATGTCACTTACAATCAGGTGAGATCGTGGTCAAATGCTTGCTTATAACAAATTAAAAAAAGAATTGCGTGCAGATAGATTACCAGGGAAGGGCATAGTTTTTATTCCGGAAAAACGTAGGTATAGCTCCCACAGGAACGCGATCACCGAATTCCACGCGAGTGTAGTCGCGGGCAGAAGCTAGTCTCAATAATAATTAGAGGTATGTCAAGCAACTAAAATGCAAAATACTTACAGCTAGTAGGAGCCCCATTTGGCTGTTAGGACGTTTTCCCTTTGGGTAGAAGTAGTGAGCCAGGGTCACCAGGGGATCGTCGTACCTGAAAAAATAAGAACAAAGTGAACCCTCGAGGGACCAACAGTCGTATTTGAACTCGTATTAAAAACTACTCGTCGTTTTCCGCATCGCAAACTAGGCCCTTAGGCTGCGTTTCCACCAGATATGAGCGAAGATGCGTTGCGAGGGATGTTTTATTCATCAACCAATAGAAACACTTCATTTACCCTATCCTCGCTCCGCTTTGGTTGATGAAAAACGGTTCCCCTTGTTTACGCATAATTTTTTTTGGCAGAATTCGATTTTGCATAATAAGTATAGGCATAATAGTGTTTACGCCGAAACTACTCGCATAACGATCTTTCGTCGAATTCTATTACGCATAATCTATTTACGCCAAATGGTTTTCACGCATAATTTTCGAATTTCGAATATTGTTTAGGCAGAAAATTACTTTCGCCGAAATCCGTTACGCCGAAAACTACTTTCGCATACCTTTATTCTCGTCGATTTAATTAAATGAGTATCCTGTATAACATCAATCATGATATTGGGGGGAAGGGGATTTTTACTAACTGATAATTTCGTTTACTTATATAAAAAATAACCTAACCTAACCTATGCGAGTCGGCTTTGCTCCAAACTTTGGGTGTTACCGCGCACACCGTCCCTACATAATTTGTTATTTCGGACATAAATTCGGACAATATTTCGGCCTATCCAAATTTTGGTAAAATACTAGTATGCCAAACAATATTATGCATAATAAAATTCGGCCAAGTCAACATTATTCCAACACAATATTCGGCTAAACACACATTCGGCCAATAAAGAATTATGCTTAATAAAAATTCGGCAAAGTCAAGATTCGGCGTAGATAAATTATGCGAAGCCTGTTATGCGTAAACAGTTTCGGACAAAAAGAATTATGCCAAATAGAGGGCACCCGATGAAAAACACATCACGCGCAACGCATCCTCATCTCTGGTGGAAACGGAGCCTTATTCGAGTCCATACATAGGAATATTCTTATATCCTAAATAAGGATAGACAGTCTCCCAATTTTTGCGAGAGAGAAAATTAGTCGTACAGTACAATTCCAAGAAGCACACTTTACCTCGTTCATAAACGTTCACAATTGAACTGCGCGGGGGGCAGCTATCTCACTTTATGCGCCGAACTACGTTTGGTCTTTGGGATCTACCGACTCACTTAGCAGTCACTTTTGACGTCTCGAATAACAGCTTTATAAGAGAAGCTATAGAGAGATTCCTATAGAATCACTTGATCACCACTTGCACCAGCCACTAACCTCGGGTTAACGTCTTAACTTAGGTGTAGTTGTATCGAGTTAACTCGATTTAGAAGCTAAACCGAGGCTAGTGGGCCTTAGTGGACTCGGATAGACGCATGGTAGCCAAGCGCAATGCCTGCCGGGTTCCAGACTCGATACAGCGATGGCATTGATTTTGTCTATAGCAATAACAGAATCTCCTTACCCAAAGACCAGCTGTTCAGCGGTCACGTGAACGAAGGGCTTAGCATTTTCTCTGTACGTCACAGCGAGGCCAGACACGAAGAGGTTGAAGATGAAGCCGGCCATGTTGGGGGAGAAGGAAGTCACCGTCTGTAATGGTAAAACAGAATTAAGGTACATAATATTTAATAGTACTACATACAGTACAGTATGGCAACGGAATCACCTGCCTGAATCTAGCCGGCGCGCAACTTGCCCTAACCGTCATTTGTTTCATCCGGAGATGGAGAGCGAATCGTCGGCCCGCGCGGCCACTGGCGTTGAAGACTGCGTTCGAGGCGGTGATTGGAGGGATTGACATTGACAGCTAGAGTCAATGTCAAAGCGACCAATGGCCGCCTTGGCCGACACCAACGCTACCAGCGTCCCTAGCGGATTTTTCACTTGCGGTGATGGTGACCCTCCTTATGCCTGTGGCTGGCATGCCAGGAGCCTTTCACATTGTATTCGTATACAGTCTCTCCAGAGAGGTACGAGTAATAGTTGCACGGACCGAAGCCAACTGCTTTTTCCCTTAGTTATTTATTGTATGGTTAAGAATTTGCGCACTATGCGACAAGTGTTAAGTATGACTGCTTTTTGGAGAAGTTATTTTTTTCTTGTGTGTTACCTATAGTCCCCAATCCGCACTGGGCCCGCTTGGGGACTATTAGCCCAAACCCTCCCATGATGAGGGGAGGCCTGTGCCCGCAAAGGGACGCAAATAGGCTGTGCATTAGTAGTAGTAGTGTTACCTATGTCCTTAATTGTAACATGTACTATTCTAATGGGGACTATCGTTTCATTGCTCACCAGTTGGCGCCACTGTTGACTAAGGTCCAGAGGTATAGCTGTCAAAGGCGACTTTATGTGATCGGTGCCGAAACAAAGTTTTCAATCTTGAATCTCATTAAGTTTATAACTATCATCATATCGAGTAGCTATTCTGCAATGTTGTGCAGTTCCGTTTTGTTTGGAAAAAAGATTTTTTTTTCAAAGCGTTTACATTATAGCCAAATAATCCATATTTGCGATAATTTCACGAAGGAGATGACTTTTCAACAGGTAAATTAAAGAAATTATGATTTATATCACGAAGCCCGCCAAAACCAGTGAAAACTGAATGTTATTGGACCTCACACGACACTAGCGCCTCTAGTGGCAAATTCACACGCGATAGCCCCCATTGTGTCCTCTTGTGTTTATGAATAAATGTTTTTCTCCTTCTTCTCCTTCTTAACTAATTATTTCTTGAAATTAGCCAGTCTTGCACCTCCTCTCATGCTGCCAGCCACAGGCATGTACGTGTATCATACCCTAAAGCTGGCTTGTCAGCATAGCTTACCAGTAGGGGGATGTTGGGGACCACTAGTTTCTGATTCTTGTTGACCGACATCTCGGGAACAAAGCGCAGGATCTTGTTGTGCTGGTAGGTAATAGTGTCGTTGTCGTGAAACTTGATGTTGACCTTCTCCATGTCTTCTCTGTGGACAACAAAAAAATATGAAATTGGAATAAAGCCCAAGAATCGAGAGTTGAGAGAGTGAGGGTTTATGATATGAGTGTAGATATTTATTGCGTTCAAAAACCGCAAATTATGACCAGCATTACGATAAACTGTTTAGTTAGGACCAGTTAGAACAGATATCTTATCTGTGAAAATGTTCTAATAGCTAATCAAATTCGATGGTCTAATAGCATTCAAATTTCGAACATCTTCGAACAGCGCTGCAATGCCCGCCTAGATGTTCTTCAGTCGGACGGAGCGAAAGTTTGCTTCAAATTCAAATGTCGGCTCTATTTAGTTCTATGCTTTTTGAAAATCGAATGTGAGACACTGACGTATTCGAATTGCCGCCATTGTTGGCCGATTTTGAAGCATCTTAGAGGATTTATAAAATGAGTGTAGATAAAGTTGTGTATGCAACTGTTCATAATTAGGCCTTAAAACACTCGTGCGATACTCGCCTAGCAGCTCGTTTCATAAAACCCCACTCGTGTTTTAAGGACCAGCAGTTACATAAACTACTATTCTAACACCAGAGGCGTCATCAATGCGTTGCCTCGAAGATATTTAATGACACCCTTTTTAAAATACCCCAAACTGTAGCGCTGAGAGAAAATTTCAGCAGGGAGTTCATTGACGGTATAGGCATTTGGAATGCCTATACCGTCCCGCGCCCCTCTGCCGATGGGACTGATGGTAAAATCTTTTTCTGACGTGTAAAAGTGCCCCTATGTGGCCAATTTGCTGAATAAATGATTTAATTTTGAAGACCTTATTTTTTACTTCTCCGCATCGAAGGCCACCGCTCAAGTTCGTGCCGATGCCTGTAAAACTTCTCCAATGCCCAGTTTATCTACCATTGTCTCTCAAACATTAAAGGCTTTGTCTAATTTCACGGCAATCCGTTCTGGCCAATTCACTAGGACCGTGTAATTTAACGCGCCGCCGCGTATTAGTTACGGATATACAGTTTGTCAACGGCTCGAGATGTCATTAGCTAGTAGTACCATGTATAGGTAAAAAAAACTTGGAAAATCATTTCCATTTCGCCCCATTTCCCCCTCAGTGTTACATTTTGGGGCCCTTTTAAAATGGCAGGCAACGAAATATTCGGATCAGACGTAATACGGGGTCAAGCAAAAAGTTCTGACGATATTTTACCCACAGAATCAGCTATCGATTCTAAGCATGTTTTTAGGGTTTTGAAGTCCACAAGGAACCCTTATAGTTTCGCCATGTCCGTCCGTCCGTCCGTCCGTCCGTCTGTCCGCACTATTGCTCGGAGATGCTTAGTTCTAGAAAGCTGTAATTTGGCATGAATATGCATATTAGTTACGCTGACAAAGTGGTACAATAAAATGTTGATATATTTTTTTTTATAGGGTACCTCCCCTACTCGTAAAGTGGGGATGTAATTTTTTTTTCTTGCGTACCCCATGGTGCGGTATATCGTTGAATAGGTCTTAAAAAAATATTGTGGGTTTGTTAAAACCATTTTTTGATTAAGTGATGCGTTTGTGAAATATTAAGCTTTAAAGTGCAATTTTTTGTTAGGGTCACGTGTTCCCCCCCTGCCAGCTAAATGGTGGTATTTGGATGGCTGAAAAAAATCACGGTTGTGGCATATATAACGTAGTTGACAGGAAAACTATCACAGCTAAGTAGGCTGTAAAAACTTTCGAGTAATAGTCGACCAACTTATGATGATGATTTTTCTCGAGCGGCAGGGGCGTCGGGCGGGCACGTCATACCACAGGCTAGCTAGATGCTAATAAGTCTTAGAAAGGTACTGTGGGCATCGTCAACTTCGGAACCCTATACTTTGCGCGTGGCCCGACACGCACTTGGCCTTGATTTCTTTTTGCACTATAGATTGTGCTCTTTACCAAGACACATTCGACACTCCATCCTATGCTGATTATAAAGTACTAGCTTCTGCCCGCGACTTCGCCCGCGTGGAATTCGGTTATCGCGCTCCCGTGGGAACTATACGCTTTTCCGGGACAAAAAGTTCCCGGGACCCCAGGTATCTCCATCCCAAATTTATTCTCAATCGGGCCAGCGGTTGGTGAAGAGGTAACAGACAGACAGACAGACCGACAAACAGACATACTTTCGCATTTATAATATTAATATGGATGTATATTCAATTCAATTCAATTCAATTCAATCATTTATTCAGCAAATTGGCCACATAGGGGCACTTTTACACGTCAGAAAAGAATTTACTAGCGCTTCGTAGACCCATTGCTTGAGAAGAAGCGCCGCAACAAACTCAAGCAGAAGGCCTTTTTTCAAAATTTACACATAGTTATAACATTTACATTACATGTATAAAATATACATATAGGTACGTACTACAATTACATTGAAGGGTATAAAGGGTCATTCTAGGTTTACCTATGGTAAAATTGACAATTTTAAAGCGCTCGATTTTTGGCATTGAAAGTGTATTTGGCGGCCATGTGTTCTCTATGTACCAGTGAGAGTTATTTACTTAGCACTTGTCATCTCGTGACGCCTGTCAAAAACTGATCACGCGGATTATGTGGTGTTTGCGGACTGAGTTAACAGGTTCGAGAGTTACGGCAATAGTGTGTACTGACGTACAGTTGGAGGCAGAAGTGTTGAGAAACGAATGACCTTGGGTGAAATAAATATTAAATTGATAATAGGAAAACATAGGTACACCCTGCCGCCTGCTGTGTGCCACTTTTTAAAGGAATTCGAAAAAAAAAATCTGGTTCTCAATTCGTCTGTACGTTTTTTTTTTTTTAATGAATTTTCGCGATTACTCCGTCAATTATGAACCGATTTCGATGATTCTTTTTTAATCGAAAGGTTGTACCTCCGGATTGGTCCCATTTTAATTTGGTTCAGTTCTGATGATGGGATCCATGAGAAACTGAGGGAATTCCTTAAAATTTGTAAGCACGTGTATGTTTTTGGCCTCAATTTCAAAGATTACAGTGAGACTTACATCCATGTATCGTATTGTGGAAACTGTATTGTGGAAACTGTAGCCGAAAAAAAAATTTTAATGGAAAAATAAAACTCCGACAGCCTACAAAGTAGGTGTTAGTATATTGTCATGTACATCAGCGGTATCCGACATCAGAATAGGGTCGATAAAATTCCCCGCATGGGGAATATAGGCCAAAACCCTCTCGTGATGAGAGGAGGCCTTTGCCCAGTCGTGGGATGCAATATAGGCTGTAGTAGTAGTTCTTATTTAAGCTTGACATATTCCTGAATAGTTATGCATGCTACATAGCGAACAATGGTGATTAGTACCCTCTTGCCATCACATCCTGAAACTTTGAACTTTCTATCAGTATCTAATCCAGACGGAATCTATAAGCACACATCGGACACGGCCTATAAAAGCACAATTTCGAACGCAATTCGAATGAAGTGTCAATGTTTGCGTGCGAGGACGTCTATACACTTGTAAATGTGTGTGTACCACTACGCGGGCCAACGATCCACTCTCCATCTCGGGATGAAATAAGTGACGGTTAGGCGAGTTGGGCGCGAGTTGCGCGCCGGCTAGATTCAGGCGGGTGATTACGTGGCTTTATTCGTGGCGTATTTTCGTACCCTTATGGGTACGAAAATACGCTTTGAGATAAGCAGGTGTGGTAACCTGCGCTGCCGTTGGCTCGTCTTGCCTGCTTGTTAGCACATACGTCTTCACTACATAGTATAAAACAAATTAGCTCCGCTGTCTGTCTGTCCCTATGTATGCTTAGATCTTTAAAATTACGTAACGGATTTTGATGCGGTTTTTTTTAATAGATAGAGTGATTCAAGAAGAAGGTTTTCGTATATAATTTGTTGTAGTTTAACGCTCAATTCCCGCGGGAACGCTGTAACCGCATTCCACGCGGACGAAGTCGCGGTCAGAAGATAGTTTTCAATAATCATCAGATTGCACTTCTGCGCTCGTCTGTGGGGTTTTTGTGTGAAGAAATCGCGAGGTCCGGTGTGTAATGCGAACTGTACAGCGCAGGCGCGTAAACACAGTGCGATATCGGAAAGAAAAGTCATCTGCAATATTTTTTTCACTTGTCATGCTCTTAAAATGTTACTTTAGTCTCTGCACACCGGGACTAAAGCTCCTTTTTAGTCTCTAGGGACTAAAGTAATTTTTTTCTTAAGTTACATTGGAAATCCGCCTAAACAGCCAACCGCAGAGTTTGTGAAAGGAGGATTATCCCCATTTCCAGTGAACCTAGCCAATTTCTAGGGCGTGAAAAAACGATTTAATGATTACCTATGAATCTTCTTTTATTTAAAGTGAATTTATTTAATAATCCATGACCCAATTAGTTTTAAAATATATTAATAGTTTTCAAGTTTGAATCTGTTGGCTAAATATCATTCAAAACGCCACGTGGTAAAAAACCGGTCAATTGCGAGTTGGACTCGCGCACCGAGGGTTCCGTACCTACAAACTTGATGATGCAAATTTAACAATACAAACTTATTACTTGCAGTTGGTGAAGTAGACGCGGCTACTGCGCCAACCGCAAATGATAAGTTTGTAAGAGTAAATTGGCTTTTTTTGCATCGAAATATATATAATATTTACGGTTATCAGATTTATTCCTGTACGTGTGCTGTAAGACCTTGCTTCTGGCCAAATTTCATGATTCTAGGTCATCGAGAAATAGCCGGTTATCTTCTTTGTTATAATAAACTAGCTGACCCCGCGGACTTCGTACCACCTTAGGTTTTTTTTTAGGTACGAAAAATAGCTTACGTCCTATTCTCAGACCTACTGAACATACACTCCAAATTTCATAAGAATCGGTCGAGCCGTTTCGGAGGAGTTTGGTTACAAACACTGTGACACGAGAATTGTATATAATACCGTAATTTTGTATGGGACGTCGGTTTTTTTTTCCTTGCATTCGAAGTGAAAAGCAGAGTGTTTAACGCGTGACTAAACAACCATAATGACACTCGAACTATAGCCACCCGAAACAGAGCGAAACATCTCGTGTCATAATGGCTTCTTTTAGTCCCTTGGTAAACAATCTACTATATATTCCACGCAGACGAAGTCTCGGGGCACAACCAACTACCACTACTACTACAGCCTATTTGCGTCCCACTGCTGGGCACAGGCCCTCTCATCACAACTAACTACTTAGTTAAGAATAATTATTTCAAGTTATTAACATTTATTTACTATTCTAATACCTCAAACGCAGATCGAAAACTTGAATTCGACAAATGAATAGTCCCATGGGCGATGCCTGACCTTCTGGTTCCACGAGTAACGGAATTATAATGAGTGTCACAATTTCGATATAATTTGAAACATTCTGAACTTGACTCGACGAGCCAATAAGGTCAAGATTAGGCGAGTAGGTCAAGCTACCAGCAGCTATATTGAAACTAGTTGTTACTACTTCTTCAGCATCTAAATATATAAAACTCAAAGGTGACTGACTGACTGACATAGTGATCTATCAACGCACAGCCCAAACTACTCGACGGATCGGGCTGAAATTTGGCATGCAGGTAGATGTTATGACGTAGACATACGCTAAGAAAGGATTTTGCGAAATTCCCACGGGAACGGAAAAAAAACGGGATCTTACATTTAATATTTCTGCGCATACGAAGTTGCGGGGAAAAGCTAGTGGAATATAAAATTGCTGATAATTCATCTTTCCGATATCCGATTTTAATCAAACATTTACCAATAATAAGTAATAACATATGGACGAACAGTGCCTAACAGAATATGTCAAAATATATGGATCAAACTGACATTAGAAAATACGTTCCAATATGCTAATAACGCCTCTTTATAACGAAGGCCAAACGGGTGCTCAAGCTGTTCGGGCATCCGTTTTGACGGGGCCATTTTTCTCCGGCTGATTGTGAATCCTTACTTATAAGAGATCAATGGCTTTATATGTAGCTCCGACTGATGTTATAAGCTAGCTACCTTTGAAAATTGCATTCAAATTGGGCCAGTAGTTCCGGAGATTAACTCTAACAAACAGACAGACAGACAGAAAGAGACAGAAATACCCTTTTAGTATAGTAAAGATAGATTTCGCTATTGGTTGTCATGTCGACTCAGTGTCATTTTTGTTCTTTATCATTAACTATGTTAGCTTCTGTCTAAGATGGTCATGTTTAGAGAAAGCCTGTGCCCAGCAGTGGGACGTAAATAGGTCGCAGTGGTGGTAGACATAAGCATCCAATGGACATACACAGATTCGAACTCCCATACCACATGAGACGCTATAGTTAATACCACTAGCCTACCCCGGTGTTGTATAAGTATAAAATCACTAGGCTCTGCCCGCGACATCGTCCACGTGGAATTCGGAAATAGCGTTCCCGCGGGAACTATGCGTTTCTCCAGGATAAAAGTAGCCTATGTCCTTTCACGGGACTCTATCTCCATACCAAATTTCATCTAAATCGGGGCTGCGGTTTAGGCGCGAAGAGCTAACAGACGGACAGACAGAGACAGAGTTACTTTCGCATTTATAATATTAACTAGCTTTTGGCACTCCGACACATTTGACGACGTTTTTTTCTTTTTTTCTTTCATATTTCTATGTTTCTTTCTTTTTAGTTTTTAATTGTGTTATACATGTATCTCTGTGCCGTTTGTATGTCAAATAAATTTATTTCTTCTTGTTCTTCTTTTCCCCGCAACTTCGTATGCGCAGAAATATTAAAAAATAAAATCCCGATTTTCCCGTTCCCGTGGGAATTTCGCAAAATCCTTTCTTAGCGGATGCCTACGTCATAACATCTACCTGCATGCCAAATTTCAGCCCGATCCATCCAGTGGTTTGGGCTGTGCGTTGATAGATCACTATGTCAGTCAGTCACCTTTGAGTTTTATATATTTAGATTAAGTATACCTATTATTAAAATAACAAGGTATTTATTTATTTATTTATTCGGAGAAAAAAAATAGAAACATGCATTTGTGCATACTAATGAAACAAATTGTTAAATAATATGATTTTGGGACAGCAGTTTCCTTGAACATATCTAATCTATTAAGACTGATATAAGTAAAAAACACTCACCCATATCCTGCGCACGCGCTGTACTAAAACGCGAAGATTGCCCCATTGAATTTCACTCGTCCACATATTCGACCCCAGTTTATTAGGTGTTAAATAAATTTAGACATTAAAACACACTTCATACTAAAATTATTAATGCGACAGTAACTCTGTATGTTTGTTACCTCTTCACGCTTCAACCGCTGGACCGATTTAGATGAGATTTGGTATGGAGGTCGCTGGAGTCCCGGGGATGGTCATAGGCTACTTTTCATTCCGGAAAAACGTACAGTTCCCAAAGCGATAACCGAATTCCATGCGGGCGAAGTCGCGGGTAGAAGCTAGTTAATATTATAAATGCGATAGAAACTCTGTCTGTCTTTCTGTCACCTCTTCACGCTTCAACCGCTGGATTCGGATGAAATTTGGTATGGAGTTGGAGTCTCGGGAAAGGACATCTACTACTACTACTACTAACTACTACAGCCTATTTACGGCCCACTGCTGGGCACAGGCCTCCTCTCATCACGAGAGGGTTTGGGCTATAGTCCCCACGCGGGCCCAGTTTGGATTGGGGACTCCACACACATCTTTGAATTACGTCGCAGATGCGTGCAGGTTTCCTCACGATGTTTTCCTTCACCGAAAAGCTCATTATACAAATTGGCACACCTTACTTAGTCACCAGACATAACCTCTAACACCAAACTATTTCACATATCACTCTCTGTCGAAATAATTGCTTATTTGGCAAGTGCTAACTCGCGAGGAACGTCACGTGATCCGAGAAGCAACTTACGAAAAACATATTTATCTAAATTGCGTTATAATCCTTGACATTGAAATCACTTAAACACGGTCCTGTTATAATAGAACTACTTACTACTCATAATACTGGTGCTCTATTTGAAGTCTTAAATAGGGACAGGGAGATTCCCTATAGGATCGCTCACGCGTCACGGCGTTGCAATAAAGTCCAACTTGAGCGCCGTGACGCGTGAGCGATCCTATAGGGAATCTCCCTGTCCCTATTTAAGACTTCGAATAGAGCCCCTGGGCGTCTGGAGTCCACGAAGTGATTCTATAGGGACCGGAAAAGGAATCTCCTTCTCGGATAAACCTGCTATTCGAGACGTCAAAAGTGACTGAGTGAGTCGGTAGATCCCAAAGTCCAAACGTCGGTAGGAGCGTAAAGTGAAATAGCTGCTCCCGCGCAGTCCAATCGTGGACGTGTATGAGCGAGACGCATGGATGGGTAAAGTGCGTTTTTAGGGTTCCGAAGTCCACAAGGAACCCTTATAGTTTCGCCATGTCCGTCCGTCCGTCCGTCTGTCCGCACTATTGCTCGGAGATGCTTAGGTCTAGAGAGCTGTAATTTGGCATGAATATGCATATTAGTTACGCTGACAAAGTGGTACAATAAAATTTTGAAATATATTTTTTTATAGGGTACCTCCCCTACTCGTAAAGTGGGGATGTAATTTTTTTTTCTTGCGTACCCCATGGTGCGGCATATACTGTGGGCATCCTCAACTTCGGAACCCTATAATTTGCGCGTGGCCCGACACGCACTTGGCCGGTTTTTTTTTTGGAATTGCATGTACGAGTAATTTGCTCTCTCACAAACTTTGGGAGACTGCCTATCCCTATTTGTTTTTTTTTCAAATCAATGGTATAGGCAGACGAGCGCACAGCCCATCTGATGGTAAGTGGTCAATGCGGCCCATGGACACCGAAATCCTATGATCCCCCACTAAGAAACTATAAGATCTCGAATGCGTTGCCTACCCTGAGGCCTAAGATGGAATGCCTCTGTGCCAGAAATTTCACCGGCTGCCTTAACCCCCTACCGGAACACAACAGTGCGAAAATATGGGAAAAATCTATGTAATACTACACACGGGATAACAATATGCGCTATACTTGTTATCCCGAAATTCAAACGAGGTCGGGATTTTCACGGGTTTAACTTAAGCTCTAATTAAAATAGTTAATAATAATCAAAACAGTCTAGCCGTTACACTTAGTAGAAAAAACTAGTTTTACTTAATATTGCCAAACAGCACAATCTTATAGTTACCGGCCATTAACTATGTGGACACGCTAGCGTTGCATTAATATCTCAAATTACCCCAAGTTCAATGTAACTGTATAAGAACTGTATGCAATCTGTCATGCATTCAATTTTTGTCTGTGGTCATTTCGTCTCGTCTCGATTTGTAAAAAAAAGCAGCTAGTGCTTTTGATTTTGGAACGCTGCGTTTTTTTGAGCACAGTGGTCATTAGTGGTCAGATTTAGTTACATTGTAAACTTTTTTAACCTGTCAAAGCACTGTGTTGAATGGCTGTGCTAATATCAAGTGACCAATATCTAGCAGACATTTTTTTTATTAAAGCAAAAGATTTTAGATATGTCAAGTTAGTATCACAGATTGAAGTCTATTCTATACCCTGATTCTTAATTCTTACGCTATGAATATATATTATAAGTCCGAGCCAATAAAAAATCTTCACAAATAAATTTCACTTTAAAAGTAACTACAGTACCAAGAAGACCAAATAATCTAGGGTGACTATTGTTGTTCGGACAACGAGAAACAGTCATCCAAAGATGGAGTTATATATATTAGCCTACTTATATTATACTAGCTTCTGCCCGCGACGTCGTCTGCGTGGAATTCGTTAGCGTTCCCGCGGGAACTATGCGTTTTTCCGGGATAAAAAGTAACCTATATGTTAACCAGTGTTATAAACTATCCCCATACCAAATTTTGTTGCAATCCGTCCAGTAGTGTTCAAGTTAAATCCGGACATACATACATACAGACAATTTTTCTAAAAAATCGTAATCGTAATTTTGTGTCGTTTTTAATATAGTCCCCACGACTTTATTATTTATTTATTTATTTATAAAAGTTTAACATGACCTTACAGTTAACACCAATGCGTCATGAAACCAAATAAAAACTATTTAGGCGACGAAACGGCGTGGCTCCGCTTCATCGTCATCTCCGTTTATAGTTTCTTTTCAGACGCGACTTCTTCTACACACTTATCATTAGTATAGAATACATACAAAACTAAATAATAAAGAGCCACCTTTCTAGGTCGGAACAAAAATGGAATTAATAGATGGCCGTTGTTGGACCATGCCAATGAGCATAATTACGCACTTTTGCGTAATTACTCTCGCGCTTTCAAGAAAGCTGGCGTTTTTTTCGAAGGTGACTCGGCTGTTATATTATAACTCTACGTTTTTTGACTGTAGTTCATTGCGCTCGCTAGTGTGCTGTCAGATTTGGCATAATTGGGGGGAAGTGGGGAATATTAAGATAATTAAAGAATGTCTCGGGGACGGGTAATGAGCTAGAAAGGCATGTAGATTTACGTTATACTTATGCTGTTATATTTATGGAATACGTTTTTCGTTAGTTGTGTAAAAAACGGTGGCAAAAACCCATTAAAAATGCTGCATGGAAACATAATACACTTACACTGATTTTAGGAGCTTTAGACTTTTTATCCCGGAAAAATGCAGATTTTCCGCGGGAACGCCTTAACCAAATTCCGCAGAAGAAGTCGCGGGCAGAAGCTAGTTTAGATTTTTAGATTTTGGACACACTTTCCTACTCATTTTAAAATTAATATTTTCACGTTGAATTTTCAATTAATAGCATAAAAAAAACTATCTGTCGAGTGTAGCAATCGCCCCCCCTCGCCCCGGAGATATTAAGGTCGCACCAAAAAGAAAAAAAGCTGGTAACGGGCAGCGGTCACCGCTCTTTCTCAGCTATTGGCCTACTTGGCAAAAGCTAGCAAGTTCAAGTCCACCACGACAGCCTATTTACGTGACAGACAGACAGCCAAGCGACTTTGTTTTATACTATGTAGTGAAGACGTATGTGCGAACAAGCAGGCCAGACGAGCCAACGGCGGCGCAGGTTACCACACCACCTTATCTCAAAGCGTATTTTCGTACCCATACGACTACTAATCCGGACAATACGATGTGTTAGTTTTAAGTAAGGTTATAAATGTAATATAATACTGTTTTAGTTTCGGCAATAAAGGCTATTATGATTATGATTATGATAGCCATACGAAATCACCCGCCTGAATCTAGCCGGCGCGCAACTCGCGCCCAACTCGCCTAACCGTCATTTGTTTCATCCGGAGATGGAGAGTGAATGGTTGGCCCGCGTAGTGGTACACGCACATTTACAAGTGTATAGACGTCCTCGCACGCAAACATTGACACTTCATTCGAATTGTGTTCGAAATCGTGCTTTTATAGGCCGTGTCCGCCGCGTGGTGAAAGATTCCAGAATAGAATCTCGAGAGGAGCGAGGGATTCTAACGCAGAATCTTGAGTTGACGAGGGATTCAAGCTATGTCACCCAAATGTTTCACTAATTTCGCTACCTACCTACCTATATTATTTGCCATATTATACGCTAAACTTAGCGTGTAATATGGTAGATAATATGCTAAATTGGCAACATTGGCAGGACTGCAAGCGCATCTACCGGCGAATTCACTTGCGGTGACCCTTATTACTTCGCAGAGGCGCGCAGGTTTTTTCACAATGTATTCCTTCACCGAAAAGCTCCAATAATAGCCTCACCTGTACACAAAAGGGCCGACCTCCACCAGCCTCGGTTTCTCCCCATTCTCTATGAACCCTTGAGGGTTGGTGACGTTGAAGATGTAGACCTTGGTCAGTCGGACCACACCTGGCTTCTGCCAGTAGCTGTAGCTGAGCGAGCCGTTCCAGAGCTTCAGTTCCTGCGACAGACAGACAGACATGACACCGAAATCTCCTATATGGGGTCCAGCAAGACGTTGTAACGATAATTTTAAAAAAGCATGGCTCACCATAGGATTGATCCATGGTGTGAGAGATACCTAAATCACAGACTTTTTTTTACCAACCGTAATAGTACATTACAGACCTAGGTGGTGAATTCGTAAATGTCCCAGATCGTTCTGTGAATAATGAATAAATATGCGATCTGGGGCTTTACGAATCACCGCCCGTGGTTTGTCAAAAGTTTTACGTCTTGTCTTGTTCTTGCCAAGAAGTGAGATTTTATCTCTGCGTAGCGGGCAGAAAATCCCACTTTACGGCCAAGGCTGATGTAAAAAATATTAAAACTTATAAAATATGCTTAGAATCGATAGCTGATTCTGGTAAAGTATCGTCACAATGTTTTGTTTGACCCCGTAGAAGATATCTTACATCGCGGCGTACATCGTAAAGCTCTGTATGCGAGCAATATCCAGGTAGCGCTTCAATGTTCATACAGGCTGCCTAGGCAGCGACATCTATTGTCGCATTTAACACTTATTTCGGGCGTACGCTGATTTGTATAAAGGTCATTCTAGGTTTCACTTGATTTTTTTATGCCGACTAGTATTAACATTCGACATGAAGTTTCGAACCAAAGGTTTAAACAAACTTGCATGAGAGACGAAAGAATAAGTACCTAAAACCAGGTTACCCCGGTTTATAAGAGTACACTCACCCTAAATATAATGTAGTCCAACCACGGAACGAAGGACAATATGATGCCGAGAACGACCGTACATATGCTGAACAATATCACTGCTAGGCGGCCTGCAACAATAAAAAAAAACAAGTTAATTACCAACATAGAGTCATCAATAGTTAGTCATCAACAATTTCATGATCTTATGATTACCTACTTATGGGTCACAGCTTAATAAAAATGTCATTAAAATTACTTTTTTTTGTTATGTTCATACATAACTGGGAATCGAATCGGTCAATATTTCTGTAAGAAATCGCAATCTTGTGAAACAATAAACATTACACAGAAATGCCCATAGTTAAATAATTTGCAAAAATCTTGACCCGAACCTGGTAAAGATAATCTCCATAATTCTAAAGAACAGATTTCTCATAAGTTAAATTAGATACAAGCAATACTTCACCCAATGGGGACTTAAAGTTTTAAATCTTGAATCTCATTAAGTTTATTAATTATAAATAACTATCATCATATCGAGTAGCTATACCGCAATGTTGTGCAGTTCCGTTTCGTTCGGATTTTTTTCATTTCTTTTCAAAGCGTTCACATTGATCGCCAAATAATTTCACGAAGGAGATCATTTTTCAACAGGTTAATTAAAGAAATTATTATCATTTATGTCACGAAACCCGCCAAAACCAGTGAAAAGTGAATGTTATTGGACCTCACGCGACACTAGCGCCTCTAGTGGCAAATTCACACGCGATAGCCCCCATATTTTCGAAATGTAAGTAAGGCCCATTCGCACCAAACCACTAACTTCGGGTTAGCCTCTTAACCCCCGTCAAATTCATACAAATAAACCTAAGTTAAGCGGTTAACCCGAAGTTAACAGCTTGGTGCAAGTGAGCCTAAGTAATTTACCTTCAGCTTGATAAAAAAAAATCGATTTTTAGGGTTTTCTTGAATTGAGTCAAGGTGATCCAGCAGCGAAGGTGAGGGCCAAAGAGGCGAAAGGTGTCGAAGTTGAAATACATACAGTAATTATCAAAGGAAGGGCGGTTTGAGGACAAATGGTGCTGCTGGGCTAGTGATGAGAGGAAGCCTGTGCCCAGCAGTGGGACGCAAATAGGCTGTAGTAGTAGTAGTTCACTGGCACATTCCGAAATTCAGTAATATCATAGAAGAAGTAAGGTAAACTTAGAATGGAAACCTTCAAACAAATCAGCGTACGCCCGAAATAAGTGTTAAATGCGATAATAGATGTCGCTGCCTAGGTAGCCTGCATATAAATTTAAACTCCATGAGCTACATCTAGATGGCGCAGGTCTGTTTGACCACTGGACCGATAGAACCAAGCTCTCCTTCAAGCGAATGTTGCGTAAGCATTTGTTTGAGAAGGTCGCGTAGACTTGGAATCCTTCATATTTTTCTTTGCTTCGTGCGGCTGATTTATGTATGTATTAGTTTATGTATGTTTATCTTTTATATAATTTTTATGTACGTTTATGTAAATTTATCCTCTTTTGGAATTATTCGTTATCTTCCTTGTATTTCTGTACCTAGTTTCTTTCTGATATTGATGCACCTACTCATTTTTCTTTCTGTTTGGCCTTATGGTTGACTGGTAGAGAATGCCTTTAGGCATTAAGTCCGCCAATTGTATACATTTTGTATGTGCAATGAAGTTTAAATAAATAAATAAATAAATAAATAATAGAGATGAAATTTCGTATGGAGATAGTTGAAGTCCCGGGGAAGGACATTAGGCTACTCTTTATCCCGGAAACGCATAGTTCCCGCGGGCACGCGGTAACCTAATTCCACGCGGGCGAAGTCGCGGGAAGAAGATAAGAAGATAGTTAATAAAGTAACTGCCCTTGTGGCTTTCGTGCCCTATAGTACCTGAACAGATTAATATTCTGGTAATGTAATTTTTAGTGTACCTAATTAAGGCGGTTCATAGACCCAGCTCAGCCGTCACTGTCACTCGTGGGACGAGTGAAAGAGAAAGCGCTACGCACAGAACGCCCGATTTAGTTAGTATTTAACGCGTTTTCATTTCTATAAAAATACCGTCTAAAAAAATGGCATTTATAAAGCTGTCGATGTATGCATATAATATGGATATTTTTTGTGTTATAATTAGTTTTACACTGTTTGATATAATAAACTGGAGTAAAGTTTGATTAGCGGTCCTAGTTAGAGGTTACTTTGGAATTAAATTGTATCGAGCGAAGTTTCGTGAAACGTGTATCGAAAGCTGTCGATGTAAGGATGATATAATCAAATATAACATATGTTTTTTTCACATTTTTAACTTTTAACATTTCTTAGTAAAGTATGATCTCAATTGAGCAATTTTATGATGCTGGGTCAGGGAAGGGCCTTAAGTAATTTATTTATACATAATTGGACTAAGTGACTAGCATATAAGCTAAGACACTGTAAGCTTCTAATGTGTTTGAATAAATGAAATGAAATGTATTTTTCACTCCTCCTATTCGAAAAGGAGTACTTTGTTCCCCGTATTTATCTGCCCCGCAAACAGGGCGCAAAGTAATATTTTGCTCTCCCTAAGCACGATTTTGTTCCCTGCTTCTACTGGTTTTCTCATAGGAGTGAAAAGCAGAGTGTGCAACACGGTAGCAAAATTATTTTCACCTTGGGTGACATAGCTTGAATCCCTCGCTAGGACCTCAAGATTCCCTAGTCACACAATCTACTATTTTTACACCAATTAGCGCCAGATTATGATCTTAAGAACTGATTCTTTTATTGCCAATAGAATAAATGGTACCATACCAACAGTTTAAATTAATAAAGTAATTCAGTTTTTTGTATTAATAAAGAAGTTATTTAAATTTGTAAACAAGATCTCGCTCATGACTTAGTGTCCTTCGTCTCTAACCATGGTTTAACATAGCAATGCCTGTAATTATTGTAGTTAAACCGTAATTAACCTAGACCTATTCAAGCTTATAATAAATGCGGTTAGGGAATTCACCTTATACGCCGAACCAATTATATCATCTACGTATGATATCTTGTAGAATCTGTCAATTGATCAATACCAAAGAATCCATATCCATATTAATATTATAAATGTGGCAGTGGGCGGGGCACATTGCTCGCAGGACTGATGGCCGATGTGGCCAGAAAGTCCTGGAGTGGCGTCCGCGAACCGGTAGACGAGCTGTCGGTAGGCCTCCAACAAGATGGAGTGACGACCTTGTAAAGGTCGCGGGAACGCGGTGGATGCGAGTGGCACAGGACCGGTCTGAGTGGCGCGCCTTGGGGGAGGCCTATGTCCAGCAGTGGACGTCTATCGGCTGAAATGATGATGATGATTATAAATGCGAAAGTAACTATGTCTGTCTCTCTGTTGGATGAATTTGGTATGGAGATAATTGAAGTCCCGAGAAAGGGACGTAGGCTACTTGTTATCCCGGAAAAACTCATAGTTCCCGCGGGAACGCGATAACCGCGGGCAGAAGCTGGTATTATATAAAACTCTTCTGTGTACTGTCTGTCTCACTGATAACACACAGCCGAAACCACTGATCGTAGTAATCATAGATAAGAAACCATTAGATCTCGAATGCGTTGCCTACCCTGAGGCCCAAGATGGAATGCCTCTGTGCCAGTAATTTCACCGGCTGCCTTAACCCCCTACCGGAACACAACAGTGCGAGCACTGCTATTTGGCGGCAGGTTAGCGGGGAATGACGGTGCACCAGCAAAGGTTCTGCATAAACTGAGAGGCGGTTAAACTGTAATACCACAGTTTAAGATTCCCTTAGCCTTGTACTAGTAATAGGCGAATACTTGCGTGTCTGTCTGTGCCGTCGGAAATGTTTGGAGGATGCTGTAAATTACACGGTTGCGCTGAGCCAAGGTTTGATAGCTGAGTTGGAAATGATCGAAAACTTTAGGTTATTATGTAGTTTGGAACGCTATGATGTATTCGTGATCAATTTATCTATGTTTGTTAGAATTACTGAACCTAATTGAGTGCAGTTGCAATGGAAAATAAAGCATCATTCGAAGCTATGTTGGAGTAAAATTTGATATCAGAAAGAAAAGTTATCGTCATTTTAATATTCCACGCGGACAAAGTCACAGAGCGAAGAGCGAGCACAACCAGTTGTCTATCATCACCCATTATGTACAAGCTTTGCTTAGTTCGGGCTCAGAATATTTAATAGTACTACATACAGAATGGCCACGGAATCACGCTCCTGTATCTAGCCGGCGCGCAACACGCGCCCACCTCGCCCTTACCGGCAATTGTTTTATCCGGAGATGGAGAGTGGATTATTGGCCCGCGTACTGGTACACACACATTTACAAGTGTACAGACGTCCTCGCACGCACACAGACGTCCTCGCACGCAAACATTAACACTTCATTCGAATTGTGTTCGAAGTCGTGGTTTTATAGGCCGTGTCCGCCCTGTGGTTCGGGGCTACGTCAATTTGTGTGAAATGCCCCCTTATCTATTCATTTATTTATGATTATTTAATTAGTTAGTAAATACTGGCATGACAGTTCCGGAGTTACCCATGTTGACTCATAAAAATGATGACATACAGTGTAGTCCCTATATTTTATAATTTCCCATCAATTACCACTAAGATCCTGTTGATATACTACGCAAAAGGGGGTTTCCTCATGTAGTATAATACAAGCCACAAGGCCACTACTGATTGATTATAATGAAATACGTTAATGAATAAACAGTTATTACTTTTCTAGTGAATCGATCGTCATGATACATAAGTAGTTGATTTATATTCATTTATTAATTTTATGAATGACTTTACTAGCCTCGACTCCTGCGTTGGATTTCATACCATGGAATTTATCACACGAAATATCGGTATGAGTTAAAAACTCATTTTTGTACTCGTCAATTGAAATATGTGTATTAAGATTTCATAGAGAATACTGCAATGTCACTCTTTTCATCGTTAAATAGTCATACTTCCGAAACAACCGAAATAAGTTATTTCGATTCGCTCTAGACGATCGAAATACTTTTTCACGTTTCGGCATGGCCATCTAGATGCACGTCGTGACCAACTAGATTACAGGCCCTACCACGAAGAGCAAAATTCAAACGACATTTATTTTTCTTATATACTCGTACTAATGAGTTAAATTATTAATTTTAATGGACTCGTACAAAAAGTATTGTTCACAATAGTGCCATAATCAAGCTTTTCAATCTCGTACCTTACTTAGGCCACTCAGCAAGCTTCGTGGCCTAAACACGGTACTCGACTGAAAAGCTCTCTATTATGTCACGATTGCGAAAAATACTATTAGAAACCTCCATCTAATATTTATATAAAATTCTCGTGTCACAGTGTTTGTAAGCAAACTCCTCCGAAACGGCTCGACCGATTCTTATAAAATTTGGTGTGTTTGTTCAGTAGATCTGAGAATAGGACGTAAGCTATTTATATATGTATGTATTTCTCTATATAAGTATTTATATCGTTGTCTAGCACCAATAATACAAGCGCCGCTTAGTTTGGGTCTAGGTCAATATGTGTGATATGTCCCAAGATATTATATTATTACTAGCTGACCCCGCGGACTTCGTACCACCTTGGAATTTGGGTATGAAAAATAGCTTACGTCCTATTCTCAGACCTACAGAACATACACTTCAAATGTCATAAGAATCGGTAGAGCCGTTTCGAAGGAGTTTGGTTACAAACACTGTGACACGAGAATTTTATATAATAAAAGATATATAATTTCTCTTACTAAGAAACGTGATACATCCATTTACAGTAATTATACCTAGATAAGATGCGTAGATTACGGTTAATGTTTCTTCTATCCTTTTCTCTATCTGCGTTAATTACAAAAGAGTGAACAAGATGACTATATAATTTGTTTGAAAAAATGTTATCACCTCATGTTCTACTAGGTATGTAGGTTAAGATCGTATCGATATCTTTAATATGAGCAACATCATGTTAAATAATGAGTACTTATAATGACAAGCATTTCTTTTAGGGTTCCGAACCTCAAGAGGTAAAAACGGAACCCTTATAGGATCACTCGTGTGTCCGTCCGTCTGTCACAGTCGATTTTCTCCGAAACTACTGGACCGATTAAGTTGAAATTTGGTATGTATATGTAAGTTTGTGACCCAAAGACGGACGTGTAACGAAAATAAATGAATTTTAAACATAGACCCTACTTTGGGGGCTAAATTTGAAAAAATATTAATGAAGTTTTTTAAAATAATATCGTGTGACATATCAAATGATAGTACTTCTTATGAGGGTCTCAAATATATATTTTTAATTCTTTTTGGTCAATACTTTTCGAGTTATTCAAGCAAAATAGGCGAAAAATGACCTCCCCCCCCTTATCTCCGAAAGTACTGCACCTAAAATTTTGGAAAAAATATGGAGAATAGTTATTGACCTATAGATTACAGGAAAATTATTAAGAAGTCCATGGTATTTTAAAATCTATCATATAAAAGAGCTTATCCTGTGAAACGGTTTGAAAATGACGTCATTGAAAATAAACAAGGGTCGGAACCCTCTCCACGCGAGTTTAACTCGCTTCTTGGCCGGTTTTATTTAATATTTATATACAGGCTGATTAATCCAGTGGGCTGACCCGTTAGATTGAATTGAACCTGGTCGAAGTCTTTGTAAACTGTAAGGTGTAAATTCTGCAAGTTTTTTCGTTGCTTTGTTATGTATCAGAGATTTAAAAAAGAAAATGCCATTATCATTAAATCTAAAATCGAAGCCATGTTACCTACTCGTAAGAACAGATGTCGCTATCTCACCTCACAGTTTCTGACTTCTCCCTACTGACCCGATTTGGATTGATCACCTAAATCACTGTATACTAGATTTTGTCCTCGATTTCATTACCCTTAGGCCGTTTTCACACCTCCTCCGTTCACATCTCCGCGTTCAAACCGCTATTTCAGTTCCGCGGCGGAGATGTGAACGGCGTCAAAGATGTGTATAATGGAGAAACGATGGAAAATGTTCCGCGGTACCGCTGTTTCAAATCCGCGGCGGAGGTGTGAAAACAGCCTTGATCAGACAATTATAATATAGACTGACAAATCTCAGTACATTGCGGCTTATATCGGAAAAGCTCTGTGTGTTAACAATATCCCAAGTATGAAATGTCCTTCAATTTTTCACTATTTTTACGTTAGCAGCGACATCTATTATCACATTTAACACTTGATTCGAGTGTAAAATGAATTCTTCGGTGCCTGTGCCCAGCAGGCCCGGGTAATGTGGTAAACCACCAGACGTGGTATTAGGTATTAGAAGTAGTCTCCTGTTTGCTATTTTTTATTTTTATGTCACTCAAACTCTTCTCTTGTATTTTTTAATGTGACAAATAAATAATTTCTTATTCTTATGCTCAAATAGGCTGCAGTGTATTTTATCGTGCCACCTTATTTCACGCTGACGATGACGTGCTTTGAACTAACGAAGACACTGTCATGAACGAGGCATGTGCAAGTGCATAGGCTGACAGTAGGTGGTAAATAGGGTCATCAAATACCTAAGAACATAAACAAACTACTGGGATTTTTGAATACAGACCTTCTGTTGTGTTTGTTGCGGCTTCTCAAGCAATGGGTCTAGGAAGTGATAGTAAATTTCCTGAGGTGTAAAAGCGCCCTTATGTGGCCAATTTGCTGAATAAATGATTGAATTGAATATAATTGACTAATGTACTAATACGTACCCAATGTTAGGTTCCATTTCCACACCTGGTTAAAATACGTCAATAAACTTAATGTTTTCGAATTTGTTTATGAAAACTCAGAATATTGTTAATATTTAGATGAAAATATCTAGTTAATGTTATTTATAAATTGTGTCAGTAATAGGATTCTATTTTGATAATTTACCAGATTACTGGCCATTAAGAAAGCCATATTGACGGAAGAGCAAAACATGACTTTAGGCGAAAAAGGGTTTTAAAAAAAAGAACGATTTGGTTTGTATTGACGGGCGCAAGGCTAGTCGGTATTGGGGATGACGATATAAAGAGTTAAATATTATTGTAACTGGATATTTTGAATTGTTAAACCTTAAAATAAAGATATTAATACTCAAAGTATAGTTTCATGAAGAGTTTCCTGTAAGTTAATCCCCTGGAGTGCTGTGTCTGGTGGAGTAATCTCACACTAAGTAGAGAGATCTTCTACTATCTAAAGTCCCGCGCCTTCACATTTCAAAACGCTTCAATTTTTATTATTATTATTTAAAAAGCACCACCAACACTCTCACCGCATAGTTGATGGCTGTCTCAGCTCGCACACATGTGTTGAGAGTGTTGGTGGTGCTTTTAAAATACAGTGAAGCGTTTTGAAATGTGAAGGCGCGGGACTTTAGATAGTAGAAGATCTCTACAGTTGCTAAATATTGTTTCTATATTAAAACCTGAGTAACATTTTATGGTTAACTTTTAAAATTTCGAAATATACATAGAAATAAACTAATAAATATAACATGTCATTCATGTAGTATTTTATTTATTCAAGCATTGCAAAATTAGAATAAATACCAAGTTGTTAATTGCTCTAGACTAAATCTATTATAGTAATTATAAAAAAATCTAGCATTAAATATTTCAAGCTGAATATCAATAACATATTCCTGCAAAATAGGTACATTGAAGCGGACTTTAGATAGTAGAAGATCTCTACCTACATGAGAAAGCACTGAGAAAGTAAGTTATTAAGATCATTTCTGAATGACGTCTGTCGAATGATTCTGTCATTACGCGTATAATTGCAACGATTTCTCCGGGTCACGAGGTCAAAGTCACCGTCATCTAATGACTGCAGGTAATGAAATTGTTTTTTTCTACTGGGTTTTACCTCAAGTGACCTACACCTAACAATGTGACCATTTAAATTGCTGTATAAAGACTTAACCGTAGGAATACTAGCTGTGCCCGTGGATTTTATCATTCGGAATTACATAAAAAAAAATTCAATTAGGTATGTTATATGAGAAAGTTTATCTGCGTGTATGTTTGCTACTCTTATTTACATAGAAGACTCGCTGTTTTTCCTTCCTTCATCAAAAAACCGAGTGGTAAATTTAAATAGAATTTTGCACCATAAACCAGAGACAATTTAATTATATAAGACTGTCAAACTCCTTACATTACGGCGTACATCGGAAATAGCCAGGGAGCTTAAAATTTTCATACATCGCCTGCACAGCGCCATCTAGATGTAGCTCATGGAGTTCAATTGTCGCATTTAACACTTATTTCGGGCGTAGGTACGCTGATTTGTTTGAAGGTTGTCATTCTAAGGGCCTTCGCCCACGGCGACTTTTTGTAGCGATGCTGCCGTGGTTTAAGCTACAGAGCGAACGAAAAATTATGTAACTACATATACACACTTTAAATATAACCCATCTTTTAACAGTCGATTAAAACCATTGAATAAGCAAGGTATAGAATAACCAACCTTCATACAAATCAGCGTACGCCCGAAATAAGTGTTAAATGCGATAATAGATGTCGCTGCCTAAAGTAGCCTGTATGAACACTTGAACTCCATTAGCAATATCCAGGGGGCGCTATACAGGCTACTATTTACCAAATTACCAAAAATATTATTACCTACCTGTATGAAAATTTGGAGCGCCCCCTGATATTGCTCACATAATCATAATAATTTATTCGTAAAACGCCATCATCATTCGTCATTTTACACGTTAAAATTAAGAAAAATCCATTAAAATTACGTAAGTACATTACACATTCAATTTGAAAATAATTAAAGTAATTAAAGTATATGTTAGGTAATATACACTACATTTGTAGTAGTCAATTATAATCATGATTCAATATAATCAAATTAATAAATATAAAAAATATGTTACAATTTCATATCATTGAACTCCCCGAAGCCATAGGTCGACTGCTCGACAAGCCAGCGCTTTAGACGATGTTTAAAGCTCACATACAGAGCTCATCCGATGTACGCTGCAATGTCAGCAGATTGTCAATATGACATGTCTCTGGTTGAAACTGACGGACTAGGAAGTCGTCACTTGAAGCATAGTACTATTACTTATTCTGTGCTTGAAGTGAACTGTCACTTCACAGTTCACAGTGACATCGCTGTGGGACGCTCCTTGAAAGTTTCTCTCTTTTTTTTTTTGGAGTTCCATACTCTACCTCAAAAGGAAAAACCTTATAAGATCACACGCGTGTCTATCTGTCTGTTTGTCGCACCCGATTGTTTGCTCCGAAACTACCGGATCGGTTAAGTTGAAGTCCTTTGTAAATGTAAAGACGGACGTGCAACGAAAATAAATCTTATCTAATATTTAAAACGTGATAACCGTGTGTATTTTATAATGATTTGGACGAAATTTGGAAAATAGGGTGTGCAGGGTACGCTCGTCATGAGAGGATGCATTTTCCCAGCAGTGGGACATAAAAAGGCTGTTGTGGTCGTGGGCGTGAAAACAAATGTAGCTTTGTCTATCTGGGAAAAAATAATTCATGGCTGATTTTTCAATCGTCATATAAAATAGTCCATACAAAAGTCAAATGTATTCCGGAACAAATCCAAATTTCATATGGATGGACGGATGTTACTTTTCGACGAATAAATTTTATCTGATTATTGAAAAAAAAACTGCCTTAACCCAGCAAAGTTTGGTCACATGTACTGAATTTTAAACTTATCACGGAGCCAATTTTTAGGGAGAAAATTACAATTTAGTCAAATGACAGAATTCGACGTATTTCATGAGGATTTCAAATCATGACCTATAATACTCGTAAGTACATATGGACGAACAGTGCCTAACAGAATATGTCAAAATATATGGAGCAAACTGACATTAGAAAATACGTTCCAATATGCTAATAACGCCTCTTTATAACGAAGGCCAAACGGGTGCCCGAGCTTTTCGGGCACCTGTTTACACGGGGCCATTTTTCTCCGGCTGATTGTGAATCCTTACTTATAATAAGATCAATGTTTCAAATAAACATATTATGGAGGGTTGAAGACATATTCCACACTCCATAAAACATATGTTTTTTTATTTTATAAAAAAATGTTTTGGAGTTATTTAAGGAAATCGGAGAAACCTTTGCTGAGAATAAACGCAGAGTATATTAAGTACTTCTTCTATAGGTACTTCTACAAAATGTCCCTATGAAGAAATGAAATCTTGTAAGGAGCCTTGCATAATCATTGTAAGTAGGTATACAATGAAGAATTAGAGGATATATAAATAAAACATTAATAATTAAGACGAACAATGGTTTTTATCACTTCCTCATTGTTTGCACACAATTAACATAAATAAACTAATAGTCATAGATGGGTTATTGTTAACAATTGCTATTAGTGCATCCCTATTCGAAATTGCACAGGTAGGTAGGACCTGGTGCTAGGTCTGTCCGGGGTTGTACCACCGTCTTTCCCCGCTAACCTGCCGCCAAATAGCAGTGTTCACACTGTTGTGTTCCGGTAGGGGGTTAAGGCAGCCGGTGAAATTTCTGGCACAGAGGCATTCCATCTTAGGCCTCAGGGTAGGCAACGCATTCGAGATCTTATGGTTTCTTAATGGGGTATCATAGGATGTCGGTGTCCATGGGTCGCAGTGAGCACTTACCATCAGGTGCGCTGTGCGCTCGTTTGCCTATACCATTGGTATAAAAAAAGACAGACGGTAGGGTAGTGACAATTTTAATTTTCGGGGTGGTAAGACCTGGTGCTAAAGTATACAAAAATAAAAAGAGTTCCTACTCATATTATCGTTTACCAATCAAATATTTAATTTCCAAGTACTTTTCCATCTCAGTAAATAATGATATATAAAACTTTACAAGTGAGCGAAATCGTTACTTTTCAAGATTGTAAATCGGCGGACAGGCATACGACGGTAATTGGTCAAGTATATATGAAAATAAAACTTAATTAATTTGAAGGCATTTCACTCAGTATTGACCTTTAAGTCTGTTTACGATACAGTCGTTAATGATTTTTCATGTACTTACACACTGCTAGCGAAGCAAAGGATGAGCTAGCATTATAACCATACCAAAAAACCGGCCAAGTGCGTGTCGGGCCACGCGCAAAGTATAGGGTTCCGAAGTTGAGGATGCCCACAGTACCTTTCTAAGACTTATTAGCATCTAGCTAGCCTGTGGTATGACGTGCCCGCCCGACGCCCCTGCCGCTCGAGAAAAATCATTGGTTTTTTAATCATTTCATAAGTTGGTCGACTATGACTCGTAAGTTTGTACAGCCTACTTAGCTGTGATAGTTTTCCTTTCAACTACGTTATATATGCCACAACCGTGATTTTTTTCAGCCATCCAAATACCACCATTTAGCTGGCAGGGGGGGGGGGACACGTGACTCTAACAAAAAATATCACTTTAAAGCTTAATATTTCACAAACGCATCACTTGATCAAAAAATAGTTGTGGCAAACCGACAATATTTTTTTAAGACCTATTCAACGATATGCCGCACCATGGGGTACGCAAGAAAAAAAAATTACATCCCCACTTTACGAGTAGGAGAGGTACCCTATAAAAAAATATATTTCAAAATTTTATTGTACCACTTTGTCAGCGTAAGTAATATGTATATTCATGTCAAATTACAGCTTTCTAGAACTAAGCATCTCCGAGCAATAGTGTGGACAGACGGACGGACGGACGGACAAGGCGAAACTATAAGGGTTCCTTGTGGACTTCGCAAACCTAAAAAAGGTAAACCTAGAATGACAGCCTTGATACAAATCAGCGTTCGTCCGAAATAAAAGTGTTAAAATGCGATAACAGATGTCGCTGCCTAGGCAGCCTGTGTGAACATTAGAAGCGCCCCCTGGATATTGCTCGCAAAATGTAAGGATATTGTCAATCTATATAGATTCCTTGTCTCTGTTATAACTAGATAAATTGCGAGCCTTAAGTGGCAGTGGGCGGGGCACATTTCTCGCAGGACCGATGGCCGATGGGGCCGGAAAGTTCTCGAGTGGCGCCCGCGAACCGGGAGACGAGCTGTCGGTAGGCCTCCAACAAGATGGAGCGACGACCTCGTGAAGGTCCCGGGAAACCGGTGGTAGCAAGTAGCACAGGAGCGGTCTGAGTGGCGAGCCTTGGGGGAGGCCTATGTCCAGCAGTGGACGTCTTTCGGCTGAAATGATGATGATGATGATGACTGCTAGAATATGCCATTGGGAAAAATAAATATTTTCATCGCGCGTTCGTTGAAATCGCGTCGTTTTCTCGCGCTATATTTATGTTTATAGCCTCGCTTGCCATGGAAACCGGCCTTACCCATGGACTTCCTCATATCCAGATTTTAAACCGTGACAGCTCTGTACGATTAAATATGTTCACATCACCTTATACAGCACAGATTTAATGATATCCAGTGCATAATGTCAGTAAACACGTAAATATATGTATAGAGGAGCTTATAGTAAAGATTTAAAAAAAGGAAATCAAGCTGCGACGTGTATTTTGCAATTTTTGTATTCTTAAATAAATAAATAAAAAATTAGAAGTGGAAAGGAACAATACGAAAACATTCTAAAATAGAAAAGTATAAAAATAAGTATAACAGTCTATATAAAAATCGATCGATTTTTGATGTGTCGTAGTGGTTACATACTTTCAATATCGTTGAAGTAACACGATACCTCGAATCGATCGGACGGAAGTTAGTCAGATCCCCTCATCAACTAGAAAAAAGCTGATGATCTTCAAACGGCTCAACAGATTTTCATGAAACATGGCTAAGACACTTGGGATAAATTTATCTATGACACAAAAAAGCTAAACGAAAATCAGTTCATCCGTTTGGGAGCTACGATACCCTAGACGTGTAGACACGTTAAACTTCTAACACCCCTCTCTTTTTGCGTCGGGAGTTAAAAAAAGGGGGCAAACATCTTTGAGGCACTGCAGTATCTTGCCTTATATAAAAATAGGTACCTACTCGTACATCGTGAGGAAACCTGCACGCATCTGCGAAGTAATTCAAAGATGCGTGTGAAGTCTCCAATCCGCACTGGGCCAGCGTGGGGACTAAAGCCCAAACTCTCGTGATGAGAGGAGGCGTGTGCCCAACAGTGGGACGCAAATAGCTAGTACCTACTCGTACAATATTAATCACAACATTGTATCATAATAATCACAATCACAATGCTTTTATTAAAAAATTGGCCGCTATCCAAGATGATCCTTCCGCATTTCAAACAATAAAGATACCTATGACTCAATATTTGAAATCGGTCGCTTATCAACAGACATAAATGTTGCTACTACAACAATGTGAAGGTCGAGGGCATCCGGTGGCAACGACTGGCGCATCATCGTGCAGTTTTTTACCCTGCCAACGAGCACACAGCCCACCTGAAGGTAAGGGAAGCGCTTAGCTCACTGCGGCCAATGGGCATGAGAAAGTGCGGACCTAGGACCAGGTCCTAACCACATAAAAAAATCACAGATTTCGTACCTCACACGACCACGCGGCGGACACGGCCTATAAAAGCATGATTTCGAACTCAATTCGAATGAAGTGTCAATGTTTGCGTGCGAGGACGTCCGTACACTTGTAAATGTATGTGTACCAGTACACGGGCAAATGATTCACTCTCCATCTCCGGATGAAACAAATGACGGCAAGGGCGAGTTGGGCGCGAGTTGCGCGCCGGCTAGATTCAGGCGGGTGATTCCGTGGCCATTCTGTATGTAGTACTATTAAATGTTCTATGCTACAGGGCAAACCCTTAACGCGATCGTCTTTGTTTTAAGCTCAAATTGTCCAGAGGATTTTTTCTCAAAATTTTGATATCATTCTTAGTTTCCAAAATATAGAGCGCCAGAATCAAAAATTCAAAAAAAAAACATTTAACATATAAATATCTGAATGATTCGGTTTCTTTATATATTAGACCGCGATAGAACTAAGAGAGCCGTGGTGGCCTAGTGGTTCGACCTACCGCCTCTCATGCAGAGGGTCGGGGGTTCGATTCCGGCTCGCACCTCTAAGTTTACTTATGTGCGAAATTCAATTTGAATTAACCACTGAGCTTTTCGTTGTAGGAAAACATCGTCTGCGAAGTAATTCAAAGATGTGTGTGAAGTCCCCAATCCGCACTGGGCCCGCGTGGGGACTATAGCCCAAACCCTCTCGTGATCAGAGGAGGCCTGTGCCCAGCAGTGGGACGCAAATAGGCTGTAGTAGAAGAACTAAGAGAGTGATAAACCAGACGAGAAATGACGTCGGCATGTTACGAACGAACCAGGTCAAGTTTAGTAGTTAACTACGGTTACACATAACAAGATACGGCGAGATTGCTATGTGGAAATTACTATGTAGTTTTCCATATTTTCTTGATAGTTTAAATTGCTAAAATCTATTTAAATACCTACTACCTTGTGCACGCGACTTTGTCCGCGTGAAATCCACATTAATATTATAAATGCGAAAGTAACTCTGCCTCGTCTGTTACCTCTTTACGTTTCAACCGCTGGACCGATTTGGATGAAATTTGGTATGTAGATATTTGGAGTCTCGGGAAAGGACATAGGCTACTTTTTATCCCGGAAAAGCGCATAGTTCCCGCGGAAACGCGATTTATTTTTCGCGGGCAGAAAATAGTTAGGTTATAATATTCAAGGATGTGTGTGTGAAGTCCCCAATCCGCACTGGGCCTGCGTGGGGACTATAGCCCAAACCCTCTGGTGATGAGAGGAGGCCTGTGCCCAGCAGTGGGACCTAAATAGGCTGTTGTGGTGGATCCCGCGGGAACTATGACGTTTTCCGGGATAAGAGTATCCTTTGTCCTTCCCAGGCAATCGATTTATGTCCATCCATGCCATTCATCCAAATCGATCCAGTGCTTTAAGCGTGAAGAGGTAATCGACAGACAGCCGGACCGACGGACAGCAGACATACCGATGGGGTACTTTCGCATTTATATCTAAAAAGTTCCTTTTTCCACAAATCGCCTCGTTTTGGATACAAATGGTTGAAATTAGAAGTTTACTTCATAGAGAATCCGTATAAGGAAAATTGTAAAAAGATTGATACTAAGTAGCAAATGCAAGAGAAATGTTGCATCAATCAATCGTATGATCCCGGCTGGACCGGTTTTGATACGCCGCGTGCACGCCCGACAACACGAAATACCTGGTTTTAACGAAATCGAGTTAGTGCAAACTGGTGATTTTGCAAGATCATTTTTAAACATTTCGATTGATTGAAATTGTTACAAACCTATTTAAAGTCCTCTCATGCAGATGGTCGGGAGTTCGTCGGAGTCGTAGAGCATAAATAATATGGGTTCCGCTCAGTGACTATCAACGCACAGCCGAAACTACTTACTAGTCGTAGAGCAGCTAAAGGTGGCCTGTCGTCCCCTCCGATATTGCGGCCAACATGGGTTTTATCGACATTTTTTGCCTTGCTTGTTATTAATGATTACTAAATTAATTATTTCATCAGGTGGGCCAAAATGATCCTATAACGAGTGCCGTTTTTAGGGTTCCGAAGTCCACAAGGAACCCTTATAGTTTCGCCATGTCCGTCCGTCTGTCCGCACTATTGCTCGGAGATGCTTAGGTCTAGAGAGCTGTAATTTGGCATGAATATGCATATTAGTTACGCTGACAAAGTGGTACAATAAAAATTTGAAATATATTTTTTTATAGGGTACCTCCCCTACTCGTAAAGCGGGGATGTATTTTTTTTTTCTTGCGTACCCCATGGTGCGGCATATCGTTGAATAGGTCTTAAAAAATATTGTGGGTTTGTTAAAACCATTTTTTGATTAAGTGATGCGTTTGTGAAATATTAAGCTTTAAAGTGCTATTTTTTGTTAGAGTCACGTGTCCCCCCCCCTGCCAGCTAAATGGTGGTATTTGGATGGCTGAAAAAAATCACGGTTGTGGCATATATAACGTAGTTGAAAGGAAAACTATCAGAGCTAAGTAGGCTGTACAAACTTACGAGTAATAGTCGACCAACTTATAATGATGATTTTTCTCGAGCGGCAGGGGCGTCGGGCGGGCACGTCATACCACAGGCTAGCTAGATGCTAATAAGTCTTAGAAAGGTACTGTGGGCATCCTCAACTTCGGAACCCTATACTATAATTTGCGCGTGGCCCGACACGCACTTGGCCGATTTTGGTGTTTAAGGTCGCAAATCTTAGGATCCAACTAGAGAGTTTCTATTCTTTCTTCAATATCTAACAATAACTAATTCGCCCCTTGAACTTATGTAATCTAAGTGAACACAACGATAGCGCGATGTAGAAAATCGAATTGCCCGTAACAGCGACATCTATCGGGGACATAAATCAATTTAGCCGATTCTCAGCGGGGTTCGGAAACCACAAAAACACTTTTCAGCTAAAATCTATCAAGCCGTTTAGGCTACAGCGTTGAGAGAAATATACAAAAGTGCTAGGTTCCTAGGCTAGGTCCGTCCGGGGTGATGCCACCGTCTTTCCCCGCTAACCTGCCGACAAATAGCAGCGCTCGCACTGTTGTGTTCCGGTAGGGGGTTAAGGCAGCCGGTGAAATTTCTGGCACAGAGGCATTCCATCTTAGGCCTCAGGGTAGGCAACGCATTCGAGATGTTATGGTTTCTTAATAGCGGATCAAAGGATTTCGGTGTCCATGGGCCGCAATGAACACTTACCATCAGGTAGGCTGTGTGCTTGTTTGCCTATACCTTTAAAAAACACTCGGATAAAAGAAACAAACTTTCCCACACCGTCTATACTCTATACTTGATTGAACATTGCTACGAGTGTAGGTAGGTAAAGTGTGTCATCAGACCACTTTCGTTGAGAACAGGTTTGAGCTGTCTCGTCCACGAAATGAGACGTACAGACAGACAGTTTATTGAGCCGTTAGACGTCGATATAATCTACTGTTATCGATACTAGCCGTTTGCCTGCGAATTCGTCCCGCGTAGACTTTGAATTTGCGCACCCGATAGGTACAGTACGTCACAACTTAAAAGGCGCGCGGTGAAGCACTTAAGCCATTGACGCAGAGTCTATTTTTGCTTAATCCACGCGCCTTCTAAGTTGTGTAAACCTGTACCTACTGTACATATAGACAGTTATAGTTATAAAAGTACTAGCTGACCCCGCGGACTTCGTACCGCCTTAGATTTCTTTTTTTGGGTATGAAAAACAGCTTACGTCCTATTCTCATACCTACTGCACATACACTCCAAATTTCATAAGAACCGGTCGAGCCGTTTCGGAGGAGTTTGGTTACAAACACTGTGACACGAAAATTTTATATACTTATTAGAAGATTGAAAAATTTGTTTGATCCGTGGAAAACCCGTTCCCATGGAAATATCGGGATTAAAAGTATCCTATGTTATTGCCCGAACTATCTCCATACCAAATTTCATCCAAATCGGTCCCTCGTTGCGACGTGAAGGAAGGACAAACAAACAAACAAACACACTTTCCCATTTATAATATTTATTAGTATGGATATACAAGTCTTCCGTTACTGACTGATGACAACGCATAGCCGAAACTATTAGTCGTAGGAAGCTGAAATTTGGTTGCTATGTGAATTCGTATAATCTTAAATCAAATTAAGTATTATATAACCGGCCCCTCAAGGATGTAGGTAAAAGATCAATATTTAACCGTCCGTCTATCGCTCGGCATCTCCTAAACAAACAACATTTTCAACGAACGTACAAGATGCCTAGTTCTTTTAAATTTACTTGACTTGCTGGTTTTAGTTTTAAACTAATTAAGTGCTTAGTGATGATGATGATGATGATGTACTTAATATCAGTGAGTCGCGGGAATCCATACTAATATTATAAAATGCGAAAGTAACTCGCTGTCTGTCTGTCTAATGATACCTCTGCACCGCTGTGCGCATAGTCCAATATATGATCCAATATTATGAAGTAAACGTTATCAACAAGTGACCGAGTTCAAAGCGTAGGTTTGTGAATTGTAAATAGTAACCTTGGCCTTCTATTTGAAATATGTACGCATTGTTCTTTCTAATCTATTACTTGCGACTTTATCAGTAGCATATCGTGTTATGTGCGTCAATTATTAATACATAAGCAATGTCCATAAATTGTAACGGAAAGTGAACTGTCGGTACATACATAGGCACATAATATTTAATAGTACTACATACAGAATGGCCACGGATTCACCCGCCTGAATCTAGCCGGCGCGCAACTCGCGCCCAACTAGCCCTTACCGTCATTTGTTTCATCCGGAGATGGAGAGTGGATCGTTGGCCCGCGTAGTGGTACACACACATTTACAAGTGACACTTCATTAAAATTGTGTTCGATATCGTGCTTTTATAGGCCGTGTCCGCCCTGTGCATGAACTTGGAAACTTTCTCAAACGATTCGGTCGAAATTTGCAATTTGCAAAATATAGGTGCCATAAAATAATCTAGCTGGATTTCATATCTGGTCAAACTCAGGTGCAATATGCAATACACATTTCGATCAAATAAAAGCTACTTAGAAATAATTAAAAATACTATGTAGGCAACGTAAGTACCTACTTATATCAAATATAGTATTTTTGGAAACGCTTTTAAAATCATCAATATTATATTTCAAATTTCTCAGATTGACAGCTAGTTACGTTTTTTTCCTCTGACGGTCCCAAATGAGGAAAAAGTTTATAAAAAATAACATTTTCTCTATTTTCCATTTCGCAAACCATTGTCTTGAATTATGACGTGTTTTAGCGTATTTCCACAATACTGTTTTTATCACCACCACCACCACAACAGCTTATTTACGGCCCACTGCTGGGCACAGGCCTCCTCTCATCACGTGAGGGCTTGGGCTATAGTACCCACGCAGGCCCGCAGATTGGGAACTTCACACACATCCTTCAATTTCTTCGCAGATGCTTGCAGGTTTCCTCCCAACGCTTTCCTTCATCGAAAAGCTCAGTGGTAAATTCAAATTGAATTTCGCACATAAGTAAACTCAGAGGTGCAAGCTGGATTCGAACCCGCGACCCTCTGCATGCGAGGCAGAGGTCGAACCATGAGGCCACCACGGCTTCTCGTGATCCTAACAGAGGGTTATGTATTTCGAGTATGTATGTATGTATGTATATTTCTTTGGCACGCTCTGTAGCCTAAATGGCTTGATGGATTTTAGCATGCGAGGTGTCGTTAGATCCGTCTTAATTGTGAGAGTGACACTGGGCACCTATATCAAAATTGCAAAAAACAAAATGGCTGACTTTTGGAGGCAAAACAGATTTACCGTTTTCAGTGTTAAATTGTATGGAGCGTGGAATGTGTCTTGACAAGGAGCGCAAGCTTATGTCGAAACAGTTGATAAGCAACAAAACAAAACACACTCTCCTCACAACCGTTTTCGCCTCCGCAGCGCCATCTGAAGGCGCTACTGCAGACTATCCGCCTAGGACTACACTTGCGGCGACCGCAGCGCCCCCAACCTTTATAGTAAGATTTGTAACTATAAAGATTACGCTCCTTTACTTCAACCCTCCATAGTTAAATTGTTTCAATCCGAATTGTTTCGCTGACGCAATCATCGCATAACCGCGCTCGATGCCCGCTCGTTCGGAACGAAGTTTTTACACAAAGTGATCCTCATTTTAACGAATTAATTAAAATAAGTCTTTACGATTGAAAGTGAGAGCAAATTGCCACAGTGACGTAATTATGAAGTGGGTTTATTTTTCAAGATTGTTGGCCGCAAATTACGATTTTCGGCCGCAGGAGGATGGAGATTGTGAAGAGATTAATTAAATAAGATATTTAAACACACACTTTAATTACTATGATTACAAAAGATTAAAATAAGATTAAATAGGAGTGAACGCGGTCGATGTTAGAGCCGAATTAAATTAGGTTTTTCTTGGTTTTCGGGTGCTGCGCGGCGGTGGCCACCCAAAGCGCGATGCGCTGGCTACAGGTGCAGCAGTGAATCATGTCTTCGCCGTACTTGATATCTGATATTTTAGCTATACTAGTGTTCCGATCGGGTTTGCTTGTGAATTAAGGGTTCATCCATAACACGCAGCATAACAACAATAACTATACTTCTTTATTGAAAGCCAAACACAAAACACAGGAAACACAGAAAGAATACGCAGTTAATAGGTAAACAACAGGCGGACTTATCGCCAAGCAGCGATCTCTTCCAGTAGCATAGTGTTACAGTAAGGTAAACCTGCAATGACAACCTTCAAACAAATCAGCATAGAGATCTTCTACTATCTAAAGTCCCGCGCCTTCACATTTAAAATCGCTTCAATGTATAAAAAGCACCACCAACTCTCACTCAACACATGTGTGCCTGCTGAAACAGCCATCAACTATGCGTTGAGAGTGTTGGTGGTGCTTTTTAAATAATAATAAAAAGTTTAGAGCGTTTTGAAATGTGAAGGCGCGGGACTTTAGATAGTAGAAGATCTCTACGCCCGAAATAAGTGTTAAAGTGTTAAACGCGATAACAGATGTCGCTGCCTAGGCAGCCTGTATGAACATTAGAAGCGCCATCCGGATATTGCTCGCATACAGAGCTTTTTTAATGTAAATCTATAATGTAAGGAGATCGTCAGGCTATTTATTAAATTGTCTCTTTTCGCAGAAACTAAGTGTAGAAATTTGACAGCAACTCAGCCGAAAGACGTCCACGGCTGCAGGATAGACATAAAGCCACGATATGGGGCCGTCCATCAATCACGTGAGGCTCGAAAGGGAGGGGAGGTGTTCGGCAAAAATCACGAAATATCACAAGGGGGATGGGGGTGTGGGTAAGTTATCACGTGTAGGTATTTATTTTTGCAACGCGCGATTTCTAAACCGAAAATTATTTTTCTAGAATAACATTAGTTTATACTTTATAGTTGTATTTAAAGATAAAATTGTAAGAAAATCAAGAATAAAAAAATACACGTGATTTTGGGTGGGGGGGGGGGGTAGTCTTAATTCACACCACGTGATAACCAAGGGGGAGATTGGGTTAAAAATGCTTAAAAAAACATCACGTGATTAATGAACGGCCCATACTACATGGTTTCGATTCCAACTGCAATGAGTATCTACTAACTATTTTCTTTTTAAATCTATGAATACAGCTTTTCTTGTCACTAAAATCGATGACATGGTACCTTAAGAACAGATCATTTTAGTAACGTATGTCTAAGGGTAGGTTGATTTAAGTACAGTTGACGGACTCCTGGTCTTTAAATATGGCCGCCGAGCTGTCATTCCATACAGAAACGTCATTATGTCCCATAGTAAAATATTTAACTTTAACGGACCGTTAGAATCAACCCACCCTTATAATTTCAGAATTGCATTGCAGATAGGTGCTGATGCTGACGGATCTAAATGGCCTATTTTAACCTGTATAATTATAACCACTAAAACACTAACAGTGTATTGAAATCCCTGAAGTGACGCATGTCCTCAGCCTTGCCCTTTTCTTGTACAGTCTGGGATTTCTGCATCTTCTTGGAACCGATAATTGTGGAAAATATTGACATTGCATGCAACTTGGAAAGGCTTGGCATTGAAGAGTTCCGAGTATCGGTGGGGGAAAGAACCGGAGTTAACTGAATTTCATAAATAAATGACGAGCCGTCGGTAGGCCTCCAACGAGATGGAGCGACGACCTCGTGAAGGTCGCGGGAAACCGGTGGAAGCGAGTAGCACAGGACCGGTCTGAGTGGTGCGCCTTGGGGGAGGCCTATGTCCAGCAGTGGACGTCTTTAGGCTGAAATGATGATGATGATAATAAATAAATATTATTAATAATACACTCAACAGCAATGGATTCGGGTCACTTTTCCATAGAAAATGCTATACAAAGTGACCCGAAGTGCTGTTGAGTGTATTAAAAAACTGAAAGTTTGTGTGTTTGTGTGTTTGAATGTTGAGATGTTTGGATGCTTGTTACTCAATCAATTTGCATGAAATTTGGCAACGAGATAGTATGTAATCTGGTTGGTAACCTTACTACTTCAGCCTATTTGCGTCCCACTGCTGGACACAGGCCTACTCTCATCACGAGAGGGTTGGGCTATAGTCCCCACGCTAGCCCAGTGCGGATTGGGGACTTCACACACATCTTTGAATTACTTCGCAGATGCGTGCAGGTTTCCTCACGATGTTTTCCTTCAACGAAAAGCTCAGTTGTAAATTCAAATTGAATTTCGCACGTAAGTAAACTTAGAGGTGCGAGCCGGAATCGAACCCCCGACCCTCTGCATGGGAGGCGGTAGGTCGAACCACTAGGCCACCACGGCTTCCCTTATAACCTTGGTAACCTTAGCACAAAAGGATTAACCTACTATCCCGGAAATCGCGGTAAATCCCGAAAATCCCAGTAATTTCGAACAATTCCTGGAATAGGTTTTAAAAGTATTCTGTAAAAAGGGCTTTGGAAATTAAGTATGAAATTCTCTGCAGACGAAATCGCAGGTAAAAGTTGGTAATGAATTAAATAAATATCTTGGGACGTATTTGAATAGTCGCCCGTGCCAAGTGCGGATTTTGTACCTCACAAATATGTGCAGGTTTCCTAACGATGTTTTTCTCTACCTGAAACTGTGGGCCAATATTACCATTATATGTTACATTAGGTGTATCACACACTTGATTCATCAAAAATGAAACAGCTTGCGCAAACGCATTGCGACATTTTCTCCTAAATGTTTTTTACCTTGGACATATTATTATTGTTGACTAAGAAATTACAAGTAATATTCCGTGAATGTGTGTGTATTTAGTGCAAAGGTTAATTGCAAGGAAATAATAAAAAATCATTAAATGAATACGAAGGTGGTGCTTTCGCGTGGTGGTACTTCTGAGCCATGTTAACAAGCTGTTTTCGAGAGTCATTACGAACCGTCTCGCGCGCAGGTTTGACGAATTCCAGCCTCCCGAACAAGCCGGTTTCCGAAAGAGCTATAGTACCGTAGACCACATACATGCGTTGCGGCAGGTTGTACAGAAGACCGAAGAGTATAACCTCCCCCTTTGCCTTGCATTTGTGGACTACGAGAAAGCCTTCGATTCGATCGAGACTTGGGCTGTGCTGCAGTCTCTCCAGAGGTGCCAAGTTGACTACCGGTACATCGAAGTGTTGAAGTGTTTGTACGAAAATGCCACCATGTCCGTCCGACTACAGGACCAGACCACGAAGCCTATTCCACTGCAGCGCGGAGTCAGACAAGGAGACGTGATCTCTCTGAAGCTGTTCACCGCTGCATTGGAGGATGCTTTCAAGGTGCTGGACTGGAAAGGTCGAGGCATCAATGTTAATGGCGAGTACATCTCTCACCTTCGATTTGCCGACGATATTGTAGTCATGGCTGAGACCATGGAGGACCTCAGTATTATGCTCGCTGACCTCAGCAGAGTTTCCGATCGAGTTGGTCTTAAAATGAACATGTAAAAGACGAAAATTATGTCTAATGTCCATGTTGTGCCAACTCCCGTAATAATCGGAGGCTCTGCGCTCGAAGTTGTTGACCATTATGTATACCTGGGACAAACAGTCCAGTTAGGTAGGTCCAACTTCGAGAAAGAGGTCAATCGTCGAATCCGACTCGGCTGGGCAGCGTTCGGGAAGCTTCGCAGTGTCTTTTCGTCCAAATTACCGCAGTGTCTCAAGTCGAAAGTCTTCGACCAGTGATGACTTATGGTTCCGAGACGTGGGCGCTTACGATGGGCCTCATAAGAAGGCTCAAAGTCACTCAGAGGGCAATGGAGAGGGCTATGCTCGGGGTTTCTCTGCGTGATAGAATCAGAAATGAGGATATCCGCAGTAGAACTGGGGTCACCGACATAGCCCGAAGAGTTGCGAGCCTTAAGTGGCAGTGGGCGGGGCACATTGCTCGCAGGACTGATGGCCGATGGGGCCGGAAAGTTCTCGAGTGGCGCCCGCGAACCGGGAGACGAGCTGTCGGTAGGCCTCCAACAAGATGGAGCGACGACCTCGTGAAGGTCGCGGGAAACCGGTGGAAGCAAGTAGCACAGGACCGGTCTGAGTGGCGAGCCTTGGGGGAGGCCTATGTCCAGCAGTGGACGTCTTTCGCTTGAAATGATGATGATGATGATGATGACTGCGCTTTCAAATAAGCTGGTAAATTCTTTTTCTGACGTGTAAAAGTGCCCCTATGTGGCCAATTTGCTGAATAAATGATTGAATTTGAATTTGAATCAAGTACTACTACTACTACAGCCTATTTGCGTCCCAATGCTGGGCACAGGCCTCCTCTTATCACGAGGGTTTGGGCTATAGTCCCCACGCTAGCCCAGAGCTGATTGGGGACTTCACACACATCTTTAAATTACTTCGCAGATGCGTGCAGGTTTCCTCACGATGTTTTCCTTCAACGAAAAGCTCAGTTGTAAATTCAAATTGAATTTCGCACGTAAGTAAACTTAGAGGTGCGAGCCGGAATCAAACCCCCGACCCTCTGCATGAGAGGCGGTAGGTCGAACCACTAGGCCACTACGGCTTATAATACGTACGTAATATACTTAGTAAGTAAATAGACGGTTTGCACAGGGATCACTTGCGAAAAATCGCCAGTGTGTGGCAACGCAAAATCGCGTACGCATACTGTGTCAGTGGGTCATGCGTTCATGCAACTGCTGAATCGGCGCATCGGTCAATGAGCTACGACCCGACTTGGAGTTGTATGACTTGTATGAAGCCGTGGTAGTACTGGTATCACAGCAATCGTGTTAGTTTTTTAAGATTAATTTTAATATGTATGTTAGTCGTTAAGGTATATGTAATATGGGCCTAGATGCCTGAAATAAAATTTATTATTATTATTTGTTGGTACATTTTCATGTCACGGGCCCATGGGGACCCGGTCATTCGCATTCATGGGGCCGAAGCCAACATGAAGAGGCTTTTGGTACCTTTTACTAGAAATGTGAGATGGCCGCAACTGTGGAGATATGTCCTCCCAGTCATAGACATAAATAATACTTCGTATGGACCCGGCCTAACGTAGATACATGTCATGTTTCCCCACTTCATTGGTGTCCAATCCAAAGTTAAGCTTATATCGTGACACTAAAGCTGGGTCACATTTTTCCAACAACAACGAGACGAGTTTTTAGATACTGAGAAACAGGTTCGAAAAAAGTTTTTTTAAAAACGCTTATTGTCACGCACGCTCGGTGACAGAACTTTGGATTGGACACCGTGGAAGTGGGGACATATTACGTGTACGTTAGACCGGGTCTATATTATTTACGTCGATGCTCCCAATACAACATGAGGCTGTACTGGCGGACAGCCCTCCCCAGTTGCCAAACTATTGCCGAGGAAGGAAGAGACTTGGAGTGGGCTATGTGGATGGGAGGTGTGGATTGGACAATCGGGCTATGGAGTGAGATTACGGACATCTGCCTGATCATTATCTCACAAAGCTCTTTTATATGATAAATTTCAAATACTTGGACTTCTTATTTATTTTCCTGTAATCTATAGGTCAATAGGTCCCAATCCGCACTGGGCCCGCGTGGAGACTATAGCCCAAGGCCCGTGCCCAGCAGTGGGACGGAAATAGGCTGTAGTAGTAGTAGTAGATAGGTCAACAAATATCCTCCGTATTTTTTCCAAAATTTTAAGAGGGGGGGGGGGGGGTAATTCGAAAAGTATTGACCAAAAATAAAAAATATATATTTGAGATCCTCATAAGAAGTACTTTCATTTGATATGTTTTATTCGATATAGTTTGAAAAACTTCATTAATATTTTTTCAAATTTAGCCCCCAAAAATAGGATTTATGTTTAAAATTAATTTATTTTCGTTACACGTCCGTCTTTGGGTCACAAACTTACATATACGTACCAAATTTCAACTTAATCGGTCCAGTAGTTTCGGAGAAAATCGACTGTGACAGACGGACGGACAGACACACGAGTGATCCTATAAGAGTTCTGTTTTTACCTCTTGAGGTTCGGAACCCTAAAAATCATGACTTTTGCGAATGCGTTATAAAAAGTAATTCCGTCAATAAAAAAATCAGGTCAATGATGAACATTCAAAAATATTAATGTTTCAATTTCAATATCACACGAGCGATCCTATAAGGGTTCCGTTTTTACCTCTTGAGGTTCGGAACCCTAAAAAGTAAGGTAAACCTAGAATGACAACCTTCATACAAATCAGCGTAAGCCCGAAATAAGTGTTAAATGCGATAATAGATGTCGCTGCCTTAGATAGATAGACTTATCATAAACTAGGTACTTATAGTTAGCCCTCACGGTAAACTACACGTGCAAAAACTGCGATAAACACGTGTTTCATAATTACCAACTGGACACAATTATACAGCAATTTCTGCCTAGATCCTAGACATCGATTATAAATCGATTTAGGTTTTATAAGAGACTATAGTTTAACCTAGACTTTTAACTTTAGACCTAACCGTGATGTATTGATTTATTGTTTTTTCTAAGAAAACTATTAATTACGAGATAGAGTGCTTTATAGTGCTTTTATAGGTACTTATTGTATTAGTCACATTATATTAGGTCCTTACATATGAAATTGGCGTTTGGCGAACTGGCAACTTTGATTCAAAATATGTGGCGTTCGGCTAGGAATTCCAAATTCAAATTTATTTCAAATTTAAGACCATGTATTTCTGTGTTCGAATTACGAAATTTATTTGTTATCGCGTCATTTGTTTTTCTTTCACATCGTTCTGTTCACAATATGGAGAACTTAAAATATCGCTATATTTACGAATATGAGTTTCACCTCGGCACTAGTGCTGCAGAAACGGCTCGTAGGATTAACAATGCGTATGGGGAAGCTACTGCAAAAGAAAATACGGTACGTTATTGGTTCCAACGTTTCCGTTCTGGAAATTTTGACCTACAGAACAAGCCTCGTGGACGGCCGGAGACACAAGTTGATAACGAAGAATTAAAAGCAATTGTGGAAGCAGATCCATCGCAAACCACGTCAGAGTTAGCGGCAGGCTTCGGTGTGAGTGATAAAACCATTTTGATTCACTTGAAACAAATTGGAAAAGTGAAAAAACTTGAAAAATGGGTACCGCATGAATTGAGCGACGCAAACAAAGAAACACGCGTCGAGTGTTGCGTTTCACTTCTCAACCGGCACAATAATGAAGGCATTTTGAATCGTATCGTTACTTGTGATGAAAAATGGATCTTGTACGACAACCGGAAACGTTCTTCACAATGGTTGAACCCAGGTGAACCAGCCAAATTCTGCCCGAAACGAAAGTTGACTCAGAAAAAGGTACTGGTAAGTGTCTGGTGGACTAGTGCCGGTGTCATCCATTACAGTTTCTTAAGATCTGGGCAAACAATCACGGCTGATGTGTATTGTCAACAATTGCAAACGATGATGGAAAAGCTAGCCATTAAACAACCCAGACTGGTCAATCGATCTAGCCCACTGCTGCTTCAGGACAACGCTCGACCACATACGGCACGTTTGACGGCCGCAAAACTACGGGAGCTGCGACTGGAATGTCTTCGACACCCACCATACTCCCCGGACCTTGCTCCAACTGATTACCATTTTTTTCGGAATTTGGACAACTTCATGCAAGGAAAAAAATTCAATTCTCACGAGGCTGTCCAAACGGCCTTCAAAGATTTTATTGATTCTCGCTCACACACTTTTTTTAGTAAAGGAATCAATGAACTACCTTCGAGATGGCAAAAGTGCATAGATAGCCATGGTACATACTTTGACTAAATAAAAAAATAGTTTCATAAAAAAAAATCGTTTTTATTTCTGCCATATGAAACGCCAATTTCATATGTAAGGACCTAATATTTACAAAAGTCCGGCTAAGTGCGAGTCACACTCGAGCACGAAGGGTTCCGTACCATCCATACTAATATTATAAATATGAAAGTGTGTTTGTTTGTTTGTCCTTCCTTCACGTCGCAACGACTGGACCGATTTGGGTGAAATTTGGTATGGAGATAGTTTGAGACCCTGGGAATAACATACTTTTTATTCCGATATATCCACGGGAATAGGTTTTCTACGGGTGAGGTATTTCAATCCGCCTCTCATGCAGAGGGTCGGGGGTTCGTGACGGGAGTCTTAATAAGACGTTATCACATGTGGCTCCGTAGGTCATTATGGGTAGGATTATACCCGTAATGACCTACGGAGCCGAAACGTGGACACTTACGGTGAGATTGGTCCACCAATTCAAAGTAGCTCAAAGGCTATGGAGAGGGCTATGCTCGGCGTTTCTCTGAAAGATCGGATCCGCAATGAGGTGATCAGGCAGAGAACGAAAGTTGTCGACATAGCCCAAAGAATAAGCTCTTTGAAGTGGCAGTGGGCCGGTCAGCGAGAACTGCGGATAGTCGTTGGAGTAAACGCGTTCTTGAGTGGAGACCACGACAAGGCAAGCGAAGTGTAGGGCGCCCTGTTGCCAGGTGGAGTGACGATTTGCGCAAGGTGGCCGGTGTAGATTGGATGCGGCACGCCTTGGACAGAGCTCATTGGCGCGCATTGGGTGAGGCCTACGTCCAGCAGTGGACTACTATGGGCTGTTGATGATGATGATGATATCACATGCGGGACATACATGGACGTACATAGGTTATTTTTTAGCTTTAATTTTTCTTATTTCTGTAAACTTAAATACTATTTGCAGTTTATTTTTAATATTGTTTAATCCAACTCTTTTCTGAATAAACTATTCCCACCAAAATAAATCTTGTTACCTTGTAAATATTAGTGACTAAGCTAATATTAAAGTGGATTCTAACTAAACAATACCTTTAATTTAATCCAGATTTCCTAAGAGGTTGTGTTGTTTTACGAAAGGTCTTTTCCGTTTTTTTTATAAAACAATGCATGACAAAAAATTTACACAAATGTTATTAAAGTGTTAAGTGATCGATGGACATACATAAGACGTTATCACGTCAAAAAAAGCAATATAAGTTGTTCGGAACCGAATACTGAGCGCGATTCGGAACGCAGCCCTTGATAGATACTAGCGAAGCTGTGGCTTTTTGAGGTACTATTTTGACAGACGTCATATTGTTTTTGAAAAAACTTGTAAGATTAACTTTTTGAGACGCTGCGTGGTTTATTGAGATATTTGAGATATAAATTGTAATCTACAACGCGTACGAGCGTTTTGAGTGTAGAAAGCTTGAATTGTGATTAGTTACTTGACATTTTGTGTAATCCTTTGGGAGCGCGGTTGTTTGCGTGCGAAAACTCTTGGCGGCCCGGCGGAACGAGCAGGCCGGTGAAGGGAATTCAGACCTACACTTTACACACTACAGATACACACCCTTCACGGCCCTTGGGCGCTTGCCAACAGAGGCCTGTATTGCTGTCACGGCTGTAAGTACTGAATTATCATTGTTACCAAATAAATTTTAGACCCCTTCGCAGACACCAATTCTTGTAGGCGTTGCTGTGTGACTGCAGTTTATCGCCACCTATACCCTCGGCTACAGCAGTCTTAGTAAACGGGCCCAGCTATTGAGACGTCTGTTTTGGAAGCCATAGGTGTAGGCATCATAATTTTTGGTAGCACAGCGTGGGTTTTTGAGATCCACACGAGTCGTAGAACAGGGCATTTAATTAGTAATTTTTGGTTTTGCCTGTTACACGACGGTGTCTAGAAGTCTTGTTTAGAGTCAAGTCCACTGTGTTTGATGGGTATAAACCCACACAGTTGGAATCAGTTCATTAAATTTACCTTTTGTTGGATAAATCTATTTTTTGATGTTCGGGTTGCTACGGGCAAAGATAGAAAATTGGTAAATCATTGTCGAAAATTGATTGATATTTCTATGTTAAGTAACTAGTTTGCACTAAAGATTGTTGAGGAGATATAATCTCACCTATTTTTGTGAATTTTAATGTAAATTGATAAAAGTCAAATTTGGTAGGTAGTTGATACATATGAGAAAACAGGGTAGTTTCGTGCATATGGAAGTAGTTGCTCTAGTTGATTGAATTGGTTTGGCCTTTGCTATTAATAGACACCTTTGTATTGCAAATGTATTTTAGTTGTTGAATTTGGGGATTCCTAGTTAATTTTATATTAAAACAGGGTTCTGTACTAATTAATATAATTTGAATTATAGTTTAAATCAATTATAGTTTTGAACTAATATTGTTAATTGTTGTAGGTTCTCACTGTAATAGCAATTGATTTAGGGATCTGCAGGCAACTTTGCAGGGTTCCGTTGCTGACAAAATAATTTAAATTTAATTCTTTTTTTGTGGTTTAGATTGTTGAACAATAGAATTTAAATTTAATTATATACCTTTTGCTTTGTTTGTTGTTTTGGACAAGTATGTCAAAATTAGTTGCCCGAATCAAAGCGGAGTTGAGATGGGCGGCTTCAGCGGCTGCGTTGATAGATCGATCAGATCGTTTTGATGCTTTGCTCCGAAGATCGGCAGAGTTGACGGAGCGGAGCAAAATTGTACAAAGTTGCTATACGGAGCTTTTGGACACCGAGGATCCAAAGCTGGATGACTGTGTGGAGGCCGACATCACACAGTTTTATGATTTGACGGACAGTATTGCCCAAGCCGCCAGCAGGGTAGAGCGGGGTGCATTGACTGAGGAAACCAGAACACCTCCACCCATGGCTCTTTTGGGGCGTTTACCTACTCTTGACTTGCCACATTTTGATGGGGATTTGAAAGGTTGGACCGCCTACCATGACTTATTCACCAGTCTGGTAGATGCTAGGACGGACTTGGCACCGAGTCAGAAGTTGGCCTACTTGTTCTCCACATTAAAGGGAGAGGCCCTCGGTCTTGTTTCACATTTGGCAGTCACCGACCAAAACTACCCCACTGCCAAGGAACTATTGGTGAAGCGGTATGCCAACATTAGGCGGTTGGCAGATACCCATGTTGCACAGCTGTTGTCGTTGCCCTACGTCCATAGGGTTGCCACTTTGAGAGTGGACTTGGTCAACCCCATGGTGGTGGCATTGAATGCTTTGCGGAGGCTCGGTCTGCCTATCGATGAATGGTCCTTTATGTTGTTGCACATTGTTTTGTCGCGTTTGCCTACGGACTTGAAAGTCCGTTTTGAGCAAAAACATGGTGGTGACAGTGCCACGCAGTTGCCGCCATTTGCAGATTTGTTGGCGTTTTTGGAAGAGGAGTGCCGCTTGTTGGACAACGCTGGCGTTGAAGGCCCGTCCCCGGCCCCAGCGCGGCCTCCTCCAGAACAGCGTCGTGTTGTCGCTCGCCCCCCCCCTCGAGGGGTGGTTGAGCCACGCCTCCCAACCCTCAGATACGCAACGGCCCAGGGCCCTCGTTGCGTATATTGTAATGCTGACGGCCATTTTGTTTCTGCGTGTCCTCAATTCCTCAATAGGAAGGTGAAAGATCGACGAGGCATTGCGAATGATCGCCGGTGGTGCTACTCCTGCTTGGGGCAGCATCTGCAGCGGGACTGTTCACGGCCAGAGCCGTGCCCGAACTGCCAGGGTAAGCACCACCCGGTTTTGTGTGCCAATAGGAATGGTGGTGTTCGGCTTGATGATGCGGGGTGGAATTCCCCCACGGGCGGGGGCCCGCATCCCCACCATCCCCAAAGGGAGTCTCGTCGGGGCTTGCCGCCCACGGGCGGGGGAACCCCTTCCCCCTCTCCTCAACAGCAGGATAGGTTTGCAGCGGTTCAGCGCCGCACCACGCCTCCGCGGTTCTCCCCACCGCTGTGCGAGAGACCGCGTTTGGAACGCCGCCCGCCCCAGTTCGGTCGCAGTAGCGCCTACTACGCGCCGAGCCGAGGATTGCCGAGCAGACGCCATGAGGTACCAGTGGAGCACTACCTCCACTCGTATCGGGCATCGCCATCACGCGATGCCCCCCAATAGGTAGTTGCCGCCCTCTCTCCCACCACCGCCGCCCAACCTGAGACAGTTCTTCTGCCGACTGTTTGTGTCAGGGTCTGGGGCCCGAAGGGCGACTCCCTGTTTGTACGTGCCCTTTTGGATTCGGGTGCCCAGGGTTGTCTTGCGTCCTCTTATTTGGTGGAGAGATTGGGCCTCCCATGTAGACCTCACCCTGTAGTGATCCACGGCATTGGTGGCCTTCAGGTGGAAGGACCAAAGGGTGAAGTCAAGGTTTGTTTTTCGCCTGTAAATTGTGGGCCGTCCATTGTGGCCAAGGCGGTCATTCTGAATGATATTTTGGGCAGAAACCCGCAGGTGACTATCTCCCCTGCTGTGGTAAATTTGACGTCGGATTTGACTCCCGCTGACCCTCAGTGGTTTGTACCTGGACCCGTAGACCTACTCCTGGGAGTAGACGTGTTGGGTTTGATTTTGTCCGGGGAAAAGCGGGTTTTGCAACCGTACGGGTTAATTGCGTTACGCACTATTTTTGGATATAGTTTTTGTGGTCCCGTGTTGAGGGGTACTGTCCCACGGGTTGAAGACCAAACTGTTGCAATAGGGCTCTCACTCTCTGACGCAGTCCAGCGTTTCTGGGGGGTCGAAGAGCCCCCCAAGGCTCCCAGAGTCGACCCAGCGGAAGAAGAGTGTGAATTGTCGTACCAGAATAATACTGGTCGCCGCGCTGATGGTCGTTTTGTCACTCGGTTGCCTTTCAGGGCTGCACGCCCCCCTCTCGGTCAGTCTCATGCCTTGGCAGAAAAAAGGTTGTTGTCCATGGAACGCCGAATGAAGAGGGATCCGGACTTTCGTACTAAGTACATTGACTTTATGCGCGAGTATGAGGATTTGGGACATATGTCCCCTTCCGACATTGATTGGCGCTCGCTCGAGCACTACTTCTTGCCTCACCACGCGGTTTTGAAGACTCCCGGTGGGAAGATAAGAGTAGTTTTTGACGGCTCGGCCCCTACTTCGAATGGGGTTTCTTTGAACCAGTGTTTGCATTCCGGTCCCAAACTGCATAGGGACATCTCGGATATTCTCACCAACTTCCGCCGTCATCAAATTGTCTTTGTGGCTGACATCCGAATGATGTTCAGACAATCGGTGGTGCACCGAGATGACCGGCGGTACCAATTGATCTTGTGGCGTGAGCGATCTTGTGATCCGATGCAAGTGTACGAGTTGAACACTACCACGTACGGACTTAAGTCTAGTCCCTACATTGCTATTCGAACGTTGTTGGAATTGGCTCATCGTGAGCGATTGAACTATCCCCGGGCGGCGGCCATCTTGGGAGATTCGGTGTACGTCGATGACGTCTGCACTGGGGCCTCTACCGTCGCGGAGGCTTTGATTTTGCGGGACGAGTTGATTGCAATCCTAAAGTCGGGAGGTTACGAATTGCGTAAGTGGTTGTCAAATTGCCCCGACTTATTGTGTGATCTTCCAGTGGAACATCAACAGGACCCTCTCCTGTTTGAAGATGCTGACAACCCTAACTTGATTGCGGTCCTTGGTATACAGTACCAGCCCGTCCAGGATGTCTTCACTTATCAGGTGGAGTTGGACTTCCCGAAGAACTGGACGAAACGCTCGGTCTTGTCGACTACTGCTCGGACCTTCGATCCCAATGGATGGATCACACCAGTCATTTTTCTGGCTAAGTGCTTTTTGCAGAAGCTTTGGATTGCGGAAGTGCCTTGGGACGAACCTCTCCAGGGAGAGTTGTTGAGAGAATGGTGTTCGTTTGTGTCCTCACTTCCGGACGTGAACCGGATTCTCTTGCCTAGATTATTTTTGCCGGCTGGCAAGTGTCGAGTCAGTCTCCACGGTTTCTGTGACGCATCCGAACGAGGATATGCGGCCGTGGTATTTTTGCGGACTGTTAGTTCATCCGGTCACGTGGGAGTTCATTTGGTGATGGCCAAAAGTAAGGTGGCCCCTATTCGGACTAGGTTGACGATTCCTAAGTTGGAACTGTCGGGAGCAGCCCTCCTTACTAGGCTTCTCAATCATGTTTGTGGTACTTTGGGTTGTACCGTTGAGATCTCGGAAGTATTTGCGTGGACTGATAGTGAGATCGTTCTTTGTTGGCTTCGCACCTCGCTACATAACTTGGAGGTCTTTGTTGCGAATCGAGTCTCACAGATCCAGAGCTCTGAGACCCCGCTGATCTGGAGACATGTGCCAGGAGAATTGAATCCCGCGGACTGCGCTTCGCGAGGCTGCGAGGCTCCTGCGCTTGTGAACCATTCTCTTTGGTGGGGACCAGATTGGTTGACGCACCCTGAGGCGTCCTGGCCCCAGAATCGGTTCTCCTCTCCAGAGGAATTACCAGGCTTGCGTGTGGGCGTTGTGGAGACGCAACCTGCGTACAATTTGAATCTGTTGTTGGACAGATATAGCTCTCTGTCAAAATTGATTGGGGTTACCGGTTGGATCCGGCGTTTCATACGCAACGGACGGAACCCACTGAATAAGGACTTGACGTCAGTTTTGTCGCCCTTGGAACGCCAAGAGGCCTTGATGTTTTGGGTTCGTGTAGTGCAAACAGAGCACTTTGAACCGACTATTGAATCCCTGAAAAGAGGAACGCCTGTGAAGGGTCCCCTTGCTCGTTTGAATCCATTCCTGGACGAGTCGGGTCTGCTTCGAGTCGGTGGACGACTTCGAAACTCGAATTTGCCGTATGGGGCTCGCCACCCCTTGTTGCTCCCTAAAGGAGGAGCCTTTGTGAATTTGTTGGTGTCAGATCGACACATCGCTAACGCTCACGCAGGCTGCCATACCCTTCTAGCCATTTTGCAGCGTGAATTTTGGATCTTGTCGGCCAGACGCACTATTCGTGGCGTCATTTTTAAGTGCATGCCGTGCTATCGGTTGAAGGCCGCACCCACACAGCCGATGATGGGTGATTTGCCGTCCGACAGAGTCTCGGAGAGTCGGCCATTTGCGTGCGTGGGTACCGATTTTGCTGGCCCCTTTTTGGTGAAGACCTCTCAGCTTCGCAACGCTCGGTCTGTCAAGGCATATTTGTGTGTGTTTGTCTGCCTGGCCACCAAAGCAGTTCACTTGGAACTGGTAAGTGCCCTCAGCACGGAAGCATTTCTTGCGACGCTAGGTAGATTTGTATCTCGCCGGGGACTACCGTCCTTGATCCGCTCTGATAACGGCACTAATTATAAGGGCACTGATCGTTATTTGAACGAAGTTTGTAACTATTTGAATAGTCATAAGGATATTTTGAGGATTGCAATGTCCCGAATGGGCATTAGGTGGCAATTTGACCCCCCAGTTTGCCCCCATTGGGGTGGAATTTTTGAGGCCGTTGTAAAGGTTACAAAGACGCATCTCCGACGAGTTATTGGCGAAACGATATTAACGTTCGAGGAACTTGCAACGGTATTTTGCAAAATTGAGGCCGTCCTCAACTCGCGACCTCTCTGCCCAATCTCGTCAGACCCAAATGACCTGGAAGCATTGACTCCTGGTCACTTTTTGATTGGTCGGCCCCTTAACGCCCTGCCTGAATATCCCATCAGGGAAGTAAAATCATCACGTTTGAGCCGTTTTGAATTGCTCCAGCAGATGACTCAGAGTTTCTGGCATCGTTGGTCGCTGGAATATTTGCATATTCTGCAGCAGCGCGTTAAGTGGACCGACAAAACTGATCCTCCCAAAGTTGGAGATCTTGTTCTGGTTAAGGAATCAAATTTGTTGCCCTTGTATTGGCGTCGTGGACGCATTGTAGAGTTGTTCTATGGGCCTGACGGGATTCCCAGAGTTGCTGAGGTCATGGTCGGAGATTCGGTTTTGAAACGAGCGGTGGCGAGCCTAGCCCGCCTCCCCATTTATTAGCAGTCAGAATGGATCTGACTGGAGCGGGGGATTGTTCGGAACCGAATACTGAGCGCGATTCGGAACGCAGCCCTTGATAGATACTAGCGAAGCTGTGGCTTTTTGAGGTACTATTTTGACAGACGTCATATTGTTTTTGAAAAAACTTGTAAGATTAACTTTTTGAGACGCTGCGTGGTTTATTGAGATATTTGAGATATAAATTGTAATCTACAACGCGTACGAGCGTTTTGAGTGTAGAAAGCTTGAATTGTGATTAGTTACTTGACATTTTGTGTAATCCTTTGGGAGCGCGGTTGTTTGCGTGCGAAAACTCTTGGCGGCCCGGCGGAACGAGCAGGCCGGTGAAGGGAATTCAGACCTACACTTTACACACTACAGATACACACCCTTCACGGCCCTTGGGCGCTTGCCAACAGAGGCCTGTATTGCTGTCACGGCTGTAAGTACTGAATTATCATTGTTACCAAATAAATTTTAGACCCCTTCGCAGACACCAATTCTTGTAGGCGTTGCTGTGTGACTGCAGTTTATCGCCACCTATACCCTCGGCTACAGCAGTCTTAGTAAACGGGCCCAGCTATTGAGACGTCTGTTTTGGAAGCCATAGGTGTAGGCATCATAAGTATTCCATAATGGAAGGGCCATCTAGGCCAAGCATCCTTTAAACAACATTTACTTGCATTTTATATTACTTCCGCTAAGAATCAAGGTGGCATACAATTCATACAAGATTGGTAGGTAAATTACATTACATTATTGACATTTTATGATATGTCATTTGTATGAACCATCCTGTCTTTTAAATTAGAACTCAAGAAGTAAGATACAAAGTCGAAAATCAATGAAAAGTACCGGAATGGTAGTATCAGGTTGATACTACCATTCCGGTTGCTAGTAGTAGGGCCTGGTGCTGGGACCGTCCCGGAGGGTACCACCGTCTATCCCCGCTAACCTGCCGCCAAATAGCAGTGCACGCACTGTTGTGTTCCGGTAGGGGGTTAAGGCAGCCGGTGAAATTACTGGCATTCCATTTTGGGCCTCAGGGTAGGCAATGCATTCGAGATCTTATGGTTTCCTAATGGGGGATTTCAGTCTCCATGGGCCGCAGTGACCACTTACCATCAGGTGGGCTGTGCGCTCCTTTGACTATGCCAATGATTATAAAAAAATCATCTTTCAAATTACTTGACATGTGGCAATGAATCTGTCAATTCATTTAAGGCGCGCAGTAAGGTGACATAACAATTGTGGCCGCATTTAAAGGCCTAGAACTAAAAATTGAGCTGGAATATAGGTTTCGAAAAAATATACTGAACAGCAATGAAAACGGGTCACTTTGTATAGGATTTTCCAAACAAAGCGACCCGTTTTCATTGCTGTTCAGTGTATATTTGAAGAATTGATATGTCCTCTTCCAAAGTTGCGGTGGGTGTGTGCCCGCGCACGTACCCACCGCAACTTTTATGACAAAAGTATTTAATTATTATTTTACAATATCCACAGCTCAGATTATAAAAAAAAAACTGGATAAAATTTCAAGATCCATCTGGAAATCGCAATTTTCGCATCTCAGATTGAAGAGGACGAACATTGCACACAATTATTCAAATGACCTATATTTCTGCCCTATTTTTAGTTTTAGGCCTTCAAACGCGACCAAAATGTGGTATTTCACCTTACTACGTGCCTCAAGCCCACTGGTAGGTTCGAATCCCGCTAGGGGTAAACTCTGTAGAGATCATGAATATCTGTACTCAGTTCAAGTGATAAGTGTTAAATATTTACCTACCTATAAATAATATTCGATCATAAATAGGGTGTTTATGATCGAAGGAAATAATCTATAAGTAAAGTATGTAGTTACTAGAATAAAAGTAATAAAATAAATCTATAATTTTTTTTATTCTCCAATAAGCTGTAATTGTATGGCAGTAAATTTTATTGCTTAACGTTCTGTATAATTGTTTCAAATAAAATTAACTTTTATTGCAATTCTTATAATTATACCTACACAAAATAAAATATCATTGATGAATAAATTTTCAATTTTATTATTCTGTAAATGTTGGAATAAACAAAATAAGTATTATACTTATTCAACGCAATCGAGGTAACGGGCAACAGCTAGTAGGCGGTATTCGCACCCCTTCAAAATTGGTTCAGTAGTTACAGCGCCAAAGAAGAACAAAAAAATATTAGATTAGTGCAAAGAAGATGTACTTACAACACCATTAGATATAGGTATGATATATGTGAGTTGTGAGTGTGATCATAAATATCTAACGCCTTGCTAACATGCACCCTCTAACGCCTTGACGATAAGATGATCGTTTTCAGATATTTGTGATCATCTTGTTAGCTCAGACATATATGATGGCATTGTTAATCATTCACCGTTATACAAGTAAGTAATTAAACAAATTTAAAGTGCATAAATTTTCTGGTTTTGTAATTACCGAGGTTACTGTATCACCTAATAGTCGTGGCCTAGTCACTACGCTTGTTAACTAGAGTAATTATAAATGATCTAATTGAAGATGGTTATTAAAATTATACCAATGCAACGAGATGAGGAAAGATGGCGTCTAATTTGTCGTGACAGTTTCCTTCACATTGGTACGAAGAAGGTTGGTTCCTCGGAGTTGGTATTTTGCCTTCATTTGAGCCAAATTGCAACAAATGGAACCCTTCTAATGTTGTCATGTCCTTCTCGCCTGTCCGTTCGTCCATCCGTTCGTGTGTCACAGCCATTTTTAACCGACTTCAAAAAAAGGAGGAGGTTCTCAATTCGTCGGAATCTTTTTTTTTTTTTTTTATGTATGTTCACCAAAAATAAATAGTAAACGTGAACCGATTTCGATGATTCTTTTTTTGTTCGAAAGGTGGTACTTCCAAGTTGGTCCCATATTAATTTGGTTCAGTTTTGATGATGGGATCCATGAGAAAATGAGGGAACTCCTCCAAATTTGCTAGCACGTAGATGATTTTGGTGTCAATTTCGAGGACTTCAGAGTTACTTATGTACTTCTATAGTAATGTTTGGAAACTGTAGCCGAAAAAAAATTTTTAAATAAAAAAATAAAAACCGCCTTCAAACTCCGACAGACTGCGAAGTCGGTGTCAAGTAAACCGACCCAAAGAAATGATAATCATATAGTGAACTTGACATTGACATCGCAGTCTGTCGGAGTTTGAAGGCGGTTTTTATTCTCAGAGACTATGGATATTGTACGTGATACAATAATATACTTCGCCAGGTATGACAGTCCGGTATTCTGTAGTAGTGTGGGTGTCACCCTAACGTCATTCGCACTGATGTGTGTTGCAAGTGGCGTATGTATCCTGTGAGTGTTTCGTTGAATTATTACGTTAATTTATTTTTAACTTGTCCCATTTTGTGTGGTTAAACAAGTAAATGACAATTGTAATGCGCAAATAATTCATTTCGCATTATAACGGCAGAAAACATTTCCTTCATTTTTGTTTTATTGCAATAAAGTGGCAACTCGACTTTGACGTTACGGTGACACGTCACCCGGATCGGCAGACCTTGTTTTCTTAGACCACGTGTATTGTATTGTATGGTTGGATTGGAATTTGAATTATGTGTGTGAGCTGTTCGGGCACCGGTTTGACGGGGCCATTTTTCTCCGGCTGATTGTGAATCCTTACTTATAATAGATCAATGATTTGTAATCAATTTTTTGTGCCCTCTTGCGCGCGGGACGCGCTTATGTTGCAGCTTGTTGGTGTTTGCATGGGAAAGAGCGACTTACCATGGTTTATTTTCCCCTGCTGCGATATGAGCATGTTGAGTGGCACAGGCTTGTCGCCAGCCATGCGTGGCAGGCCCAGCATTTTGCTGGCGGACTGGCCAACGGCCAGGTATTGTTTGTGACCCATGATGAGGGTAGTTTTAAATTTCCGCGTCACTGTCTACATCCGGATGGGAGGAGGGAGCTGTAACAAGAAGATAATTGGTTTAATATTAACGTTTAACAAAATTGAGGTTGCTCAATGGCCGTCGTCCAAGATGGTTGACGTTTGTTGAGCTTCCCCATTTTTACATGATTTATCTTTTATACCGTACATTTATCATTATCACCGTACACTGTTCGGCCTGCAGGCCAATTACTTGACATTGGCGAAATTGTCTTGCTCATAGACAGAAGCCATTATTTAAAGAGAAGAAAAGAACAATCAAAATTTGTGTTGTGGCTCTTTCTGTCTGTCAACCTCTTCACGTTTAAACCGTTGGACCGATTTCATCATTTCAGCCGAATGGCGTCCACTGCTAGACCGATTTGTTCAAGTCCCGGGGTAAGACATAGGCTACTTTTTATCCCGGAAAACCGGAACGCGAAGACTGAATTCCACGCGGGCGAAGTCACGGGCAGACGTTTACTACTAGAGATCTTCTACTATCTAAAGTCCCGCGCGTTCACATTTCAAAACGCTTCAATTTTTTTATTATTATTTAAAAAGCACCACCAACACTCTCAACGCATAGTTGATGGCTGTCTCAGCACGCACACATGTGTTGAGAGTGTTGGTGGTGCTTTTTAAATACATTGAAGCGTTTTTAAATGTGAAGGCGCGGGACTTTAGATAGTAGAAGATCTATACAGCCTATTTGCGTCCCACTGCTGGGCACAGGCCTCCTCTCATCATGAGAGGGCTTTAGCTATGTCCCCACGCTGGCCCAGTGCGGATTGGGGACTTCACACACATCTTTGAATTACTTCGCAGATGCGTCCAGGTTTCCTCACGATGTTTTCCTTCACCGAAAAGCTCAGTGGTTAATTCAAACTGAATTCCGCACATAAGTAAACTTAGAGGTGAAAACCTAGCGAAAGCGAGGGCCAGACATTTGATTGATATAATATAACCAGAAGTCACGTAATTTGAACTTGATCTTGAGCATTGTTCAGTTACAATCTTATCGTATTCCAGTTCCCGCGTATCGCCTCGGCGCGCATGTTCAAAACTTTTGATAACGGTATATTATATCTGGGAAAAACCGGCCAAGTGCGAGTCGGACTCGCGCACCGAGGGTTCCGTACAAACCTGTAAGGTTTACAAAGTTCGTTCTTTACGACAATCGAGTCATAACTATGGTATTTTTATTGCAAAATGAAATTCATAACATTACAATGGGGAAAGATGGAGTAGCATAAATTTAAGACAAAGATCTTAAAAAATATATATTTTGTAATGTAACAAAAAATTTAAGGTTTTCGGAATTTTTCCTTTATGTGTGCTATAAAACGTTGCTTCATGCCAAATTTCAAGATTCTAAGTCGACTGGAAGTACCCTTTAGGTTTTGATTCCCTTGCGAGTAATTGCGAGTTTCAAAATATGCAGCTTAAATTGCTGTTTCTTTTGATTGCGTTGACATAGAAGTTTGATTTTGTTACAGCTTAAAGGTATTATAGACCTGAGTATTTGGTATGAATTTCAATTTAATACCTCTACGCGTTTATGAGGAAATGGGTAGTAAGGTTAAAATTATTAAAAAAAATATATTATGTGATGTAACTAAAAATTTATGGTTTTCGTAATTTTTCCTTTATCTATGCTATAAGACGTTGCTTCGTACCAAATTTCAAGATTCTGAGTTCACGGGAAGCACCCTGTAGGTTTTGATTCCCTTGCAAGTGTCGAAAATTTGCGGCATAAACGGCTGTATCTTTTGATTGCGTTGGCTTAGAAGTTTGATTTTTTCACAGCTTCAAGGGACAGTAGACCTGAGTAATTGATATAAATTTCAGCTTCATACCTCCACGCGTTCCTGAGAAAAAGGGTCTTGACAGACGGACGGACAGACGGACAACAAAGTGATCCTATAAGGGTTCCGTTTTTTCCTTTTGAGGTACGGAACCCTAAAAAAATACTTATTATTTTTTGAAAAACTAAAACAGTTTGTTCAGAATCAAGAGTAAGTATATATAATCGATTTGATAGTAAGGGAGCTCGCCCACGGCGATAGGCTACTTTGTAAAAAAACGCATTCTAGAAAAGGTAGTAATAATATTAAGATATATATTCCACGTAGAAGAAGTCGCAGAAATAGATACACTTAAACGTCGTTAAAAAGCCTTGTGAAATAATATAAGATTGCATCTCAAAGCTCGCATGAAGCTACGGAAGTAACTTGCCGCTACTTATTACTTATAAGTATTTCTAATTATTAAGTAGGTATAAAGGGCCTTATTAAGGTAGTAACAGTGCATAAAATGTCTTCCTAAGTGGCAGCATTGAAGGTTGTTACAAGTTGCAACATTGTTAGTAATGCGTTCATATTTACAACGAACTATGGACTGACAGAAGAATTGTGCATGGTTTGCGATCTTTTTGCACGCAAACATAGGTATCTTTAAACTAGTAAAAACGATGGCTGAACACACATACTTGGGCAATATTATAGCAGGGAGAATCACATGGGCTCGATATGCGATATAGGTAAGTATAGAAAAGTACTTATTTTAATAACCAAGATAATGTTAATTCTTAAAAGATGTGTTGCAATGTTCATCCTTTGCGATCCTTGTTCAATAATCAATACAATACAACCGTTACGGACTGATTGACTGACTGATGACAACGCATAGCCGAAGCCACTGGAAGCTTAAATTTGGTTAGGTTCCTTGGGGAGTGTAGGGGAGCATTAAGAGATGATTTCCCAAAATTCCCACAGGAACGGATTTTTTATATTTTAATGTTTACCTTCCTGCTACGTGCGGTTGTAAGTTGAGGGTAACAGCTATCTAGTTATAATATAAATATAACCTATTTGTTTGCGACTAAATTTACTTCAATTGATAGTTTTGTTTTTTTCTAGTTTTCACCGGAAATTAAGTTTTGAAATGTGACATACCTAAGTGCAAAACATTTGGACAGTTTTATAAAAAAATTATATTGAATATTAACACTATTTGTTATACCTACTGCACTGCACTGGGGTACAATCCGCACTGGGCCCGCGTGGGGACTATAGCCCAAACCCTCTCGTGATGAGAGGAGGCCTGTGCCCAGCAGTGGAACGCAAATAGGCTGTAGTAGTAGTAGTAGTTATACCTACTTATTACTTGGCGTAAACATTCTTGGAGTGTTTCTGTTAATTTTAATTTCTTAATAAATTACTGCTATGTAGGTTATTATGAAAATGTATACGTTTGACAAATGCTTTTGGTTGGTCTTATTGTGAAATTGCAATGGAGTTGAAAATCGATATACATACATCGATACGTCAGCAGTGACTGCATATTTTTATTCATAGAATAGAATAGAATATATCATGTTTATCACTAGAAGTTCGAAATGAAAGGAAGAAGGAAAATTTTCGGTGTTAAATTTTGTTCATGTCTTATTATTCCCCTGCATATTCAATTATTTCTTTTCATTTTTGTTGTTACATGTTTGTTCCTTTGTTTCTTTATTTTATTTTTGTGTGTCAAAGTTGGTCGAAATAAATGATATTATTATTATTATTATTATATGTGGTATGAATAAATGTTTTTCTTCTTCTTCTTCATATTCCATGTCTATCTATCATCAGTAACTCTTCCGTTACTGACTAACTGATGACAATGAAGAGCCGAAACAACCTACTGGTCGTAGAAATACGAAATTTGACATGTAGGTTTCTTGGGGAGTGTAGGGACACAAACGGGCACGGCGTATAAAAGTTCGATTTCGAACACAATTCGAATGAAGTGTCAATGTTTGCGTGCGAGGACGTCTGTGTGCGTGCGAGGATGTCTATACACTTGTAACTGAGTGTGTACCACTACGCGGGCCAATGATCCACTCTCCATCTCCGGATGAAACAAATGACGGTAAGGGCGAGTTGCGCGCCGGCTAGATTCAGGCGGGTGATTCCGTGGCCATTCTGTAGATATGTAGTTTGTAGGTAGTACTATTAAATATTCTGTGGTAGGAAAGCACTAGAAGCCCGAAATTCATTCAGGAATATGAAAAAATGGGAGACGCTCGTTATACCACGGAAAATGGCTATAGCTAATATGGCGAAATAAATAGCAGACGAACTCGCGGAATAAAGCAAGATAGTAAATCATTTTGTTTACGATTAGTTCACGCTTAACTGACTTTTCGCAATCCCCATAGATGTGACAAAACACGTCTAATGATGTCCAATGATAATGATTGACGGTAATGATAATGATTCTTACTTCTATCACGTCTTTGTTGAATAATTGGAACGATTATCTATTGTACTGAGGCTGCTTTGCCATCGGAATGTGTATCTCAAGCAATCTATAGTAAAAAACCGGCCAAGAGCGATTCGGACTCGCTTACTTTTTTGGTGAAGGAAAACATCGCGAGGAAACTTGCACGCATCTGCGAAGTAATTCAAAGATGTGTGTGTAGTCCCCAATTGGGCCTGCGTGGGGACTATAGCCCAAACCCTCTCGTAATGAGAGGAGGCCTGTGCGCAGCAGTGGGACGCAAATAAGCTGTAGTAGTAGTAGGTATAGATAAAAGAACTAAACGCATTTTTTTTATTTACACAACAGGATAAATACAAACGATCACGAGTTTAATATTTACCAATTTAACTCAGCAGTTCCTAGTATAGTATGAAAAGGTAAATTATTTATTTCCAACACCTTTTAATAATATGATCTTTGACGTCTGTGTGCTTATTACGTAAATATAATACGCGTTAAGCCGTAAAACTATTGATTTAAATATCTATATCTACTTATATTATACCTACTTAATAATCGTAAAAATATCTGTACCTATTACCTACGGGGAAATCCAAAATCCTTGAAGCATCAATCAAATCAAATTGTCTTATGATACATATGTATTCGCTGTGTGCAAAGATACCACCATCTTTGCACACATGGGGAGACGAAAACGATCGCAGCGTGTGACATATAGCCAAATATGAAAACTCTGGCGGACACCAGTGAAGTCATAGACATAAATAATACTTCGTATGGACCCGGCCTAACGTAGATACATGTCATGTTTCCCCACTTCATTGGTGTCCAATCCTAAGTTAAACTTATATCGTGACACTAAAGCTGGGTCACATTTTTTCAACAACGAGACGAGTTTTTAGATACTTACTGAGAAACAGTTTCGGAAAAAGTTTTTTTAAAAACGCTTATTGTCACGCACGCTCGGTGACAGAACTTTGGATTGGACACCGTGGAAGTGGGGACATATTACGTGTACGATAGACCGGGTCTATATTATTTACGTCTATGAGTGAAGTGAACTGTCACTGCTTTTTTTTGCATTGCATTATGTACATCTGGAGCGAGTAATGTCATCTGAGGCTTCTTTTGTCTTTATCTCTCGTTAAGAGGTTAGATGAAGAGGCATACAAGCCTTACTTTTCGTCACAGATTATTTATGGCGCAAATGTCAATTTTTATCCATCCATAACCAAAACGAGGCCTTTGTGCATTTAGCAGGCGTTAAGTAACGCGACGAAAATGCGGATATTCCAAAAAACAAGTGTTTGGCGAAAGGATGCAAGTTATATGTAGGTTGCCCTTGACCGTATTTTAAACTGGCCACTTTCTGCTTATTGCGTTTAAATATGAACATATTATATGAACTTACGACAAATAAAACTAGTATATATATGTGATCGTTGTGAAACTATAATGACTTTATGTTACTTAACGTACAAATATGGTGCCTCTTTATTTTTAGCGAGAGCTAGTAACTTTCTCGTGTTTTTGCGGCAAAGACCGACGAACATCACCTGATGGAATGTAGACATGGCCGTCTATGGACATATGCGACACGACTGTGTTCCATACAAACGTAAAAAAAAATCATTAATCTCGATTGAAGAAAGTAAATATCGTGTTCATTCACTGGGTGTTTATACCGTTCATTCAATTGATTTGTTATGTTTGTAACTTGGTTTTCGGGATATTTTCATAATCTATAGGTACTATTATTTTAAATGCGAAAGTAACTCTGTCAGTCTGTCTGTCACCTCGTCGCGTCACGCGCTTAAACTGGACCGATTTAGATGATGGTATGGAGATAGTTGGAGTCCCGTGGAAAGACGCGTAGGTACTTACTACTTTAATCCCAAGAAAGTGACAAAAAGGCAGATGGCCCACCTGATGGTAGTGGTTACCGCCGCCTGTAGATAGACATTTGTTGACGCATAGGTAATCCCGGCGGGAACGCGTTTACCGAATTTCGCGCTGGCAAAAGACAGAAAGATCATCATCATCATTTCAGCCGAAAGCGTCTCCTGCTGGTCGCTCAGACCGGTCCTGTGCCACTCGCATCCACCGCGTTCCCGCGACCTTTACAAGATCGTCACTCCATCTTGTTGGATGCCTACCGACAGCTCGTCTCCGGGTTCGCGGACGCCGCTCCAGAACTTTCTGGCCCCATCGGCCATCAGTCCTGCGAGCAGTGCTAGAAAGATGATAATTATAACCTTAAATCCTTAATATCACCTTCATCGTCGAAAGTACATAATAGGCAGTTTTATGAAAACTGCGCTTGCGCAGAGTATCGCATACAACGCGGTCAAGGCGCAGCGCTTGGCTCTGATTGGCCGGCTGGATCACGCTAGATCTTACGAACACTTACGATTATAGAAAGCAATAAGTATACTTTCATGATGTCATCGTAATGATCTTGTTTGCAGACCTGTGAGACCTAGGACTAACAAAAGAAGTTCAGTTAGGCCCCAAATACGCCGCTATAGGCCTCCTGCGAGGCCTTACGAGTACATAGGGATATAGGATTTTCCATATCCCATATAGGCAAGGATAGACGCGGTCTCCCAATTTTTGCGACCGAACAAGTTACTCGTACTCGTACATAGGGTTGCCATCTTTTTGTAGTTTAGCAGGTTTAGCAGGACATGTTTGGCTTTTTCGAGTTGTGTCCGGCCAAATATTCATATGTCCGGCCTGTCCGGCTTTTGTTTGGCTTTTTGGTAGCGCCTCAAGCGAAGCAATCATCATCATCATCACTACTGTCAGTCATGTCAGTACTGATCGAGCGAAGCTGAAATTTGGCAATTGTAGGTTCCTTGAGGAGTGTAAGGGAACTCTAGGAGAGGATTTCCCGAAATTCCCAAGAGAACGGGAAAAAATGGGGTTTAACATTTAAAAAAAGGTAGTCCGGCTTTATAAAGTCGCGTTTGGCTTTTTTTTAGTTGTGGACGTTGTGGTGATGTCAGGCTTTTAGGGTAAAATGACCGGTTTTTCCTAGACAGAGTCGGGCTTTTTCATATTAGGAGATGGCAACCCTACTCGTACAATACACGCGTTGCATCTCGGTTATACGTCAAACGACGTTTAGACTATGATTTACTGGCTCACTTTAGACAATATCTTTCTTTACATTTTAAATGCAGTTGCGAATTAAAATCGTAAGTTTGTAGGCGACCTTATAAACTAAGTCATACAATTATAGCAAACAGCGCTAAATCTTACAATATCGAATGTTAATTGTATAACAACCGATTTCATGGATTGAGAGTTTAGTTAAGTATAAATTCTTAGCTGTTTTTATGAATAATTTATTTTATTTCAACACAAGAGCTTATTTACATTTCACTGGGCACAGGCCACCTCTCATCACGAGAGGGTTTAGGCTATAGTCCCCACGCGGGCCCAGTGCGGGTTGGGGACCTCACACAAATCTTTCAGTTACGTCGTAGATACGTGCAGGTTTCCTCGCGATGTTTTCCTTCGCCGGAAAGCTCAGTGGTAAATTCATAATTGATTTTAGCACATAAGTACAATGAGAGTTGCGAGCTGTGTTTGATCCCCCGCCCTCTGCATGAGAGGCGGCACACCGCGGACACGGCCTATAAAAGCACGATTTCGTTCACAATTCGAATGAAGTGTCAATGTTTGCGTGCGAGGACGTCTGTACACTTGTAAATGTGTGTGTACCAGTACGCGGGCCAATGATCCACTCTCCATCTCCGGATGAAACAAATGACGGTAAGGGCGAGTTGGGCGCGAGTTGCGCGCCGGCTAGATTCGGGCGGGTGGTTCCGTGGCCATTCTGTATGTAGTACTATTAAATATTCTGTACCACTAGGCTCCTACGGATTCGGCTTTAATCATAACAGGTATAGGAAATAAAACCACAAGCATCCGAAGTGGTCATTATAATCAAATATCGACCGAGGACGGGGTTATGCGTTAGAGAGGAAGTTTCCCAACTGGCCCTTGAAACTTGTTGCATAACACCGTTAATTAGTTTTAGGGTTTCGAAAAAACGGAAAACATTCGATCTAATTCGAGTGGCAACTCCATTGGGTTGATTTTATCGAAATGTGTTTACTGAGACTGTCAAGTTTACTGCGACCACACCTTCTATTCCAAATGCCGTTACTTTTGGCATCGTGTGAAATAACTATCTATATTTTTACGCGACTGCGTCAGACGGAGGATTATGTTTTTCGAGTGTATGTGTATATATTTCTTTGGCACGCTCTGTAGCCTAAACGGCTTGATGGATTTTAGCTTGTGAGGTGTCGTTAGATTCGCCTTTATTGTGAGTGACAGTTTATATGCAATCCAAAAGTTTTTTTTTAATCGAGTTATAACTAGAACAAATGACAATTCCATATGAAAGCTCTGCTTTGACGTTCAATCAATGCGTTCAATAGAATATTTGATTTGACTTGACAGTATTAAAGAGGTTCAAATCTTCAAATAGAAATAACTAAAAAGATAACGGTTTTTTTTATTTATTGATCTAAACTTACAAGTGTATTTACAATAGTACATTACAGACCTAGGGTGGTGAATTCGTAAATGTCCCAGATCGCAGGTTTCTGTGGCCCGAACCGAAGGTGAGGGCCATAAATATGCGATCTGGGGCTTTACGAATTACCGCCCGTGGTTTGTCAAAAGTTTTACGTCTTGCATTGGCCAAAAAGTGAGATTTTCTCTCCGCGTAGCGGGCAGAAAATCCCAATTTACGACCAAGGGTGATGTAAAAAATAAAATCACTGGCTTAAACCTTTTACTTCAGTCAAGTGCCTAAGTACAAAAAGTTATATTACAATTTTATATCTTATCTAAGAAGCAATTAAGTGTAATATTGAATATTTTCATACTTGACTCTAAGGGTCAAACTACTTAAGTATTGTTAAAAAATAACGGTTTTCTTTTCAATAGCTTATTCATAGCTTTGGCCCTACAAAGAAAACGTAAGTGTACTTAGTGGAAACATTGACCTACATTATCGTATTTAAAAAAAATGGGATTCGGGTGTCGCTCACACCAACAATCCCATGCTGATCCTCGCAAAAAATGTTTTTTTTACTAACTTGAAAAAAATTAAAAACCAAATAAAGTTACTTAAATAAAACATCGTCACAACGTCTTGCTTGACCCTATATATGTTTGGATATAACTCGAAAACTACTGGACGGATTGCAACCAAATTTGGTATGGGGGTAGTTTATAACACTGGTCAACATATAGGCTACTTTTTTTTATCCCGGTAAAGCGCATAGTTCCTGCGCGAACGCTATTCCGAATTCCACGCGGACGAAGTCGCGGACAGAAGCTAGTAGTAACATAAAACACAGGACGTAAATAATATAGACCCGGTCTAACGTACACGTAATATGTCCCCACTTCCACGGTGTCCAATCCAAAGTTCTCAATCAAATAAGCGTTTTTAAAAAAACTTTTTTCGAAACTGTTTCTCAGTATCTAAAAACCGTCTCGTTGTTGAAAAAATGTGACCCAGCTTTAGCGTCACGATATAAGTTTAACTTTGGATTGGACACCAATGAAGTGGGGAAACATGACATGTATCTACGTTAGGCCGGGTCCATACGAAGTATTATTTATGTCTATGGTAGTAACATAAAACACAAAAATAAAAATAGTTACAGGAAAGACAATAGAAAAGCCGAGGACGTCTGTACACTAATACACTTGTAACTGTGTGTGTACCACTACGCGGGCCAACGATTCACTCTCCATCTCCGGATGAAACAAATGACGGTAAGGGCGAGTTGGGCGCGAGTTGCGCGCCGGCTAGATTCAGGCGGGTGATTCCGTGGCCATTCTGTATTTATAGTACCTTACTATAAAATTTTCTGTGGTCGAGTCCTAAAAAGCATGCGCGCTTTCGCTGCGAACGGAAACGGGAAAAGGTGGGGAAGGGAATAAGATGGAAAGCAAAATAAACGCCTAGTTAATAAATAGGAACGCTCTCGTGATGAGAGGAGACCTGTGCCCAGCAGTGGGCCGCAAATAGGCTGTAGTAGTAGTAGTAGTAATAAATTCAAATTCAATCATTTATTCAGCAAATTGTCTACATAGGGGCACTTTTACACGAATGAAAAAGAATTTACCAGCGCTTCCTAGACCCATTGCTTGAGAAGAAGCGCCGCAACAAACTCAAGCAGAAGGCCTTTTTTCAAAATTTCCACATGTGTAGTTACAAAATTTAGATTACATGTATAAACTATACATATAGGTACGTACTAAAATTACATTGAAGGGAGGGATATTACCTAACTTAAACTTAAATCTAAGATCTTAGAGATGTATATAGTCTCCAAGGGTCCAGTAAATAGTAACTAGTATTTAAACTTGTAAGTACATAAAGTTAATACTTATTAATATTTAAATCGGGAAAAGTGGCTAGACATTCATTCGAATATAACTGCGTAAGAAGAAATTTTTCGAACGTAGGTACAAACAAACGTTTCACATTTGAAATTCCTCTAATAAACGAAGAAAGTGGTTTTATTATAGAAAGTGTCAACATAAAGTTATTTGCTTTCTCATTGACCCATGCCTACGGTGCTATATCTGCCTATGCTTGAATGAATAGAAATAATATATATTTTTTAATATGTCTAATAAGTATAACTTATTTCAATATGGTAAAAAAAGGTAGAAAAGTTCGTGATTTTACCATGAGTCCAAGATATTAGCTAAAAGGGGAAACTATACATTCCCACGTGTATCGAACGACAAGTAGGTACAGTCGAGTTCGCCAATATATACACACTTTTGCACCTTACCACGTTGTATAAGTTCCAAAAGTGTACACATATTAATGAACTCGAATTATTTAAATAAAGTATAAAACAAACGGAATGAAGTTCAAATATTCACAAATTTTGTGCCTCACACGATTATCGAGCACATTGGACATGAATTACGGAATTGAAAAATGTAAACATGTCGTTCTGACTTTTTGACTTTTTTTCAAAAAGGATAAGCTACAGGGCAAACCCTTACTTAACCCGATCGTGAAATTGTCGAAATTGTCCAGAGCAGTTCTTCTCAATTTTTTGATATCATTCTTCGTTTCCAAAATATCGAGCGCCAAAATCAAAAATTCGATAAAAATTGATTTTTTCATAACCATTTCGGCCATAACTTTTTCGTTTTTGACTTTCTCGAATAATTCTTCCTGCATCTTACAGCTCTCGTAAATACGCGTACCTATTTTGAGCGCGATAGGCGTTTTTTAAATATCATATGTTCACAACTCTCCGAGATATAAGGAGATCGCACTTTTTCGTGAAATCGGAGCCTGTACTGGAGCGAATGAAAAGACATTTCCAATGTCAAAAATATCTAGATCTAGATAAAACTAATGTCGGCCGTATGGAGTGTGGAATGTGTCTTGGTAAAGAGCACAATCTTATATGGCGAAACAGTTGAAAACGTGTCCAGCGGATTTGATAAGCAACAAAACAAAACACGCTCTCCTCACAACCGTTTTCGCTGCGTTTTCGCCTCAGCAGCGCCATCTGAAGGCGCTACTGCAGACTATCCGATTAGGTGGCTTGACTGGAGTGACGACCGCAGCGCCCCCAAATTACCCGATTTGGTGTCCACCTTTGGAACTATAAAGATTGCGCTCCTTTACTTCATTCTTTCTTCACCCTCCATATTATTAAGTGTCATAATTTCCATGTTTGAAAAAATACATTGTCAAAACAGATAAAGTGCAGACGTGACCTGCTCAATAAAACAATCTGCACTTAAACCACAAGAATCAAAAATTAATTAGGTATTTACAAATTAATTTATCTACAAGTAATCTACGACGATTTATCTCATTTTTATGACATTTTCGTTTTAATCACATGTGTCATTTAAATGTAATTTGTATCGGTTATAAACTTTGTTTGATAATAAATAATTGGTCTGGATTTTTGTAGGTCAGTCAACTTATCTCTTACTAGCTTCTGCCCGCGACGCCGTTCGCGTGGAATTCGGTGATGGCGTTCCCGCGGGAACTATGCCTTTTTCCGGTATAAAAAGTAGCCTTTATGCTGACCAGTGTTATAAGTTACCCCCGTACCACATTTCATTGCAATACGATTAGTAGTTTTTGAGTTAAATGCGGACATACATACATGTGTAAGCAGTAATCAAAACTTTGGTTATAATAAGGTAAACATTACTTTCAGTGCATCCTTGAAATACTTCGCAGATGCGTGCAGGTTTCCTTCACCGAAAAGCTCGGTGGTAAATTCAAATTGAATTTCGCACATAGTGAACTCAGAAGTGCGAGCCGAATTCGTACCCCCGACCCTCTGCATGCGAGGCAGAGATCGAACCTCTAGGCCTTGTTGGATGTCCCGAGATATTTATAATTTTTATTTTTGAGTCTTAGAATCTAGACTGTCGATATACATACTAATATTATAAATGCGAAAGTAACTCTGTCTGTCTGTCTGTTACCTCTTCACGCTTTAACCGCTGGAGCGGTTGAGATTAAATTTGGCATGGAGATAGTTGGGGTCGCGGGAAAGGACATAGGCCACTTTTTATCCCGGAAAAACGCACATTTCCCGCGGCAGCGCGATAACCGAATTCCACGCGGGCGAAGTCGCGGGCAGAAGCTAGTTCATAATAATATAAACCGCAGCTCAGCAGTGCTTGTGATGTAGGAAGTCGGTTTGTGTGTCTGTATGTCACGTTATGTAACCGCAGGACTAGTTCTTGCTCTTACGCGTAACACTTGTGACATTTCCCAGTGCTTTCGTAATTTCATATGTTTTAGGGGGGAAAATAGCGAAAAATATATGTTATGATCGAACTTTAGAAAAAATTCGACAAGACCAAAAGGGTCTCGGTTAGACAAATTAAACGTTTCGCGGCCCGCGATTTTTGCAAACGAACATCCCTTCAGCATTCTAACAAGTATACGGCGGGAGACTTTTTCCGAGTTTTTGTCACAGGATAAAAACTCGGAAAAAGGCTATTATTAACCTTTTTTTGCGTATTTGGTTGGAACGTCGGGTCAAGCAAAAAAAAGGGAAATAGCTATTTTCGAGTTTTATCGCGTGACGACCTGTCGTATAGTTGTGTAGTAAACGCAAAAGTTTAAAAATTACACTTAATTAATATCTAATATATAAAAATCTCGTGTCACAGTGTTTATAACCAAACTCCTCCGAAACGGCTCGACCGATTCTTATGAAATTAGGAGTGTATATTCAGTAGGTCTGAAAATAGGACGTAAGCTATTTTTCATACCAAAAAAAAAATCAAAGGCGGTACGAAGCCCGCGCGGTCAGCTAGTACTAATATAAAATTCTCGTGTCACAGTGTTTGTAACCAAACTCCTCCGAAACGGCTCGACCGATTGTTATGAAATTTTCAGTGTATGTTCAGTAGGTCTGAAAATAGGACGAAAGCTATTTTTCATGCCTAAAAAAATCCAAGGCGGTACGAAGTCTGCGGGGTCAGCTAGTATTCTATGAATACCTACTCTAAACCGACGAGCATGTATGCGGAACGGGATGAAAGTTGAAGAAGCGAGAGAAGTATGTTAGAGTCGTAGCAAATGGAAGGAAATGGTATATCTGCCTACATCTATGGGAAAAAAGCGTGATACTTATTATTTATGTATGTAATAGAATATAATCCCTTCAGCGCCTGTAGTTATGCCGCCACTTTCCACTAAGTGGACCAGGTGGACCTAAGCTACGTCAATTTGCGCGTCTTTATAATCAAAATATGTATTCAGCAAATAGTCCACATCTGGGCACTTTTACACGTCACTTTTAAATGAATTTAACACAAATGAATTTACCAGCGCTTCCAAGACGCATTGCTTGAGAAGAAGCGCCGCAAAGTCTTAAGCTGAATATAATAAAAAAGGGCCAGTAAAGGATTTAAACGCCGATGTTATTCAATCTAAACTCGTTTTTAAGTTAAATACAAGTTCAAGCAGTTGATATTGACCCCAATGATATTCTCAGTAAGTTGATTCAATGTCGCGACTCAATTACGTACTAAGGGCTAAAGTCAGACATGGATTCTAGTTCTATTCTCGTAAAAATGACCAGTTTTAACACAATTGCTCAAAAAGAAAACATTTCGATTGATACGTTACCCGTTTAGACGTGCGAAAACATTTTCGAACGAGCGCGTTTTGACACCTATCTAGTTAGCGTAAATGCTTTTGCGCGCAAGTGCTTTTTTGGTTTTTTGAACTTCATCTTGTTCGTTTTTACCATTCCCCCTCCCCCTTGATATTCGAAACCACCGGGCCTAATATTTTGAACATAATATAGATACAAATCAGTTGTTTTTTTTAAATCGTTGCTTTATTATACTATATTTGAAATATAATTCATTAATTATTAATTACATATATTAACAAGAGGTCATTGATTTAATATGACAAGTGTATATGTAAGATACTTCTATATTAAGCACTATATTTCTACTTGAGCAGGTTCAAGGGCAAATTTAATTTCATTATCTTGCAATAAATAATGTTATTTCGATCTTAATATCATTTTAATGTATCGATTGGACATTTTCTTTGTGTTGCAGAAAAGACCTTGATCCTTGAGAAGATATAGTTAATTCTAAAGCACGTTCAACTGTCAAAGTTCACAGCTGTTGTCATTTTATCAGACTATAGTTGTTTCCCGCGGCGTCAATCGCCTAGATCTGTATCCCCCGGGAAAATTGAGTTAAAATGTAACTTACGTGTCACTCAGGAACAATTTGTACTGGAGAAAATTTTATCAAAATTGATTCAGTCATGTCTCATGTTTAATGCCTCTTTATAGTAAGTTCTAACTTTTAACCGCGACATTGTATGCGCGTAAACATGAACATGTCAAATCCCATTTGTTCCCGTAGGAATTTCGGCAAATCCTCTCTTAGTGCTCCTCTAGTTCCTCTACACAAAAAGGAATCTACATACCAAATTTCAGCTTCCAACGACCAGTAGTTTCGGCTGTGCATTGCCATCACTCAAGCAGTAACGGAAGTTTATATATATATTGATTAGAGTAGAAATTGCAGAAACCGCCATTCCCGATTCCAGAAGATTTCCCAAAATTCCTACGGGAATAGGAAAAAATGGGTCCTACAACACGGCTTATAACGCGAGGGACGACTAGTGTCACATATTTTTTAATCGGCTTTTCGTGATAGTTACTTTTGGCGCCCTTATGTGTAAAAAGTAGCATATTAATACCAACAGTCCTGTTTGATACGAAACTGATTACGACAAAGTGCTAAAATGCCGAGCTGCTTTTTCTCGATGAACTTTCTGGACATTCATGATTATATTTTTGCGAAACACCATTCACTCCCAAAAATGAAGGTCCTTGGGAACACGTTTTTGCGGAGACAAATTTGTAATTGTCATTATTGAGATGCCCTTAATCGATGACTCGATTTGACATTGCCAACCATTCATATTTTTGAATGTTCATCATTGGCCTGATTTTTTATTGACGGAATTATTTATTATTAATGTCAATTTTACAACGCATTCGCAAAAGTCATGATTTTTTATGTCAATGCGCAGTGATCGCCTATACCATCGGGTGGCCTGTATGCCCTGGAACCCAATGGACTAGCCAGGGATGACGGAAAGAGGCCCGACGGGATGACGTTGGTGCCTTGGAGTATGGGTCGGCCCCTTGTCTGGGATGCTACTTGCGTAGACACCCTAGCACCGTCCCATATTCCGAGCACGAAAACCAGTGCTGGCGCAGCGGCATCTTCGGCTGAAGACTTCAAACGCCGCAAATATGCTACCCTGGGAAGCAGTTACATGTTTGTGGCTTTTGGGGTCGAAACTTTGGGGCCTTGGGGGCCCAGAGCACGTCGCCTTTTTAAGGCCGTTCATAAACCCAGCTCAGCCGTCACTGTCACTCGTGGGACGAGTGAAAGAGAAAGCGCTACGCACAGAACGCCCGATTTAGTTAGTATTTAACGCGTTTTAATTTCTATAAAAATACCGTCTAAAAAAATGGCATTTATAAAGCTGTCGATGTATGCATATAATATGGATATTTTTTGTGCTATAATTAGTTTTACACAGTTTTATATAATAAACTTGAGTAAAGTTGGATTAGCGGTCCGAGTAGAGGTTACTTTGGAATTAAATTGTATCGAGCGAAGTTTCGTGAAACGTGTATCGAAAGCTGTCAATGTAAGGATGATATAATCAAATATAACATATGTTTTTTTCATATTTTTAACTTTTAACATTTCTTAGAAAAGTATGATCTTAAATGAGCAATTTGACGATGCTGGGTCAGGGAAGGGCCTTAAGGATTTATCCGCCCGCCCGCCTCATCGAGGCTTCTCAGCGAATAAGCATTGCCATCCAGCGCGGCAATGTTGCCAGCCTTTTGGGAACCTTGCCGAGCGACACTGATCTGTGCCAAATTTTTTATTTATAAGTTATTTTTAGTTCTAGTTTTTAGTTTTATTTTTGCTTTGATTACATAAATAAACCAAGAGGATATCCGTAGTAGAACTGGGGTCACCGACATAGCCCGAAGAATTGCGAGCCTTAAGTGGCAGTGGGCGGGCCACATTGCTCGCAGGACTGATGGCCGATGGGGCCGGAAAGTTCTCGAGTGGCGTCCGCGAACCGGGAGACGAGCTGTCGGTAGGCCTCCAACAAGATGGAACGACGACCTCGTGAAGGTCGCGGGAAACCGGTGGAAGCAAGTAGCACAGGACCGGTCTGAGTGGCGAGCCTTGGGGGAGGCCTATGTCCAGCAGTGGACGTCTTTTGGCTGAAATGATGATGATGATGATGAAATAAACCAACAAATACTTAATGTAAAAATAACGCGATTTAAAATAATAGAAATACCGATTGTACATACTTTTGATATACCCAGTGTCACTCTCACATTCAAGACGAATCTAATAACACTTCACAAGCTTAAATCCATAAGGCAACAGGTCATGCCGAAGAAATACATACCTACATACACTCGAGAAACATAACCCTCCTTCTGGCGCAGTCGGGTAAAAACAGGTGTCTCTTAAGAGGGTTTATCTCGAAAGTTGGCAACGTCGCATATAGCTTTCAAATGTATCTCAGTCTTTATTAATTTCTCAAGTCAATATTAATGAATTAAAAAAGAAGTTATCATTGGGTGGTTGAATGACGCGTATCGTTTTATATTTGTTGGTTAGGCATTCAAATTATAAGATTACATTAAAATGCATGGAAAATGCGATAGAAACTTTTCAAAATATATTAAGTTCCACAGTACAAAAAAAACGTGTTTCTATGTAAATTTTTGCAATCCATACTTAAGATTTCTATTCAACCATAGAGCGATAATTCATGTTGTCATTTAGAAATTGATGAAAACAGCGAAATATTTGACAGCTATGTCCGACGTTGCCAACTTTCGGAGTACCTAAGCCCTCTTAAGATTGAAAACTAAGCCTAGTTTTGAAGCATTTTCTTAGACAATAGCAATTGACACGCGATAAGTAGCCTTGTCGTGTCTAACAGCGTTTAGAGGCACGCTAGGACTTTAGGACGCTAGGTCTTGCGTGTAGAGCCTAGTTCTAAAGAAATTGTGTGTTCAGAAAAGGCTTTTGTCCTTTCAGGGGTAATCTGTTGACATTCTAGCTCATATAATCATGTTATTTGCTACTAACATACCACAGAATATTTAACAGTACTACATACAGAATGACCAAGGAATCAACCGCCTGAATCTAGCCGGCGCGCAACTCGCGCTTACCGTCATTTGTTTCATCCGGAGATGGAGAGTGAATCGTTGGCCTGCGTATGCCCGCGTACACACATCACAAGTGTACAGACCATAGACGTAAATAATATAGACCCGGTCTAACGTACACGTAATATGTCCCCACTTCCACGGTGTCCAATCCAAAGTTCTGTCACCGAGCGTGCGTGACAATAAGCGTTTTTAAAAAAACTTTTTTCGATACTGTTTCTCAGTATCTAAAAACTCGTCTCGTTGTTGAAAAAATGTTACCCAGCTTTAGTGTCACGATACAAGTTTAACTTTGGATTGGACACCAATGAAGTGGGGAAACATGACATGTATCTACGTTAGGCCGGGTCCATACGAAGTATTATTTGTCTATGGTACAGACGTTATCGCACGCACACAGACATCCTCCCAAGCAAACATTGACACTTTATTCGAATTGTGCTCGAAATCGTGCTTTTATAGGCCGTGTCCGCCGCGTGGTATAGAAACTCGCGGGCAGCTAGTAAAACATGCCAAAAATCCTATATTATACTCTTCTCGAAAACGGCTCTAACGATTTCGATGAAATTTGTTATATAGAGGTTTTCGGGGGAGACAAATCGATCTCGCTAGGTCTCATATCTGGGAAAATTCGTTATTACCTATTTTTGCCCGAACAAAGCTCATAGTCGCCCAGGTAGTAGGTTACCTACAAAATGACAACCTCATTTTTTTAGATCGGTTAGTACCTTATCTGATGCATGAGATTCCCAACCGACCGCGAGCTAGGCAGTTATGTGGTTACATTTCGCATTATATCTAAAGGAGGCATCATTATGATAATTGTTTTACACAAGGATTTCCCCATAATGGACTTGACGCATAGGTTTACAGCGTTTTTTGTATTCAATCGCAAATCATAATTTTATTATGGTAACACATTAAGTGGCAATGTCCTACTGTGTTGCCCACGTTAATTCAGAAAAGGTAGTACTAGGTATAGGACATAAAAATCCTGGACTCACTTATATGAAGGGTTCCGTAGCTAGCCTAAATTATTTAGTAAGTAAATTAAGATATCATAACGCCTAGTGTATTTAATGTAATATTGTACTAAATTATTATTATTTATTATTATTATTATTTATTCCAAAGTTATCCCATATACCAAAAACTGCGTACCTACCTATCCGATTTTATTTAAATCAAATTTCCTATGAAGTTTTTGTTGAATTCTATATACAATATGTAATGCTCTAAACGAGAGCATTACATAATGCAACTTTAAAATACAGTTCGATGTTTTTTTACCCGACTGCGCCAGAAGGAGGGTTATGTTTTTCGAGTGTATGTATGTATGTATATTTCTTTGGAACGCTGTGTAGCCTAAAGGCTGGATGGATTTTAGCTTGCGAGGTGTCGTTAGATTCGTCTTAATCGTGAGAGTGACACTGGGTATATCAAAATTGCAAAAAACAAAATGACCTTTTGGAGGCATTTTAAACGTTTCCAAAAAAAATTTTTTGTCATAGCCTATCGAGTGGGGTATCAAAATGAAAGGCTGAATGAATGGATCACAAATATACATATATGTATATAATATATGTGAAATCAAAAAATTGTTTGCAGTCGGGTTTTATATTTTTGCAAAAATCGAGTTATTTATCATAAGTTGTAACTAAGTATATATTTACAAAATAAATCAACCGGTTGCAAAATATGTTTATATCATATCATATCTATTTTATAAGCTTTCGTCAGTGAGCTTTCATTTATTCTAATATGTGTGTGCATTAGAGATGTATCGAGGACACATAGATGCGACAAATGGTGGATTCGGTGGATTTTCTTTTAATGTAATAATGACTATTTTTATTTATTTCTAGCTTCTGTCCGGGACTTCGTCCGCGTGGAATTCGAAAATAGAGTTCCGGCGGGAACTATCCGTTTTTTTCGGGATAAGAATTAGCCTATATGTTGGCCAGTGTTATAAACTACCCCCATACCAAATAGTAGTTTTCGAGTTAAATCCGGACATACATACCTATACACGGTGGGACAGAAAATATGGCAAATAATTAACCCACAGTATCGGCTATCGATTCTAAGTATATTGTATAGGTATTGAATTTTTTTCGAGTTGGTAAAAAAAAAATGTATTTGGGATTGATTGTGTGAGCGAAGCCTGAATCCTATACATTTTTTTTTACCAATTAAAAAAAAAATAAAGACCTATACAATATACTTAGAATCGATAGCCGATACTGTGGGTTAATTATTTGCCATATTTTCTGACCCACCATGTATACATACAGACTTTTTTCTAAAAATCGTTATTTTGTTTTCAGTATCGTGTATATAGTCCCTATCGACTTGAAAGTTTCTTTTTATTTTCAAGTTTCAGACGCAACTTCTTCTACAGACTTATTATTAGTAGGAAGTATAGAAAACTTGATTGCACATTAGTAAAAACTAATCCCCAATCCGCACTGGGCCCGCGTGGGGACTATAGCCCAAACCCTCTCGTGATGAGACCAGCAGTGGGACACAAATAGGCTGTTGTAGTAGTAGTAGTAGTAATAAAAACGAATACAAAAGGCGAACGTAATGCTATAAGGAATTTTCTACCAGGCAGTGGACGTCTTTCGGCTGAAATGATGATGATGAATGAGGTAAGCGATGCGGGTAAAAATATATACCGCATCTAAAATAATCTATATCCGCATCTATAAATATTTTAACACAAATATTTTATCTAATTTCACATAACATACCAACTCAAATAAATTTCATCTCCACTCAAGCCGACCTTGATCTAATGATCTTTAGAACATAGCTATAAATAAGCATATTGTTCTAATATGATTTAAAAATATTTTAAAATAGGCACCTATCAAATTAAACAGGCGGTCTTATCGCTAAATAGCAATCTGTACAAACATAATACATCCTATTATTACTAAAATGGGCAAATACCAAATTCAATTCAAAAATTCAAATTCAATCATTTATCCAGCAAATTGGCCACATAGGGGCACTTTTACACGTCAGAAAAAGAATTTACCAGCGCTTCCAGGTCTTATCGCTAAATAGAATCTGTACAAACATACATCCTATTATTATTAAAACGTGAAAGTATCTAGAACTGAGCAGATTTAGATCGAATTCGTTTCGATCGAAATGTTTATATCGGAAACTATCCTTTTAACGGGGTGAAAATCAGGGTGCAAATTTAGTAAGACATTTCACGCGGGATAAGTCGCCGGATTATTAGCCATCTTTCGTATGACAAGCACAGAGGTCCCATCTTATCCCGTTCCTGTGGGAATTTCGAGAAATCCTCTCATATTGCTCCCCTTCACTCCCCAAGGAATCTACGTGCCAAATGTCAGCTTTCTACAAGCAGTAGTTTAGGCTGTGCGTTGTCTTTCATACACTCAGTCACCCAATGAGTAGGTACCTAACGGAAGATTTTTTTTATATTTTAGATTATTATATTTTAATCGTAATACCTACTTATTACGATTAAAATATAATAATCTAAAATATAAAAAAAATCATGTTTACAAAATCGTACAATGATCTCTGAGGCTAAAATTTTTTGAATAAATTATTTCTTGGGTAGCAAAAAAGGATATTTACCGTTCAGTGCAAAATAAAGGTGAATTTATTTTATTTTATTTATTTTTGATTTGAGTTGAAGAAGCGAGAGAAGTATGCAAGAGTCGTAGCAAATGGAAAGAAGTGGTCTCTGCCTACCCCTATGGGAAAAAGGCGTGATATTATGTATGTATGTATGTATTTTTGAACTAGCTTCTGTCGGTGACATCGTCGAGAGCGTTCCTGAGGGAACTATGCGGTCTAACTATCTAGTTAGACCTCGGAAATAAAATAAAAAATAACATGAGATCCCGATATTTCCAGGTGAACGGGTTTTCCATGGGTCAAACCAGTTTTTCAATGCTTCAATAAATGTAACCATCTATGTGTATAGTATCATCGGGTACGCAAATTCTAATTCTACACGGGACGAAGTCGCGGGCAAACGGCAAGTTTTTTCAGACAACGAGTATGGCCAAGTCGTTTGTTTATTTGTTTGGACAAACAAATAAACTAACAAACACACTTTCACATTTACAATATTAGTATGGATTTCACGGTAAAGCCCACCGGATGAAAACTGGTTGGTATTATCGTCTATACATATTTTTTTACAATAGGTACCAGCTATTAATAAAGTAGCCGGTTTTGTATACATTTATTGACACCGTTTTTAAAGAGTGTTGGATGACATTCACATTTATTTGTGTACCCAAAAACTTGCCATCGAGTGTTCAAATTAGTCACATTATCATAGTGTTACCAACTTAACTTTACAGTTGGCTGAATAAAAGAGCTAAGACCGTTACACACAAAGACAGCCAACTTAACTGTATTCTTAAAGTTGTTTTTTTTCCAAATTATAATAGTTCAACGACACAGGCTAAACTGTAAAATTTAATGTGACAGGCGATTTTTATCTAAATATTTTATTGCATCTTTTCTAACTGTCATTCTAGATCTAGTCTTTAATTTGGCATGGAGATAGTTTGGATTGGAATTTGGAGTCTCGGGGAATTTAAGGACATCCCGGGATAAAGAGAACATTAAAAAAACACATACTTAGTTGCCGAGGGAGTGCAGTAGGTGACAATTCCGCGCGGGCGAAGTCGCGGAATGAAGCTTGTGTATTACTCAGTAATGCATTAATTTCATCAAAAAAATAGATCAAAAGTTTAGTTTATATCCTCAGAAGGGCGCTCGTCAGCGCCAACGTTCCAGCAGTTCTGGAGCCCCAGATCGTACGGAATGATGGCAAGCGCCCGGACGGGATGTCTTTGATACCCTGGCGGATGGGCCGCGCGCTGGTGTGGGACGCCACGTGCACCGACACAATGGCGATGTCGTATCTCCCCTCGACCAGCCGTCGAGCCGGAGCGGCAGCCGACGCCCGAGAGCGCCTGAAGGTTAATAAATATAGCTGCCTGGGCTCGAGCTATGAGTTTGTGGCCTTCGGGGTGGAGACTATGGGGTCATGGGGCAAAGGGGCGCTGGGGCTCCACAGGGAGCTAGGGAAGCGCTTGAGGGAGGCAACGGGAGACCCTCGCGCCGGCAGCTTTCTCGCGCAAAGACTGGCTATTGCCATACAGCGAGGGAATGCTGCCTGCGTGATGGGAACCCTTCCGAAAGGCCCTAATTTAGGTTTTTAGGTTATTTTTTTAGCTTTAATTTTTCTTATTTCTGTAAATTTAATGCTATTTGTAGTTTATTTTTAATATTTTAACTTGTTCTTTTCTGAATAAACAAATAAATGATAAGAAAATGATCAAAAGTGAATAATAACTTTGTACTTAGGTATCTCTTTTGTTTTCCACTCGTATAAGTTTTTTTTTGGGAGCTCATTCCAGTCGGGACCGCTAGCAAAATACACCTGAAGTTGGTTACGAAGCTCACTCCGTTGTCCTGCTATGACGTGTGCGCAATTTCATCGGCCGCGCAATCTTATACCACCCTACCCTAATATTATAAAGTAGTTCGTCTGTGTGGAATATAATATTGCCGATAACTTTTCTTTCCAACATCCGATTTTAATCGGAGCTTATATGTTGCTCCAAATAATGTTCTATCTACCTTTGAAAACTGCATTCAAATCGGTTCAGTAGTTCCGGAGATTAACGCTAACAAACAGACAGACAGACAGACAGAAAGAGATAGAAAATTACCCTTTTATTATAGTATAGATAGATAGATGTGAAACTGTGTTTGTTTGTTTGTCCTTCCTTCACGTCGCAACGACTGGACCTATTTGGATGGAATTTGGTATGGAGATAGATAGTTTGAGACCCAGGAAATAGCATAGGATACGTTTTATCCCGATATGTCCACGGGAACAGGTTTTCCACGGGTCAAACCGGTTTTTCAATACTTCTATAACTATAACCATCTATTCGACCAACTTATTATTTAAAATTACAATTATATATATATTACAACGGCCGGATTGGTCCAGTTGGTAGTGACCCTGCCTTCTGTTCCGATGGTCGCGGGTTCGAGTCCCGCTCGGGGCAAACTTTGTGTGATGAACACGAATGTTTGTACTCGAGTCATGGATGTTAGTATTTGTATATGTACCTATGTATTTCTCTTTATAAGTATTTATATCGTTGTCTAGCACTCATAGTACAAGCTTTGCTTAGTTTGGGGCTAGATCAATATGTGTGAAATGTCCCAAGATATTTATTTATTTATTATTTATATATTACAATTATATAATTATTACATTCAATGTAGGGGGGGTTGGTGTGCGCTCGCGTAGATGCTGTATGCACGGAGATCAGCAGTGGAACTTGAAGACACGGAGACGCGCTGGGCATCAGGATGATGTCTAGCTAATTAAGAAATCTATAACCCGCAGACTGGCCCTAATACAGCCCTAACACTTCCCTAATTATTAAATAAATAGACTTTACTTGAAATTCATATTATATTTCAGAGATCATTACTTTAAAAAGACTAAACAAATGGAACTAAACAATTCTACGTTAAAAAAACCTATATACGAAAGAAAATGTGTCAACTCACCGATTATACTCGGCCAGTCTCCACAATATATCTAGTATCACCGGATACGCAAATTCCAAGTATCAAGCGGCTTAGTACTTTCATACTAATCATCATCATCATCATCATTTCAGCCAAAAGACGTCCACTGCTGGACATAGGCCTCCTCCAAGGCTCGCCACTCGGACTAATGCTTGCTTATAATAATAATAATAAAAAAAATACAACGAGTATGGCCAAGTCTTCGTCGATCATTCGCTGACCTTGGAATTTGACTATTACCCGCTATACAGCTATAGCAAATGTCCATAGGCTACAGTCACCAACTTTCCTACAGGTGGACCGTGCGTCTGTCCAAGCAAAGTCGCGGACAACACCTACTTGATACTTGCCCTGGAGTTATACGAAATACAGTAGGTAATCGGTTACTAGGTTAGGTGTTGTAAGACAACCGGTTGTCTGTGAAAGCGAACGGTATCTATAGAATAGATACACATCGTACCAGCGAGAATTGGAATTGATATTATTTACCTGAAGGTTCGTGGATTTTCGTGTTGTGTAAATAACTCGATTTTTGCAAAAACATAAAACCCGGCTGATAATAAACTTTTGATTCCACACATATTGTATATATATATTTGTGATTCATTAATTCAGCCCTTTATTTTGATACCCCACTCGATAGGCTATGACATATTTTTTTTTGGAAAAGTTAAAAATGCCTCCAAAGAAATATACAGTCAGCCATTTTGTTTTTTGCAACTTTGATATACCCGTGTCAGTTTCACGATTAAGACGAATCTAACGACACCTAGCAAGCTAAAATCCATTCAACCATTTAGGCTACACAGCGTACCAAAGAAATATACATACATACATACATGCATACATACCTACATACATGCACTCGAAAAAAATAACCCTCCTTCTGGCGCAGCCGGGTAAAAAACTGGACAAGAGCGAATTGTATTCGCCTGGAGAGGGTTCCGTTCTTGATTAATTAAGTATATTTGTAACTACATAGTTGGCTCGGTGAATTTCGTATCACCGCGGATTCCCATACTTAGAAAGTTATTTTTCTTCCCTGAATCACAGCGAATAAAACAAAAAAAGAATCAGCCAAATCGGTCCAGCAGTTCCCGAGCCTTGGCCAGACTGTACCTCTATAAATATTTGGAGAATAAAAAAAATGAAAAACATTAATTTTTATAGGTTTTCCTGTAATCCAGAACCATCCTCCGTATTATTTTTTAAAAATGTTAGGCCTAGTTTTTAAAACAATTACATTTGTTTATTCAGAAAAGAACAAGTTAAAATATTAAAAATAAACTACAAATAGCATTTAAATTTACAGAAATAAGAAAAATTAAAGCTAAAATATAACCTAAAAACCTAAATTAGGGCCTTTCGGAAGGGTTCCCATCACGCAGGCAGCATTCCCTCGCTGTATGGCAATAGCCAGTAAAGACTGGCTAAAGGCGCGAGAAAGCTGCCGGCGCGAGGGTCTCCCGTTGCCTCCCTCAAGCGCTTCCCTAGCTCCCTGTGGAGCCCCAGCGCCCCTTTGCCCCATGACCCCATAGTCTCCACCCCGAAGGCCACAAACTCATAGCTCGAGCCCAGGCAGCTATATTTATTAACCTTCAGGCCTAGTTGTTTTTTTAAATAGCTTTAAAACTATTTCACATCCTCATTAGAAGTTTTTTCATTTGATTTGACACAGAATATAGTTTGAAAAGTTTTTTTTCTATTAATCCCCCAAATAAGTATACTTACTGTGATTCTTACACGTCCGTCTTGGGTCACTAATTATCTAATTATTATACTACTGGACTAATTGTGTGGCAATTTGGTACATCCAAATTGCCACACAATTAGTCCAGTAGTTTCGAAGCAAATTGACTATGACAGACGAACGGCCAGACACACGAGTAATTCTATAACGGTTTCGTTTTTTGCTTTTGATTTGAGGTTGGGATCCCTAAAAATATCAAAGGCTGTTAGTCATCTATCGCTAATAGAGTGATCTCTCCCAGACAACCTTTGGGTAGTGGAAAATGAGTAAAAGCGATAATTTGGTACGCGATGCTCATCAGTTATGATGAAAATTATCAAAACTTTTTTTGATTATTTGTCGGTCTTTTAAAACGTACAAACCTATTAGCTAGCTAAGTACTTGATTTTTTTTTTAGCAACCGACACTTCAGATAGACTGACAATCTCCTTACATAGCGGCGTACATCCGAAAAGTTCTGTATGCGAGCAATATCCAGGACGCGCTTCTAATGTCTATACAGGCTGCCTAGACAGCGACATCTGTTATCGCATTTAACACTTTAATTAAGTTGTTTTAATTTATGGTAAATTCTATTCTGTTTTAATTTATAAAAAAAAAATGAATTTCGCACTTGAGTAAACTTAGAGAGGTGTGAGCCGGAATCGAACCCCCAACCCTCGGCATGAGAGGCGGTAGATCAAACCACGAGGCCACCACGGCTTTTTTAGGTTTACCTTGCTTTTTCTATATTATAATTAAGTCTAATAAAATCATTATCACGCCCTAGCCACTTACGTGGTAATTTGACCTATGTAATTAAAAATTTCGTCATATATAGGCGGATCTTCTAAGTTCCCGAATAGATAATTATTTCATAGATAAATAGAGTTAACTTTGTTGATAGGTTACTTAAGTTATAGGATAAGGTTTGCTTTAGATGTTTTTTTATTAGAAGTTCCGTTTCCTTAGAATAACCTTTCTACTCTACTAGAAGGGCGCCGTCTTATGAACTTCGGAAGTATCTACTGTAGTCTTTCTAAATAAGACGTAATAAACCATTTCGGTACCTCTGTCTAAAGGATTCAAATTTCAGTTTTTTAGGATTCCGAACTTCAAGAGGTAAGAAGGGAACCCTTATAGGATCACTCGCTTGTCTGTCCGTCCGTCTGTCACAGTCGATTTTCTCCGAAACTACTGGACCGATTAAGTTGAAATTTGCTACGTATATGTAAGTTTGTCACCCAAAGACGGACGTGTAACGAAAATAAATGAATTTTAAACGTAAATTTGAAAAAATATTAATGAAGAAACTATATCGTATGACATATCAAATGAAAGTACTTCTTATAAGGATCTCAATTTTTTTTTAATTTCTTTTTTAGTCTGTACTTTTCGAGTTATTGAAGAAAAAAGGCGAAAAATTGCTTCCCTTATCTCCGAAACTACTGGACCTAAAATTTTGGAAAAAATACGGAGGATAGTTCTTGACGTAAAGATTACAGGAAAATTATTAAGAAATCCACGGTATTTAAAATCTATCACATAAAAGAGCTTATCCTGTGAAACGGTTTGAAAATGACGTCATTGAAAATAATCAAGGGTCGGACCCCTCTCCACGCGAGTTTAAGGCCCTTCCCTGACCCAGCATCGTCAAATTGCTCATTTGAGATCATACTTTTCTAAGAAATGTTAAAAGTTAAAAATATGAAAAAAACATATATTATATTTGATTATATCATCCGTACATTGACAGCTTTCGATACACGTTTCACGAAACTTCGCTCGATACAATTTAATTCCAAAGTAACCTCTAACTCGGACCGCTAATCCAACTTTACTCCAGTTTATTATATCAAACAGTGTAAAACTAATTATAACACAAAAAATATCCATATTATATGCATACATCGACAGCTTTATAAATGCCGTTTTTTTAGACGGTATTTTTATAGAAATTAAAACGCGTTAAATACTAACTAAATCGGGCGTTCTGTGCGTAGCGCTTTCTCTTTCAATCGTCCTACGAGTGACAGTGACGGCTGAGCTGGGTCTATGAATGGCCTTAACTCGCTTCTTGGCCTTTTTTTTCCAAAGATAGACACCAATCTTTTTATAAGTGACTGAATGGTCAATAACCTGATTTGATTGGTTGTTGAAGAGTGACTAACAACATTGTATTGTATCTATGTTTCGGATAAGTATATCTACTTGTATCTTAGAGAAACTGCATCGGCCATGTTCATACAAATATCTTTGCATCTTGCACATATGAAACTTTACAGCGTAATAAAATGTTTGTATGAGAGTAGAGATCGTTTATCGTGCCACATTGGGTTTTATGGTTATGTATGATAGCGAAATAGCCATTATCCGTACTTTCCATCCATACATCCATATTATTAAAAATATTAATATTATAAATGTGAAAGTGTTTGACTGTGCTTGTCTTTCCTTCACGTTGAAACGGCTGAACCGATTTTGATGAAATTTGGCATGGATATAGTTTGAGACCCCGAAAATAGCATAGGATCATTTTATCTCGATATTTCCACGGGATCGGGTTTTTCATGGATAAAACCTTCTGTCTGTTACCTCTGCAGTCTCTTCACGCTAAAATTTAGATGAAATTTGGTATGGAGATAGTTGGGTGTCCCGGGGACGGCGGACATAGGCTACTTTTTATCCCGGAACAAGGCATAGTTCCCGCGGGAACGCTATAACCGAATTCCACTGACTGACTCCCGGTAAGTCGCGGGCAGAAGCTTGCTTGAAGACGCTGACAAGAGCCAATGACCTTGAGCAATCGAGGCAGGCATCTGTCTAAGCGGACAATGTCTGTTTGCATTGGAGGGAGCGAGAAGCACGACCGCGGCATGTGGCCGATATACGTAGAAAATCAGAAAAATGAAGATTAAAAAAAACACATTGCATGAACAATATAAATCAGCAAATGTTTTGGACTGAGTATGACGGATATCTAATATATAAAATTCTCGTGTCGCAGTGTTTGTAACCAAACTCCTCCGAAACGGCTCGACCGATTCTTATGAAATTTGGAGTGTATGTTCAGTAGGTCTGAGAAATCTAAGGCGGTATGAAGTCCGCGGAGTCAGCTAGATTAATTATGGAAATCTGCGTTAAAAATAAAGTGATAGAACCGTTTAAATAGGATTAGAAGACGTAACTTCACGATTTCTTTTCATCGAACCAATTTCATGAAAACCTTTTTACGAAATAGCAAATCTATTAAGTATATAGTGAATATTAACATATATTTTACTCGCCTTACAAAATCAAATAGTTTTCGTTTAAATACTGTTTAAATGAAGTCAATTTAGATTTTGTCAATGCCTTAAATCATTCAAATGATATCTAATTTTGGTGTAATGTAAAATACTATGCAATATTAAAACAAATTCAAATTCAATCATTTATTCAGCAAATTGGCCACATAGGGGCACACGTCAGAACAAGAATTTACCGGCGCTTCCTAGACCCATTGTTTGAGAAGAAGCGCCGCAACAAACTCAAGCAGAAGGCCTTTTTTCAAAATTTCCACATAGTTACAAAATTTACATTACATGTATAAAGTATACATATAGGTACGTACTAAAATTACATTGAAGGGAGTATAGTTCCCTGTCCGAAGGCCCCCAATGTGGGGACATGAAGCTTTTTTTCACAAGTCCATGCTCCCACTATGGAGTCACTGCTTCATACTAAGATACGTATACATACGTCAGTTGGACTTGTGAGATTGTGCTGTCATTTTATATGGGGACAGGGAATGTGTTAAACTTAAATCTAAGAACGGTCTATGGACATTGGATTATGAAAAAAATTTTAACATTTACGACGTAGGTAGGTATCTATAAGTAAATTGTTTACTTGGTTAGTTTACCATTACGCAAACTATTGCTACATACTGGGGCCAGCGCGATTTAAATATGGCTAAGGAGTTATTTCACACAAAACTATAGTTTTTAGAGAAGGGAATTTGTTTATTCAGAAAAGAACAAGTTAAACTATTAAAAATAAACTACAAATAGCATTTAAATTTACAGAAATAAGAAAAATTAAAGATAAAAAATAACCTAAAAACCTAAATTAGGGCCTTTCGGAAGGGTTCCCATCACGCAGGCAGCATTCCCTCGCTGTATGGCAATAGCCAGTCTTTGCGCGAGAAAGCTGCCGGCGCGAGGGTCTCCCGTTTTTAGAAGGTTCTATATGCACATAAAACAATCAATAAAATGAGTTTTTTCAAAAAAAAATATTTTGGTACACGCTTTTATTGCTGACTGTATTTTTCTTTGAAAATCCTTCATCTACCCTTCAAGACGAATCAAACGAGCCCAAATTCGATGGGTTTGTGTAGTTTTATTACGGAGTTCCTATGGCCACCTTCCAGCTCCATCATCAGATCAGCTCCACGTCATCATAATATTGCATTGTCACGCGATTTACATATTCGTGCAAAATTTCAGCTCAATCGGAAATCGGAAAGTGGGTCAAATTTAACTTGCAAGATTCCATTACATAGTTACATACAGGTCGACCTAATAAAAGCGTGTTAAAAACGATCTACCTACGCAGTCACAAATCGATCGAAACGCAGATACCGGCCAGAAATACACTCAACAGCAATGAAAACGGGCCACTTTGTATGGAAAATCCTATATACAAAGTGACCCGTTTTCATTACTCTTGAGTTTACTTTGTACCCATTACCTGGTCTGGATGTTTTTTCTCATCCCACAGGTCGTAATTTTCAACCGATTCTCGTGAAAATTTTTGACCAGGTTTCAAAATAGGGATGACGACAGGGTGAAGAAATCGAAATTCCAATTAGTCCGTCAGTCAGGTAATAAAAAAATATTAGACACGTATTTTTTGTTTTATGACAATTAACAAAGAATGACTAAGTTAAAACGCATTAAAGTTGGAGAGTGGGGGCTAACTACGTCACCGTTAGGTATAAATCGTACCTAACCGTGACGTCACGCGACATTTCAACTCAATATATCTCTGTATAAGTTTGATTACGTGAAAAAAGAAAAAATACGCGTCCAATATTTTTCAATAATCTTCCTGATAGACTAAGGAAAAAAAAGTTGTCGTCATCCCTATTCTAGCTTTTGCCCCATTCCTACTATCTCCATGCCAAATTTCATACAAATCGGTCGATTGGTTGAAGCGTGAAGAGCTATAACAGACAAATTTAATTTCGCATTTATATTATTAGTTATAAGATTTTTCTGTCGATTCAGCCACTGATATTAAATACCTAATATGGATAGATATTGTCATTACATTTCTATATTATATCTTCTGTGATATTTCTAAATTGACACCTTTTATGACCAAAGGCAGGTATTTGAAACAAATTACTCAGCGCTTCATGCTACTTGCCTGAGTGGGTCAATTTTTCTTGCAAGATTTTAGTTACGTGACGTCCGGGTCAAGTTTAAAATAAAGAAGATAGATTGTCTATGATGATTTCGATTTTTTTTTCAATATCCGTAGTATCCATACTAATATTTTATTTTATTTTCATGCTCAAACCGGTGCGCTAGACCGGTTGATGTGAAATTTTGCAAGGAGATATTGGGGTCCCGGGAAAGGATATACCCTCCTTCTTATCCCGGAAAAAAGCAGTTCCCGCGGGAGCATGATAGCCGCATTCCACGCGGGCGAAGTTGCAGGCTCAAGTTAGTCTTTATATTGTACATATAGGGGCAAGCAAAACGTTATGACGATATTTTAACCACTGTATCAGTTATCGATTCTAAGCATGTTTGGTTTTTATGTTTTTTCGAGTTGGTAAAAATATATATTTTTTTGTATGGCCCAGCATGGGATTGTTAGTGTGAGCGATACCTGTATCCCATAAAAAAAAATACCAACTCTAAAAAACACACCTAATAATCATGCTTAGAATCTATAAGCTTCAATGTATTTAAAAAGCACCACCAACACTCTCAACACATGTGTGTGAGCTGAGACAGCCATCAACTATGCGTTGAGAGTGTTGGTGGTGCTTTTTAAATACTAAAAAAAAATCGAAGCGTTTTGAAACGTGAAGGCGCGGGACTTTAGATAGTAGAAGATCTCTATGTATGTACTTTATGTATGTATATCTCCGCTTCAATAACTTGAACAAAATGATATCGTATGACCAGATTTCAGGATTTTGGCTGTTCTTCTCTACAAGCCTATTAATGGAGGTAATAAGTACATCTGGAGCGAGTAGTGTCAATTTCGAAACAATAAATTTGAGCTTAAAGACGTGAGGCCGAAGGTCCTTTTCGTTCAAAATTAAAAAACGTGCCTAAAATTTCAACAGAAGTTTTTTTTCAGGAAATGGTCTCTTCTGGTTCCTTTTACACGTCAGTTTGAATGTGTCAGTGGTTTGTAAGCCCATTGCCGAGAAAACGCCGCGAAAGTTCAACAGCACACCGTCTTTTTGTATGAAAATGTGTGTACCTAAGGAGGTCTTAGTATATATGTATGAAGTAAATAATGTAAATAAAAAAAAATATGCATTTATTTTCAATAGGTAACTATTTTTTATTGTATTTAATTAAACAGGTAGGTAGTTTATATGTGTAGATATTGCAACATACATACGTCACCGTATATTATAAGGTACTATGTATAATTTTTACCCTTGACCCAAAATCCATTTAAATAAATTACTGGCATGAAACGAAACTAAATTAAAAAATATATCGATATTCCGTCATAATTATTTAAATTGCAGAAACAACCTCCGTTAAGAGAACTCGGAATAAAGTTCCGAATATAAAGAACCCAATTAAAGAAGTAAAAGCACGTCGTTCTAAATTCAAAAATCATATATTAGGCAAAGCTGTCATACGTCTAGACCCGCAGCATCTAGAGATCATTTCTCTTGGCCCACTGACATATTTCCCCCGCCGAAGTGAAAGCAAAATTAGCAAAAACCTATAATTACATAATAATTTTACAGTAAATTACCTCAACAATCCTGTCCGAATTTCATAACAGAACGCACAAACACTGGCACACACACAAAAAAAAGAAAACACTGATTTCGTACTGGCCGCCAACTGTCACTGTCGGAAAGCGCGGGAACTTTATTTTTTTATTTTTTTTTTTACGCGACGATTGCACCGTCTGATGCGTTGTGCCAAAGCGGGCTTGCTTGCCCGACTGCAAGCTTGCCATTCACTGTTCGTGGATCGTTAATATGAGGACTATTGTCATTCTTCAGGGTCCCGTGAGGCTATAGAACCTTTTTACATATTGACTAGATACCTATCTACGGTCTATACTTATGTCTATCTATAGGTGTACAAAAAAAATATCATTAAGAACCTAAAGGCTCAGAAAAGAAAAAAAAAACTTTGTCTGGGGGCAACTTAACCGGGTCAACTTGCATTTAATTAAATACTGATTAATTGAAGAAATTGACCAAAAATACGTAATTCTTTGGTTCACAAAGTTACATATACGTACCAAATTTCAACGTAATCGGTCCAGTAGTTTCAGAGAAAATCGACTGGGACAGAGGGACGGACAGACACACGAGTGATCCTATAAGGGTTCCTTTTTTACCTCTTGAGGTTCGGAACCCTAAAAAATGTAATAAGGTTGTGTTAAAATATTTATGATCACCCATCTGAAGTCGACTGTACCTACCTAAGAAACCTTATACAACAGCTTATTGGTGGCTACGGAACCTTTGTCCAAAAATAAAATTACTGCAATTTTTTTTAGATTTGACATCGGAGTTTTTTTTAATTAGGCACTTAGGCGTGTTAACGTATGTAGAGACTAAGCAATGGGGACTATCGTTTCTTTGCTCACCAGTTGGCGCCACTGTTGACTAAGGTCCAGAGGTATAGCTGTCAAAGGCGACTTTATAAGATATCGGCGCCGAAACAAAGTTATAAAACTTGAATATCATTAAGTTTATATAATTATAAATAACTATCATCATATCGAGTAGCTACGCCGCAATGTTGTGCAGTTCCGTTTTGTTCGGTTTTATTTTATTTTATTTCAAAGCGTTCACATTCATCGCCAAATAATCCATATTTGCGATAATTTCACCAAGGAGATCACTTTTCAACGGGTAAATTAAAGAAACTATAATTTATATCAGGAAGCCCGCCAAAACCAGTGAAAAGTGAATGTTATTGGACCTCACGTGACACTAGCGCCTCTAGTGGCAAATTCACACGCGATAGCCCCCATTCCATTTGATATGTTCTTAGCCTTATTTGCTGATGTCCAAAGATTGGTCAAGATAGTAAATTGTGTTGCTACATGAATAATTTACATTTGGCGTATAGTTTGGTACCGTGGCGGCCTAGTGGTTCGACCTACCGCCTCTCATGCAGAGGGTCGGGGGTTCGATTCCGGCTCGCACCTCTAAGTTTCAATTTGAATTTACCACTGAGCTTTTTGGCGAAGGAAAGCATCGTGAGGAAAGCTGCACGCATCTAAGAAGTAATTTAAAGATGTGTGTGAAGTCCCCAATCCGCACTGGGCCCGCGTGGGGACTATAGCCCAAACTCTCTCGTGGTGAGAGGAGGCCTGTGCCCAGCAGTGAGACGCAAATAGGCTGTAGTAGTAGTAGTAGTAGTAGTAAGTATACTTTGGTATCTATGATGTCGATGTTGGTTTTTAGTAGTAGAGTGCAATTTGGTATAGAAGAAAGAAGAAAAAGAAATTTTTAAACAAAAAACATATGAAAAGAAATAATTTGAACCAACAACATACTGTGTATGGATGGAGATAGTTCGAGTCCCGGGAAAGGACACAGGCAACTTTTTATCACGGATAAAAGCATAGTTCCCGCGGGAACGCTTTAACGAATTACACGCGTACCAAATCGCGGGCAGAAGCTAGTTATCCAAAGTATCCATATTTCCATATTATAAATATGTGTTATCCATCTTATCCATATCCATATTAATATTATAAATAAGAAAGTATCTCTGTCTGTCTGTCTGTCTGTCTGTTACCTCTTCACGCTTCAACCGCTGGACCGATTTGGATGAAATTTGGTATGGAGATAGTTGGAGTCCCGGGAAAGGACATAGGCTACTTTTCATCCCGGAAAAACGCATAGTTCCCGCGGGAACGCGATAACCGAATTAAACGCGGGTGGAGTCGCGGGCAGAAGCTAGTATTATATATGCGAAAGTACCTAACTCTGTCTGTCTGTCTGTCAGTTACCTCTTCACGCTTCAACCGCTGGACCGATTGAGATGAAATTTGGCATGGAGATGGTTGAAGTCCCGGGAAAGGACAAGGCTACTTTTCATCCCGGAAAAACGAAAAGTTCCCGCGGGAACGCGATAACCGAATTCCATGCGGGTGGAGTCGCGCGCAGAAGCTAGTTAGTAGTTTGTAATAAATCTGAAAGTACATTTGTTTGTAAGTAAGTAAATAACACTTTATTGTACACCACAAAATGAATACACACACACAAAAATCACAAATAATAAAAATGTACAAAGGCGAACTTATCCCTCCAAGGAATTTCTTCCAGTCAACCTTTGAGCAGTGGAGAGGAAAGTACCGGAATAGACGAATAAAATGTACACAAGTAGGAAAGACAAAGACCTTATAATTCTGTCTGTCTGTCTGTAATTTAGTCTGCCCTTCCTTCTCTAAAATTCAACAACGTTTTATGCACGCTACCTATGATTTTAAGGATAGTAAGTTTTTCCAAAAATCACCTAAATTTTTGGGACACATTTTTATTGCTGACTGTAGTTTTCTTTGAAAATCCTTCATCTACCCTTCAAGACGAACCAAACGAGCCCAAATTCGATGGGTTTATGTAGTTTTATTACGGAGTTCCTATGGCCACCTTCCAGCTCCATCATCAGATCAGCTCCACGTCATCATAATATTGCATTGTCACGCGATTTACATATTTGTGCAAAATTTCAGCTCAATCGGAAATCGGAAAGTGGCTCAAATTTAGCTTGCAAGATTCCATTACATAGTTACATACAGGTCGACCTAATAAAAGCGTGTTAAAAAGAGTATTTTGTTGTTAATCTTTGCTAATGCCAATGTAAAGCTGTTATTTTTTAAAAAGGTGAAATGATAATCAGTTAAGCCCCTAATTTATTTATCCATAAACAAACAAATAAACTAATGTTTTCTCATTAAAATATGAGTTCGTAAAGATATTAAATATGTATTCATCTAATTTGCTGACAAAACATCTGTTGTCTAGTCTTGTTGTGGTAAAAGCCGTGGTAGCTGTGGATTGACCACCGCCCTCACATGCAGAGGGTTCGGGTGACTGTGCCCAGCAGTGGGACGCAAATATCACAATTGATGTAAGTAGGTACCTAACTACTAAAATTCAGGAAGCCGATTTCTTCTATAAAACTTGCCATATTATTCATTTTTTCCACCATTTTCCTCAGCTGCGACCTTTCGGCCCACAGTTCAGCGGTTACCTAGATTTACGTATAACTTATAAACACTTTAACTATCAATCAAAATGGATGATTCTAGAGATACATAACAATAAGGTATTTTTTGTAACATACACAACTTTATCTACACTCATTTTATACCTAAATCCTCTGATGCTTCAAAATCTGTTCACGATGGCGGCAATTCGAATACGTCAGTGTCTCACCGATTTTCAAAAAGCATAGACTAAAATAAATAGAGCCGTCATTTGAATTTGGAACAAACTTTCGCTCTGTCTGACTGAATATAGGCGGGCATTGCTGTTCGAAGACGTTCGAAATTTGAATGCTATTAGACCATCGACTTCGATGGTCTAATACAGCTATTAGAACATTTTCACAGATAAGAAATCTGTTCTAAGTAAACAGTTTATCTTTAATGCTGGTCATAATTTGCGGTTTTTGAACGCATCATAGAGGGTTTATGATATGAGTGTAGATAGAATAGAATAGAAAACATTTATTGTCACATACAGTTATACATTATTAGACAAAAAAACAATAAAAGAAAATAACATAAATAAAACATACGTGCCTATCAAAAAACAAACTATAAACTAAAAAAGATAAACTATATAAATATGAGAACTGTTGAATAGGTAAAAAAATTCTCCTCTGCGTAATGGTGATTTGCACAGTTAAGTACCTATGTAAATGTACCTACCTATTGTTTGACACTTTCCCATTTTCTTTTTAATCGTATGGCAAAAAAATAAGTATCTGACGTCTTTTCCAGCAGCTCGCGAAACAAGTATTTATTTATATTTAAAACTTCATTGCATATACTTACCTACGACGTCGAATCCGTGGTAGGTTTGACCTACCGCCTCTCATGCAGAGGGTCGGGGGTTCGAATCCGGCTCGCACCTCTGAAATTATTTATGTGCGAAATTTAATTTGAATTTACCATTCAGCTTTTCGGTGAAGGAAAACATCGTGAGGAAACCTGCACGCATCTGCGAAGTAATTTAAGGATGTGTGTGAAGTTCCCAACCCGCTCTAAGCCCAAGCCCTCTAGTGATGAGAGGAGGCCTGTGCCCAGCAGTGGGCCGTAAATAGGCTGTTGTGGTTGTGGTGATGGTGGCATATACAAGTGTACAATTGGTGGACTTAATGGTTAAAGGGATTATCTACCAGTCAACAATAAGGCCAAACAGAAATGGATAAGAGTAGACACATTTCAAAAATTCAAAATTTAATCATTTATTCAGCAAATTGGCCACATAGGGGCACTTTTACACGTCAGAAAAAGAATTTACCAGCGCTTCCTAGACCCATTGCTTGAGAAGAAGCGCCGCAACAAACTCAAGCAGAAGGCCCTTTTTCAAAAAATCCACATAGTTACAAAATTTACATTTGCATTACATGTATCAAATGGGTCAATCAACTATTTCTTGTTGTTATTCTGTCCCGTTTTCCAGGGGACAAAATTAGAGGGGTTTCTTAGAAAACCTGTTACAATATAGAATTCTAAGACGCTTAGGAAGTGATTCATTAGGGAAGGGATTGAAAATGCCAAAGAAACCCCACATTTAGTGTATTTAAACCCACAGAATAGCAGTTTTAAAAGTGGCCCAGGGGACAGTAACCATGGCAACTATTGACATAAAAAAGTTGATTCACCCAAATATACATATAGGTACGTAAGTACTAAAATTACATTGAAGAGATGTAGGTATAGTCCCTAACTTTGTCTCCAAGGGTCCAAAAATAATAATGAAAATAAGTGATAAGAATAATTGTAATGGAGATAGCCTCCATTGTAAAAAGAAATACACATCAGAATGTATTTTTTTATTCTCCATTTACGCAGGGCTAAATAAAACTGCACATTATTATTCCATTACCTATTTTATTTTATTGACACGGAAAACAATAAATCGATAATTCAATTATTCATTTTCATTAACTTTGATAACAAAGCAGTATTCTGTAATTTTGTGGTCAGTTATTACCAATTGGAACCTATTTTACACGTCAACAATTTAAATGTAATAATTCTAAGATCCTTAAAGATACCACACAATATTTAATAATAATAAAAGTCGCTTAAATAGGTAATATTTATTATCCGTTCACGCCATACAAACCCCCCCCCCCCCCACCCTTTTTCGCGTAACGGGTTAAAAATACATAATAGCAGTAGACCTAGTCCTGCCGAGGGGGGGGTCATGACCCCCATGACCCCCCCCCCCTGGATCCGCCCTTGGGAAGATATGAAAAGTGAAAATCTTCCATTCCATTAGTAATTTCATGACAACTACTGACATCTGTTGGTGCATTTGAAAACTGAAATCAAGGCTGCGTCTTTTTAGTACTACTACTACTCGCCGCTAGATGGCAAAAGGTGTATACAATGAAATTAGTTATGATTTATGATGTTGATATCAAAGATGTGATTGTTCAAAGGCAAGGTGTTTTGGAAATATTATGCCGAATTAAAAAAAAAACGTTTATTTCTTTATTTTAAACATCTGGACGTGATTTCCTGTGCTGCAGATAAACGATCAAGTTACAAGAAATAATTAAATTGTAGTTAAGTATGAAGTTGTACCTGTACATAGATATTCTTCAAATATAGAATCAAAGTATTTTATGACATTTTCCTTTGTGTAAATGCTTCAAATGTATGATTTCAAAATTTATACAGATTACTGTCAATTTGTGTAAAAGTAAAGTAAATATCCTACTCATCAACAGATGGCGTTGAAAGTTCTCGTCAATCAAACAAATAATAAAAAAATGGTTTGAATAAGATCTGATAAGATGAAACCGCAATAAAACTATAAATGAAGATTTATTTTTAAATAGATACACAGATATTCATGTGCAATATAAAATGCATGTGCCATTTGGTAAATAGTGCTACCGATGTAGTATAGATGGCGCAGCAGACACCCATCGCATCTTATGCGAATATGTTAAAAAATCTTATATGACTCGTTTACACTTACTGAGAGCCAACTTCTTAATTTTGTAGGATAGCATTCAACAGGTGTCCGATTGAATTTTTCCCACTCTTGATAAACTATACCAGCTGTTGCAACCAGGCTGAAAAATATTACCCGACCGTCAGGGTAAAAACAATGTGACAAGTTTTATGATTATTTTTTTTACAAACCCTAATCACTGCTGATGGAAAGTGATGAAGGTGTTAATGGAGCACGTTTACCCAGAATATGCCTATTTAATCTTAGCTGAAAATGTATGACTATTGACTAGGTCCGCTGGTCCGGTAATTATTATATGCTGTATTGTTCAAATTCAAAATTTAATTGTGAAATTGAAATATATATAAAAAAATAATTTGAACACAACATACAAGAAGTTTCCATAAAAGATCCACTTGTAAAAATTTAGAGCACAACATAAAATATTTAAAAAAAGAAAAAGAAAGCATTTATTTTGTGGATTACGAATTTTGAAATTATTTTTATTACATTAAATGGCGGGACAACTTGGACGCATTTGACCCAGATTGGCGGGAGCTTGCAGAAAATAGAGGAGAGTGGCGAAAAAGAGGGGAGGCCTTTGCCCAGCAGTGGGGCACTTCATAGGCTATGATACTCACATCTTGATGGCATTATTAAGCGAGCGAACAAACTCTTGGAATTTATTTGGCGTAACTGCAAAAGATTTAAAAATATGACAGCTTTAAAGACAACTTATTTTGCATTGGTCCGTAGTCTGTTGGAGTACTGTTCAAATATCTGGAACCCCTTATATAAATGCCATGTAGAGAGGATCGAAAGACTAGAAAAGCGATTCCTTTTCTTACTTTCTGTTCACCAATGGAAACTTCGGTTGCTTAAGTCCTATAAGGACCGCTTAAGATACTTCAAAATGAATACCCTCGAGGATCGCCGTTGGATTTCTGACCAGCTGCTACTGCATAAAATAACTACCGGTGCACTGGAGTGCCCGCAGCTCCTACAAAAAATCAATTGGACTGTTCCGCAGGCTTGACTAGCCAATTTTCCGCCATTCTTTACTAGAATTTATAGAACCAACGTTGGATCTTACAGTGTTGTGTTGTACCGAGGATATATAATAAGCATAATGATATATTTAAGAATCATAGAATAGACATATTGAACATGTCAAAAACTCAAATCAGGACATTTTTATGTAGACTTAAGTATAATTTATAATGTCGTTGGCTTCTAGAAAGCTTGTAAATTATTTTTGTTTTGTTGATCTTTTCACTTCACGGGATCTTATTCCCTGGTTTAATGTTTCTTGCCTCACGATTTTGTTACGTATCTCAGATTTTGTAACATTTGATATTAAAATTTTACATAGATATAACTGTTTATCTTGCTATATTTTTTTTTAACTCACTTATGTTTTCTTTGTTTTTACTTTACACTAAGCGTTATCTTTATAATGCATGCCGTGTTTGCCTGTAATTAGGTGGGTACTCTTGATGTTATCGTACTAAACGTTCATTTTGTGCATGTGCTATGGTATTGTACCTGTTGGCAAACCATATTAAATAAATAAATAAATAATAATAATAATAAACATTAAATGTGTTATTTTCATATTAATTAAATTAAACTTTTATTTATCTCGTCTTTTCAGTTACTTTTATTTTAAAAACTATCCGTCATCCGCGGTATAAATAAATAAATATAAATATCTTGGGACATTTCACACATATTGCTCAAAGTAAGCAACGCTTGTACTATGGGTGCTAGACAATGATATAAATACTTATATAGAGAAATACACACATATAAACAATACCAGCCATTCTAAACAGAACCTACGTGACGTGCCAAATTTCAGCTTTCTACGACCAGTAGTTTCGGCTGTGCGTGATCTGTAAGTCGGTCAGAAATAGAAGAGTTTTGATACAAATTCGTATTATTCCGTTATTTAAAGAAATAAGTTTACTCAAAAAAAAAACAACACGTTCACTTAATGGAAATATTTTAATCTTACTAGGATAAGCGAAAAGTACTTAGAGTAATTTAAACATTTTTTTTTCATTTCAATATTTAAAAAATACAAACACAAAAACAACTTTTCTCAAAATCTCACATACCTACTAAAATTTCCTTAGCACCCAAAGGTGATTTGATGTGGTTGGGTTAAATAAAGTTTGAAAAAAATACCATTTATTTTATTGCTAGATCATGAACAGATAAACCAGCCAAGTGCGAGTCGGACTCGCATACGAAGGGTTCTGTGCAATTATCTATAAAAACGGCAAAAAATAATGTCTGTTGTAGCAGAGCCCCCTTCAATATTTATTTTATTATGTTTTTTAGTTTTGTTGTCATATCGGCAACAGAAACACATCCTCTGTGAAAATTTCAACTGTCTTTGTATCACGTTTCATAAGATACAGCCTGGTGACAGACGGACGGACAGTGGAGTCTCAGTAATAGGGCCCCGTTTTACCCTTTGGGTACAAAATCCTAAAAATGGTAGTAAAAACTAAAATGTGGTCCTTGTTACGACTACACTGGAAAATAGCAAGGGAAAATTTTAATTTTAAAAGTGATGGGGGAATGAATGTGTTGTTTCTGGCAACATTAGTAATGTGCCATGCCCTTCCCCCGAACGGACGGGGCCATGAAGGAAGAACTGTTTATGTAAAGTGTCTGTCAAGTGAATATTGTTTTACAATAGTGTAACTTTGCGTTAAATAACATTCTATGAATGTTTCGTGTCGTAATATGTTTATAACTTGAAAACTGTCGGTGCTATGTGCTGTGAATGACTTGCGTTGATACCAGTGCCTTACATCCTGTGAAAAAAAAAGGTTTAGAAACATGTTTTGAATCAGTCAGTTGAGTGTTTTGTTACGAAATATAATTTTGTTTAAAAACAAGCATATCAATTAACAAGTAAATAAAGTCTACTGTTTTAATTGAAGGCTTTTTATGTTGTGTGACTAAAACAACGTGTTGTTTCGTGCATGTAAATAAAAACAAATATTCAGTGTGTCGACTAATCAAAAATGTCTTATGTTTCGACATGATTAGGAATAATACTAATAGAGTGCAAGCTATTAAAAGTAAATTTGAGAGCTTGAATCACGAGAACGAACCTTTGATTGTTAAAAAGAGCGCTCATCGGGAACACTTGAGTCAACAAAGCTCGAGCAACCATCAAAATGAAGTCGATTTCGGAGCGAGTAGTCACAATGACAATAATGCTAAAACATCAGTTGATAAGGACAAAATGTGCGTCGATTCAGACTCATCTGCTGAGGACTGGTCCGTTTCTCCTAACTTAAGCTATTTGTATAGCAAAAACGAAATTAAACGCAGTGCAAGTGACTTTAAAAGTACTTTAACCCGACAAACCAGTGATCCAGGTAAGAAGTTGCATAGAAGTCACGCTTTCCGTTGCGATAGAAGCAAGATCCAGCCTCAGAGGCATGGTAGTTACAACGGGAAAAGTGAAACCAGTGATTTTAGCGTAAAAATGGAGAAAAAGTTGAGTAATGAGCGCTTGAAAAAGCTTAGCAATTTGCTTGAAGATCAGATGAGGAAAGAAAACTTTGTTGTGCCAATGAATAACACTTCCCTCGTCCGGAAGGATTCTATACCTAACTCGGAGGTTCCGAAACATATTCTAGACCAGTATGCTATGGTTATAAAGCCGAAACGAGATGATTCTAAACAAGATGCCATGACAGACAGTGGTGTCAGCTCCGAAACAGAAAACCTGGAAGACGATAAGACTAATCGGATAAAGAAATTGAAATCTCATTTCGAACATGAGTCCCAAGAATCCAAGTCCGAGTCTAAAGATTCCACACCAGACAAAAACGTAGAATGTTTAGAATATAAACCGAATTTGACTTCAATGAATGATTTGTGTGCTTCTAGTGAAACAATGAGACTGGAACGTAAAAACCCACATTTAGTCTTAACGGATACTTTGAAAAAGGCTCTCAAACAGCCGCTGCCGGCTGGCCCTCCTCCGAAAAAGCCACCAAGATCCAGCCAACCGGAAAAGAAGAACACGAAACATATGCTCCACAAACTCGAACAAGTCCTAGAACAACGGGAGGCGAAGAAAGTGATAAACATTTACGATATAGCCGAGACAAATCTGAGCCTCAAAAAACCCAAAGAAATGCACTATTTGTGTACTGAAATCTTGGATATCACGCACAGGACAATGCTACCGAGTCAGAATCAAAACGAATCCATAAGCAACTGTTTTAATGCTTTAAATTGTGCGATAGGCAATTCAACGACAAGTCTTCCATATACTAGACTGAGCGGAAGCCTGAACTCGCATAGAAACTCTAGATTCTGCTCATGTAGTGAAGAAAACTTGCCCGAGGCACCCTTAAAAGAGTTTTTACAGGAAAAGAAATGCGCAAAGTGCGTAGATAACGATGGAAAGAGCTTCAGATGCCATGTAAAGTGCACTTGTACTCCGGCTAAGTCTGAATTCTTCGTAGAAAAGGAGCATATCTATGATGTGCCCTTTGCGGAGAACAGTTACGGGACTTTGAATCTAAAATTGAACAGGCATAGGAGTCTGGAGAGCTTGAAAATGGATGAGGTAAGTTGTAGCTATTAAAAAAGCATGTAAATTCTTTTATCTTACTTTTATTCTAATTGAATTTATAGAAACACTGTTAGTTGGTGTGGAGACTGTTTGACACTCTGGTAAGGACATAGAAAAAAGTTTTTAGCCTGAAGTCATCCCTTAAAGGGGGTGAAAAAGGGGGTAGAAGAACCTCACCCCATATCTATGTTCATACCAGAGTTTCTATCTCCAAACCAAATTTCTTTTAAATGGCTCCTGCAGTTTAATTATAAAATGGTGACATGACAGACAAGCAAGAAATAATTTATCATTTTTAATGTGTAGTTTGAATTATTATATTATTGACTAGCTGTGCCCTGCGACTTTAACAATGAAAAAACAAAAAAAAAAAAAAGACAAGAGTTCGCGTGGAATTCGTTAATAGCATCATAGTTCCCGCGGGAACTATGCATTTTTTCGGGATAAAAATAGCCTATATGTTGATCAGTTTTATAGACTACCCCCATACCAAATTTTGTTGCAATCCGTCCAGTAGTTTTCGAGTTAAATCCGGACATACATACATACATACAGTTTGTGTTCAGTATCGTTTATATAGTCCCCTAGACTTGATAGTTTCTTTTAATTTTTAAATTTCAGACGCAACTTCTTCTTCATAGTTATTATTAGTATAGACTATTAGCTATGCCCTGTGAGTATATCTGTGAAAAAAAAATCATATATAAATTAATAAATAAAATATAGAGTTAGTTACATTTGCATTTTCATAGTATGGATAACCATAGGATGTAAAAGGAAACTTTTATATACCTACAATTATACATATTTGTCACTTTTGTTTATGATGAGTTTCCTCTACTAACTTATTCAACTGAACATTATAAGTGCATTACTCATTATGATATAAAATTATCAATTATTGACTTCATATCTCAACTGCAAAAGTACAATATCAAGTTCATTGACCTTAAGTACCTACCTACCTAATAGCAAAATGATTGCAAATAATATAATACATTGCATGTCTCTAATATAACGTCCCAAATTACATTTAAGTACCTAGTAGGTAGCTATGTACTCGTCTTAGTAATTTCAGTACCGTTATTTTTCTTGCGTTATTTATTAAAGACTAGCTGGTGCCCGCGAGAATAAGCTCTTTGATAAAATTCAAAAAAAATCAAAATTCAATCATTTATTCAGCAAATTGGCCACATAGTGGCACTTTTACACGTCAGAAAAGAATTTACTAGCGCTTCCTAGACCCATTGCTTGAGAAGAAGCGCCGCAACAAACTCAAGCAGAAGGCCTTTTTTCAAAATTTACACATAGTTATAACATTTACATTACATGTATAAAATATACATATCGGTACGTACTACAATTACATTGAAGGGATGTATAGTCCCTAACTTAAACTTAAATCTAAGATCTTAGAGATGTATAGTCTCCAAGGGTCCAGAAAAAAAAAATATATTATGGAGATGGCCTCCATTGTCAAATAAATATAAATTCCATAGATGTCGACAGTCTCAAAATGTCAATAAATAATGAAATACATCATGTATAAAAGAGTTCATTAATACATGTCAATAAGAACATGATGAGGTCTCTCGCTTAAAATGTTTGACTTAGTAATATATTTAAAGCTAATGATTATTTTTAAACGTCCTTGCAAGCATGAACAGACCGGACCCCACAGATAGTCGTTGGAGTAAACGCGTTCTTGAGTGGAGACCACGACAAGGCAAGCGAAGTGTAGGGCGCCCTGTTGCCAGGTGGAGTGACGATTTGCGCAAGGTGGCCGGTGTAGATTGGATGCGGCACGCCTTGGACAGAGCTCATTGGCGTGCATTGGGTGAGGCCTACGTCCAGCAGTGGACTACTATGGGCTGTTGATGATGATGATGGTGCCCCCGACTTCGTCTGCGCTAGATTAGTATTTCGAGTAGCTTATATACACAATATCTTTATAAATTGTAGCCTATGTGTTATTCTGATGTATAAGCTATATTATGGTAAAGTTTCATTAAAATACATTCAGTAGTTTTTATGTGAAAGAGTGACAAACATCCATCCATACTTAAAAACTTTCGCGTTTATAATATTAGTAGGATTTGGAGGTAACAAAAAATCTACATTTACCACTGAGCTTACCAGTGAAGGAAAAGGCGAGAAAACCTGCACGCATCTACGAAGCAAATCGATATAAACTGGGCAAATGTAGTCGATGAAAATGGAAGTCTACATAGACTTCCACCCCCCTTTTACTCCCTTTAAGGGTCGCAGGAAACCGGTGGAAGCGAGTAGCACAGGACCGGTCTGAATGGCGAAGGAAAACATCGTGAGGAAACCTGCACGCAACGAAGTAATTCTAGGATGTGTGCGAAGTCCCCAATCCGCACAGGGCCCGCGTGGGGACTAGCCCAAACCCTCTCGTGATGAGAGAAGGACTGTGCCCAGCAGTGGGCCGTAAATAGGCTGTTGTGTGATGTGTGTGTGGCTTACTCCAGCCCTCTAACTCCAACTACCTAGGTATCTCCGCCCAAATCACGAAAATCGGTTGCTCTGCTTTGACCTGATAGAAGGACAAACAAACACACATTCACATTTTCAAGATCAGTATGGATTATATAGCAACCATCCGTTCAGTAGTTAGAGCGTCAAAATGCAACAAGCACTCATTTACAATATTATAGGATAGCTATTCAGCAGATCGGATAGGTTTCGCAAGAAGAGGAAATTTTACCACACAAACATAAAAACTAGTTTTTAAACAAGGTGTTTTTGCAATATTCATTCAACTGGACCACTTTACAAGGCCACGTCCTCAGTAACTTTAGTCAGGGGATTGTAAGACAAGTTCTATGAGACAGCTTCGTTGTAGACTCAATAAGATTCGCAATTTTTTTAATAAATCGATTTTCGAAAAAAAAAATGCATATTTCTGTTTTATCTCCGAATAAATAAATAAATAAACTAAGTAAAAACTTTTGATACATAAGTACCTACCAAACTAGCTTCTGTCGACTTCGTCCGCGTGGAATTCGTTTATAACGTTCCCGCGGGAATTGAGCGTTAAACTATAAAAATATATATACTAAAACCTTCCCCTTGAATCGCTCTATCTATTAAAAAAAACCGCTTCAAAATCTGTTGCGTAGTTTTAAAGATCTAAGCATACATAAGGACACAGCAGGAAGCGACTTTATTTTATACTATGAAGTGAAGGGTCACTCTCACAATCAAAACGAATCTAACGACATAACATCTCACAAGCTAACATTCATAAAGTCGCTTATTCTATATACAGATCGTGCCAAAGAAATATTATGTACAATAGCTTCGCCCGCGTGGAATTTTCAACGCAGATTTCTGTAATTAAATACACTATTCCGTTATACTCATACTAAAAAAAATCCTAATTTATACTGTTCATGCAATGTGTTTTTTTAATCTTCATTTTTCTGATTTTCTACGTATATCGCCCAGATGCCGCGGTCGTGCTTCTCGCTCCCTCCAATGCAAACAGACATTGTCCGCTGAGACAGTTGCCTGCCTCCATTGCTCAAGGTCATTAGCTCTTGTCGGCGTCTTAAATAACAAGTTCCTCTTCTTTCTAAAGTCGGTGAAAAAGGACATCCCTCCCTCCACCGCAGTCTGACGATCGCATAGAGGTATAGCACGACACAGCTTAGAAGGCGCGCTGATTAAGAGGATACGTGAGCTGAGCCCCTTTTTAGATTTGAGAAATTTAAATCAATGTTGCTGTCTCGTAGGCGCGGGCGGAGCGACAAAAGTTGCGATAAGGACATCTGCAGCTCCGTCGAAAAATCCGACGTAAAAAACTCAGAAGTCGAGGTTTCGTTTTCGACATTTTCCTCCTCCAAAATTAAACCAATCGTAATGAAATTTTGGGAACTGGATGAGAAGGAAATTATCTGTGTCGGACCGTTTTGATTTTTACGTTTATTAGTGTGGTTTTTGTATACCAGGCATTTCCTTGCGGCCTATTCAATCGGGCCGTTTTCAGCACTGTTTGGAGTCACGTAGTTCTATTAAGAACAAAAATATCACTAAAAGCAAAACGTACCGACACGGATACTGACGAAATTGATCTTATTTCAAAAAAATCATTGATCTACGTTCAAAATCCGGGGAGGAATATGTCGAGAACGTTTGTATGGAAAACCGGCCAAGTCGCCGTGGCCGTGTCGGGCCACGCGCAAAGTATAGGGTTCCGAAGTTGACGATGCCCACAGTACCTTTCTCAGACTTATTAGCATCTAGCTAGCCTGTGGTATGACGTGCCCGCCCGACGCCCCGCCGCTCGAGAAAAATCATTGGTTTTTTAATCATTTCATAAGTTGGTTGACTATGACTCTTAAGTTTGTACATCCTACTTAGCTGTGATAGTTTTCCTTTTAACTACGTTATATTTGCCATAACCGTGATTTTTTCAGCCATCCAAATACCACTATTTAGCTGGCAGGGGGGGGGGGGGGACACGTGACTCTAACAAAAAATAGCACTTTAAAGCTTAATATTTCACAAACGCATCACTTAATCAAAACATGGTTTTAACAAACCCACAATATTTTTTTAAGACCTATTCAACGATATGCCGCACCATGGGGTACGCAAGAAAAAAAAATACATCCCCGCTTTAAGAGTAGGGGAGGTACCCTATAAAAAAAAAATATATATTTCAAAATTTTATTGTACCACTTTGTCAGCGTAACTAACATGTATATTCATGCCAAATTACAGCTTTCTAGAACTAAGCATCTCCGTGCAATAGTGCGGACAGACGGACGGACATGGCGAAACTACAAGGGTTTCTTGTGGACTTCGGAACCCTAAAAATGACCACCAGCGTGTCCTCTTAAGCAATAACAGACTACGTCAACGTCTTGTGAAGTTGTTCTGCTGTAGTAATCGAGTCGAGTAAGTCGACACTTTTCACTGGAGCGTATCGCCAAAGCCACGCTTCGGCGCGTGGGACCTGCGGACGAAACAAAGATTTAGGGTGTCTTGAGTGACGAATCGAAAAATACGGTCATTTAGAGAAAACAACAAGATTTTTGGTACCTAAGCAAGGACATAGATTTGGCTCAGGTGGTAGTGCCCTGCCCTCTGTTCCGACGGTCGCGGATTTTAATCCCGCTCGGGGCAAACTTTGTGCGATGAACACAAATGTTTGTACTCGAGTCATGGATGTTTAGTATTTATATATGTATGTATTTCTCTATATAAGTATTTATATCGTTGTCTAGCACCCATAGTACAAGCTTTGCTTAGTTTGGGGCTAGGTCAATATGTGTGAAATGTCCCAAGATATTTATTATTATTGAGATTTTACATTTAAGAGTCCCCTTGAAATGTGAAGGCGCGGGACTTTAGATATTAGAAGATCTCTACGTTATTAGGTTATTACTTATTATATAGGTAAATGATGACTGTGAAACACTGCTGAACGGACGTAAGGTACCTACTTACTTAGGGTGAATCATTGGGATAAAACCACCTGTTAGACTTTTGTTTCTTGTTCTAAACAAATTAGTAAATTGACTCACATCTTATTCATTTATTTGCCCGCGACTTCGCCCGCGTGGAATTCGGTTATCGCGTTCCCGCGGGAACTACGCGTTTCTGCGGGATGAAAAGTAGCCAATGTCCTTTTCCGGGACTCCAACTATCTCCATGCCAAATTTCTTCTCAATAAGTCCAGCGAGCGGTTGAAGCGTGAAGAGGTAACAGACAGACAGACAGACAGATAGAGTTACTTTCGCATTTATAATATTAACTAGCTGACTCCGCGGACTTCGTACCGCCTTAGATTTTTTTTGGGCATGAATAATAGCTTACGTCCTATTCTCAGATCTACTAAACATACACTCAAAATTTCATAAGAATCTGTCGAGCCGTTGCGGAGATGTTGATGCAAGCAAATTATAACCTTCCACATTATATAATTTGTACTTGGATATTATAAACCGTCTCCCGCATTACGAGCGTAGATTCCATTGTTTTCCGTTCCCGTGGGAATTTCGGGAAATCCTCCCTTAGTGCTCCCCTACCAAGGAACCTACATGCCGAATTTCAGCTTTCTACGACCAGCGGCTATAGTCAAAGTCTTAAACAGGGACCTCCCTGTTCCCTATAGGATCGCTCACGCGTCAACTACTACTACTACAGCTTATTTGCGTCCCACTGCTGGGCACAGGCCTCCTCTCATCACGAGAGGGTTTGGGCTATAATCCCCACGCGGGCCCAGTGCGGATTGGGAACACATCTTTGAATTACTTCGCAGATGCGTGCAGGTTTCCTCACGATGTTTCCCTTCACCGAAAAGCTCAGTGGGCGAGCGGGAATCGAACCCCCGACCCTTTGCATGAGAGGCGGTTGGGACGAACCACTAGGCCACCACGGCTATAAGCTCTAACTAAATCGTAGAGAACTACTAATAAATATCAGCGCATTGTCCATCCGTTCAGTTCCCACGACGTGTGTCGCGTGCTACATTTGGGTAGCGGTCGGTCAAACTAACTGTATGTTAGCACTTTGTCATGCATTGACATATTAGTTCTGACTACTGATGGGCAGTAAGCTTACTAAGTACTTGGCTATAGTTCAAGGCCAAGGGTGGGCCAGGTTTTTTACTATTATTATATAAGCAAGCATTTGACCACGATCTCACCTGACGGTAAGTGACGATGCGGTCGAAGGTGATACATGCTTACTTAGATAGTACCTGTTCACTTTCGACTTGAAAAGATCCAAGTTATAACTATCGGGGAAGAGCCCGGCCGGTAGAGAATTCCACTCCTTAGCTGTTCGCATGATGAAGCATGAAGCGAAGCGCTCAAAAAGTAAACATTTCGATACCTGTTTAACGTGCCAAAAGTTCGTCATTTCCGAACGAGTTTTTTTGTTTTTTGACAGCTAGTGAGCGTGCTTGCTTTTTTACGAACTAGCCCGTAAAGTTTTTTGAGCTTCGTCCTGTTCGTTTATTTCTTTATTCTCTTTTTCCGCAAATGTATTAAAAAATGTCGTTTAATACCATTGATCTATTATTAAGGATTATTAGTAAGGATTCACAATCAGCCGGAGAAAAATGGCCCGTTAAAACGGGTGCCCGAACAGCTCGGGCACATTCCCGGCTACTCTTTAGCTCAATATTCCCGCGGGATCGGGCGTTTTGCTGGTAACACAGCATTAATATGAAAAATATGACTTTATACTGGCCGACCGGATGAGCCTAATTACTCCCACAGTATTTCCCTACGCAAAACCTTGTAATGTAATGTAAACCCTTTTTTTGTTCACGAACACAAGACTTTTTGCATCTTTTTCACACCGCGGTCACCCATCCAAAACCCGACCTGACTCACCCGCAGCTTAACCTCACTGATCTATCTCAATACACTGCTACCGTTAGACCGTGTATTCTCCACTTGTGTCGGTGAAATCTTGCCATAGGTCCGAGACCCGGCCAATTCACGATTGACACTTGACATTACAATTATAAAGCGATTTTCGTGTGCATTATAATTCCGTAGACTTTCACTTGGTTTGGCGCAAGGCAATGGTGTTCTCGGGACTCATCTTAAGGCCGTTCCTATACCCAGCTCAGCCGTCACTGTCACTCGTGCAACGGGTAGGCAACGCATTCGAGATCTTATGGTTTCTTAGTGGGGGATCATAGGATTTCGGTGTCCATGGACCGCAGTGACCACTTACCATCAGGTGGGCTGTGCGCTCGTTTGCCTATACCAATGACATAAAAAAAACCGGCCACTCGCGTGGAGAGGGTTCCGACCCTTGATTATTTTCAATGACGTCATTTTCAAACCCTTTCACAGGATAGGCTCTTTTATATGATAGATTTCAAATACCATGGACTTCTTAATATATTTCCTGTAATCTATAGGACAATAACTATCCTCCGTATTTTTTCTAAAAATTTAGGTCCAGTACCTAGTTTCGGAGATAATGGGGAGAGAATGGTCATTTTTCGCTTATTTTCTTAAGGGGCCGTTCAAGTATTACGTAAGCACCAAGGGGGGGTGGGGGGGTCTCTGTTTTGCTTATTTTGGATGACATGGGGGGTAGGGGGGTCTAGATGATGATTACGTCATCGTTAGTTATTTACTTTTTTACACGAATGGCAACCCTCACATTGTCTATGCGTGAAAACGAAACGCATTTTCGGGGATTCCCGCAAATAATGCATATGTTTAGGCACTCGCTTTGAGAACCGATTAGGGGAATTACCTACCGCGCATTAGGGAAATTACCGCGGGCTATTCACTTGTCTAATTAATGCATCTTTTATATAATATTATTATATTATTTCTGATTATAATATTTTTGTCCCTTACTCTATGTGTATCAGTTAAACCTAATCTTTCCATGGATCTTCCTATTTTTAAAATGACAATATAAAAAAACATTTATAACTAAAAATGTTTACGTAAGCATAGCGGGAGGGGGTAAGAGCTTTGCTTACTTTTGATGACAAGGGGGGCGGGGGGGTAAAAAATGGTAAGAAATGTGCTTACGTAATACTTGAACGGCCCCTAAATAGCTTGAAAAGTATTGACCAAAAAAGAAATAAAAAAATATATTTGAGACCCCCATAACAAGTACTTTCATTTGATGTCACACGATATAGTTTGAAAAACTTCATTAATATTTTTTTCAAATCTAGCCCCCAGAAAGAGGGTATATGTTTAAAATTCATTTATTTTCGTTACACGTCCGTCTTTGGGTCACGAACTTACATATACGTACCAAATGTTAACTTAGTCGGTCCAGTAGTTTAGGAGAAAATCGACTGTGACAGACGGGCGGACAGACACGAGTGATCCTATAAGGGTTCCGTTTTTAGGGTTCCGAAGTCCACAAGGAATCCTTATAGTTTCGCCATGTCCGTCCGTCCGTCCGTCCGTCCGTCTGTCCGCACTATTGCTCGGAGATGCTTAGGTCTAGAGAGCTGTAATTTGGCATGAATATGCATATTAGTTACGCTGACAAAGTGGTACAATAAAATTTTGAAATATATTTTTTATAGGGTACCTCCCTTACTTGTAAAGTGGGGATGTATTTTTTTTTTCTTGCGTACTCCATGGTGCGGCATATCGTTGAATAGGTCTTAAAAAATATTGTGGGTTTGTTAAAACCATTTTTTGATTAAGTGATGCGTTTGTGAAATATTAAGCTTTAAAGTGCTATTTTTTGTTAGGGTCACGTGTCCCCCCCCCCCCCCTGCCAGCTAAATGGTGGTATTTGGATGGCTGAAAAAAATCACGGTTGTGGCATATATAACGTAGTTGAAAGGAAAACTATCAGAGCTAAGTAGGCTATACAAACTTACGAGTAATAGTCGACCAACTTATGATGATGATTTTTCTCGAGCGGCAGGGGCGTCGGGCGGGCACGTCATACCAGTATGGTATGACGTGCGCTAGCTAGATGCTAATAAGTCTTAGAAATACTGTGGGCATCGTCAACTTCGGAACCCTATACTTTGCGCGTGGCCCGACACACACTTGGCCGGTTTTTTTACCTCTTGAGGTTCGGAACCCTAAAAACAATCTTCGCTTGTAGCTTGTTCCAAACCGACGCAAGTCGTTTTCTAATTCGGCGATTAGAAGGTATTGTGTCGTAATTGGTATCTTGTCTTGTCTTCCCACTGTTGAGCATATTGTACACGACTTCCATTATATAATCTACTAGCTTCTGCCCGCGACTTCGCCCGCGTGAAATTCGGATATCGCGTTCCCGCGGGGATAGGGATGACGACAACTTTTTTCCCTTAGTCTATCAGGAAGATTATTGAAAAGTATTGGACACGTATTTTTTCTTTTTTCACGTAATCAAACTTATACGGTGATATATTGAGTTGAAATGTCGCGTGACGTCACGGTTAGGTACGATTTATACCTAACGGTGACGTAGTTAGCCCCCACTCTCCAACTTTAATGCGTTTTAACTTAGTCATTCTTTGTTAATTTGATAAAACGAAAAATACGTGTCTAATATTTTTTCATTAGCTGACTGACGGTCTAATTAGAATTTCGATTTCTTCACCCTGTCGTCATCCCTATGTCTGTATAAGACGTGGTGGCCTAGTGGTTCGACCTACCGCCTCTCATGCAGAGGGTCGGGGGTACGAATCCGGCTCGCACCTCTGATTTTTTAAATGTGTGAATTTCAATTTGAATTTACCATTGAGCTTTTTGGTGAAGGAAAACATCGCGAGGAAATCTGCAGTTCTGCGTCCCGCGTGGGGACTATAGCCAAAACCCTCTCGTGATGAATGGAGGCATGTGCCCAGCTGGGCTAGTGGTATGTCCGGCCGTCTCTCATGCAGAGGGTCGGGGGTTTGAATCCGGCTCGCATCATTCAAACACAGCTCATTTACCAATGAGCTTTTCGGTGAAGGGAAACATCGTGAAGAAACCTGCACGCATCACTACATAGTATAAAACAAAGAGAGAGAGAGAGATATTTATTTCAAATATTTTCACATGCAACTTAAGACTAGTTTACATGAATGACTTAATGTAATATACATGGTGGGTCAGAATATATGGCAAATAATTAACCCTCAGTATCGGCTATCGATTCTAAGTATATTGTATAGGTCTTTATTTTTTTTTTAGTTGGTAAAAAAAAATATTTTGTATAGGATTCAGGCGTCGCTCGCACAACCAATCCCATATACAATTTTTTTTTTACCAACTCGAAAAAAATTAAAGACCTTTACAATATACTTAGAATCGATACCCGATACGGTGGGTTAATTATTTGCCATATTTTCTGAACCACCGTGTATATAATAAAAGTCAAAGTCGCTTTATCCGTCCCTATATCCCTATGTATGCTTAAATCTTTAAAACTACGCAACGGATTTTGATGCGGTTTTTTTTAATAGATAGAGTGATTCAAGAGGAAGGTTTTAGTATTTAATTTAAACACTCAATTCCCGCGGGAACGCTATAACCGAATTCCACCCGGACGAAGTCGCGGGCAGAAGCTAGTCTGAGATAAAATGCAAAGATGTGTGTGTGTGTGTCTGTGTGAACTCCCCAATCCGCACTGAGCGTATGGGGACTAGAGGCCAAACTCTCTCGTGGCTGTGCCCAGCACTGGGACGATATAAGCTGTTGCGCTGGTTGTACTTGTACTGACACAGTATTTGCAATTGCAAAATGTAAACAAAACATCATTCAAAATTCGTAGCGGTATTTTGTGACGCAAAGATTAAGAAATTTGTGCAAAGTTTGTGTAATGCCGTGGTGGCGTAGTGATTCGACCTACCGCCTCTCATGCAGAGGGTCGGGAGTTCGACACAATTTCGCACATAAGTAATCTTAGAGGTGCGAGCCGGAATCGTTCCACCGACCCTCATGCATGAGAGGCGGTAGGTCAAACTACTTAAAAAACTATTAAAATTTTAAATAAAAAAATAAAAACCACCTTCAAACTCCGACAGACTGCGATGTAAAGTTCATTATATGATTATCATTTCTTTGGGTCGGTTCACTTGACACCGACGTCGCAGTCTGTCGGAGTATGAAGGCGGTTTTTATTTTTGTTTAAAAAAATTTTTCGGCTACAGTTTCCAAACATTACTATAGAGGTACATAGGTAACTCTGAAGTCTTCGAAATTGACACCAAAATCATCTACGTGCTAGTAAATTTCGAGGAGTTCCCTCATTTTCTTATGGATCCCATCATCAGAACTGAACCAAATTAATATGGGACCAACTTGGAAGTACCACCTTTCGAACAAAAAAAGAATCAACGAAATCGGTTCACGTTTACTTTTTTTTTGGTGAACATATATAAAAGAAATACAAAAATAAAAACTTCCGACAAATCGAGAAGCTCCTCCTTTTTTAGGGTTCCGAAGTCCACAAGGAACCCTTATAGTTTCGCCATGTCCGTCCGTCCGTCCGTCCGTCCGTCCGTCCGTCCGTCCGTCCGTCTGTCCGCACTATTGCTCGGAGATGCTTAGGTCTAGAGAGCTGTAATTTGGCATGAATATGCATATTAGTTACGCTGACAAAGTGGTACAATAAATTTCTGAAATATATTTTTTTATAGGGTACCTCCCCTACTCGTAAAGTGGGGATGTAATTTTTTTTTCTTGCGTACCCCATGGTGCGGCATATTGTTGAATAGGTCTTAAAAAAATATTGTGGGTTTGTTAAAACCATTTTTTGATTAAGTGATGCGTTTGTGAAATATTAAGCTTTAAAGTGCTATTTTTTGTTAGAGTCACGTGTCCCCCCCCCCTGCCAGCTAAATGGTGGTATTTGGATGGCTGAAAAAAATCACGGTTGTGGCGTATATAACGTAGTTGAAAGGAAAACTATCAGAGCTAAGTAGGCTGTACAAACTTACGAGTAATAGTCGACCAACTTATAATGATGATTTTTCTCGAGCGACAGGGGCGTCGGGCGGGCACGTCATACCACAGGCTAGCTAGATGCTAATAAGTCTTAGAAAGGTACTGTGGGCATCCTCAACTTCGGAACCCTATAATTTGCGCGTGGCCCGACACGCACTTGGCCGGTTTTTTTAAGTCGTTTAAAAAAAGACCCTTGAATACGCTAATCTTTTACAAATAACTGAGAATGACCCAGATAAAGTAATGACTATTCGTATTAGTGTTTTACCTACTTATAATTACCTAAAGTATTTAGTAGCGTCAGGCACAAGGTAATATAGACTGACAATTTCCTTGCATTGCGGCGTACATCGGAAAAGCTCTGCGAACAACATCCATATGGCGCTTCTAATTTTAATACAGGCTACCTAGGCAATAGGGATGACGACAGGGTGAAGAAATCGAAATTCTAATTAGTCCGTCAGTCAGGTAATAAAAAAATATAAGACACGTATTTTTTGTTTTATCAAATCAACAAAGAATGACAAGTTAAAACGCATTAAAGTCGGAGAGTGGGGGCTAACTACGTCACCGTTAGGTATAAATCGTACCTAACCGTGACGTCACGCGACATTTCAACTCAATACATCTCCGTATAAGTTTGATTACGTGAAAAAAGAAAAAATACGTGTCCAATACTTTTCAATAATCTTCCTGATAGACAAAGGAAAAAAAAGTTGTCGTCTCCCCTATTGGTGATGGTTTTCATCCTGGGTACTTAGGATAGGTAATTTTAATCCAGGAAATGAGCTTTAAGGTGGGGAAAGCGGGTAGGGATGGTAGAATGTTTAATTATAAAGTGTCAACACACCACACTTTTTTTTTTTTTTTTTAACCTTGGGAAAATGCCTTTACGCATCCCGTCCGGCCGGGGGACCAGGACGGGTATGACGGACTCCCAGGCATTTGGCCCATACTGCCCGGATACCGTCTAAAAGCCCAAGGGTTTATACCTCATGCCGCATAGTGACGGGGTGCGGGATCGCCGTGACGCTTTCAACCGCTGCCCTGTCGCGGCCGCCCGCCGGAGCAGGACTCCTCCAAGTTGGGGCTGGAAGCCCCCCACCGCTGGAGGCGTGCCGAGGAAACAAGACACGCCGACCAGCCCGAGGACTCGACCCACGGGCAGTGAACCCCCCGGTTCACCACCCGAGTCCTCAGCAGCAATCCACTAGGGGTTGGGTTCTGGGGAAACTCCTTCCCCCTTCTGTGGATTCTGCGCACCTCAGGTGGGGTTGCGGAAGACAGGGAGAACGGCGCGTCGTAATACCGACACTCCTCTTCCCCCGCAACCCCACCCCACAAAAGCAGCCCTTACGGGCCGCAACCTCTAAGTGAGGCCCCAGTCGGCAGGTGACCGGGGCCGCACAAACGTCGCCCTGAAAAGGGCAACGTCCGCTCTCGTCTCCTCTGCAACGCCCTTTGCTTAAATCAAAGGGACGTGCAGAGAGACACTCCCGAGGCTAAAGCCTCCCCCCCCCCCCCTCTTGTCGGGTATTAGCCATCAGCCTTCAATATCCCGCATGCGGGAAATTGTAGACCGATGCCCAGGGTACCAAGCACTCCCGTTCCCCCAGACTAATCCGAAAGGACTGGCAGCACTTGGGCACACGAGGAGGAACCCGACTCGCACCCCGTCAACACACACACAACACTACTTGACTGGTAGAGAATGCCTTCAGGCACTAAGTCCGCCAATTGTATGATATTTATGTGCAATACAGATTAAATAAATATATAAATACTTCGCCAGTAAATAAGCACATCATGAGGAAACCTGCACATCAAATTATCATCTGACATCTGAGATAGAACTTAAGCCGTTGACGCTGAGTCCTTCAAGGTTCGTGTTAGTATAACACTGTGCTTTTCTGTGAAGTAAAACATCTTGAAGAAACCTGCACGCATTTGCGAAGTAATTCAAAGATGTGTCACGTCTTTACCTGGGCGCGCTTGGGGACTATACTATGGTCTGGACTTGGTTTTTAGTTTAGACATATTATGTGCCCAGCAGTGGGATGTAAATATGCTGTTCTGGTGTTGCTAATTACACTAAAGATCGAATTATCGACCCAATTCACGCTCGATCGCTGCCAGCAATATCCGCCCACTTTCCCCCGCGTCCCACACGCGATAAACAATGGACACTTTCGCCTGCTCGATGGTGTAAGAAGATAATTAATATTGCTATAACTAATAATGTATTAGTTTTAATGAGTGTCATATAGGCATGTCTTATTTATTTATTTAAACTTTATTGCACATATTTATTTATTTATAAGGACATTAAGAAAATAGAAAATATAGAAAACTTAGTGTACAAAAGGCGGACTTAAGGCCGTTCATAGACCCAGCTCAGCCGTCACTGTCACTCGTGGGACGAGTGAAAGAGAAAGCGCTACGCACAGAACGCCCGATTTAGTTAGTATTTAACGCGTTTTAATTTCTATAAAAATACCGTCTAAAAAATGGCATTTATAAAGCTGTCGATGTATGCATATAAGATGGATATTTTTAGTGTTATAATTAGTTTTACACTGTTTGATATAATAAACTGGAGTAAAGTTGGATTAGCGGTCCGAGTTAGAGGTTACTTTGGAATTAAATTGTATCGAGCGAAGTTTCGTGAAACGTGTATCGAAAGCTGTCAATGTAAGGATAATATAATCAAATATAACATATGTTTTTTTCATATTTTTAACTTTTAACGTTTCTTGGAAAAGTATGATCTCAAATGAGCAATTTGACGATGCTGGGTCAGGGAAGGGCCTTAATGCCTCGAACCATTCTCTACCAGTGAACCTCTAAGCAAAGCAGAAATTATTGCTTTCCGCGTCTTGACAAAACAACAAGACGTTGACTTGGCAGTACTTACTGCATAAAGTGTATACCTAAAAAACATAACCCTCCTTCTGTCGCAGTCGGGTAATAAAGAAGGAACCGTGGTGGCCTAGTGGTTCGACCTACCGCCTCTCATGCCGAGGGTCGGGGGTTCGATTCCGGCTCGCACCTCTAAGTTTACTTATGTGCGAAATCAGATTTGAATTAACCTGCACGCTTTGCGAATTAATTCAAAAGATGTGTGTGAAGTCCCCAATCCGCACTGGGCCCGCGTGGGGATTATAGCCTCCCGTGGTGAGAAGAGGCCTGAGGTAAAACTGGCGTAGGTCCCATTTTTCCCGTTCCCATGGGAATTTCGGGAAATCCTCTCCACTCCCCAAGGAACTTACATCAGGCGCGGCGCACTCTTTGATTTCTTCGCGCTCGATACAAGTACCCGCCGGCTTCGCACCGTGGCGTGATGATTAGTGGTTGCCGCGCACTGCTAGCTAATGCACGCGCGCGCTTAAACTCTTAATGTACGTCGCGACGCAAGATGTTGTCAAATGTGCTATGAAATTTGAAGTATGTCAAAAATATATTGTATAGCAGAGGGTTGTAGTAATAACAACAGTAAAATGATTTGGTAAAAAGTAAAATGATGAAATTTGGTATGTAGGTAGTTCCAGACAACCCAAATTCTTATTTTTTTCAATAAGAATAATAACCATGCATAACTATGCATGTACTATATAGTATAGTTCAGTATAGTATCGGGTATACAAATTCTATGTTCTCGAGACGACGGCTAGTATATTATGATAATGCAGTTATGTGACTGTGTGTCTTAATTTTGAATTTAGTAGATTCATAAATTGACGGATAAAGTATGTTATAAATTACGTTGTAGCATCTGTGTAGACGAGTACTTTTAATAATAAAAAAACCGGCCAAGTGCGTGTCGGGCCACGCGCAAATTATAGGGTTCCGAAGTTGACGATGCCCACAGTACCTTTCTAAGACTTATTAGCATCTAGCTAGCCTGTGGTATGACGTGCCCGCCCGACGCCCCTGCCGCTCGAGAAAAATCATTGGTTTTTTAATCATTTCATAAGTCGACTAATGACTCGTAAATTTGTACAGCCTACTTAGCTGTGATAGTTTTCCTTTCAACTACGTTATATACGCCACAACCGTGATTTTTTTCAGCCATCCAAATACCACCATTTAGCTGGCAGGGGGGGGGGGGGGGAAATAGCACTTTAAAGCTTAATATTTCACAAACGCATCACTTAATCGAAAAATGGTTTTAACAAACCCACAATATTTTTTCAAGACCTATTCAACGATATGCCACAACATGGGGTACGCAAGAAAAAAAATTTACATCCCCACTTTACCAGTAGGGGAGGTACCCTATAAAAAAATATATTTCAAAATTTTATTGTACCACTTTGTCACCGTAACTAATATGTATATTCATGCCAAATTACAGCTTTCTAGAACTAAGCACCTCCGAGCAATAGTGCGGACAGACGGACGGACATGGCGAAACTATAAATGTTCCTAGTGGACCTCGGAACCCTAAAAAATAACTAACTTAAATATATATTTTGTAAATAACACTATTCTACCTAACCTATGTACTAATACCAGACGCATGATTTAATATGTTCTCGAGTGCGCCAGCCCTAGCGCTAGGGCGTGGCCTCCGAAAGAGCGCGCTGCATGTGATAGAAAGAGATGGCCACTTTGGGAGCGTACGGTGCAACAAAACCGGTTTTTTGTTAGCAGTCGGCCTTCTGTACGTTAGTACTATTACTTATTCTGTGCTTACATGCCAAATTTCAGCTTCCTACGACCAGTAGTTTCGGTTGTGCATTGTTTGTAAGTTTCTCAGTAGGTAACCTAATAACCTAACAAAATAGTTTTGAAATAGAAATCGTTTAGGAAAGGTTTTAGCAAACATAAACGTTAGGGTTACAATTAGGTAACTAAGTATATCTATTGATTGATTAGTGTTTTTGCTGGGATAGTTATTTTAGGAAATTAATGAGATTCTACTAAAGCGTAGTTTCTATATATTATTACTGATTAAGTATGGAGCGTGGAATGTGTGTTGATAAGGAGCGCAATCTTATATGGCGAAACAGTCGAAAACGTGTCCAGCGGATTTGATAAGCAACATAACAAAACACACTCTCCTCACAACCGTTTCGCCTCAGCAGCGCCATCTGAAGGCGCTACTGCAGACTACCCGCCTAGGTGGCTTGACTGGAGTGGCGACCGCAGCGCCCCCAACCTACCCGATTTTGGTGTCCACTTTTGGAACTATAAAGATTGCGCTCCTTTACTTCAACCCTCCATATAATGGGGGCTATCGCGTGTGAATTTTCCCCTAGAGGCGCTAGTGTCGCGTGAGGTCCAATAACATTCACTTTTCACTGGTTTTGGCGGGCTTCGTGATATAAATTACTAATTTCTTTAAATTACCTGTTGAAAAGTGATCTCCTTCGTGAAATTATCGCAAATATGGATTATTTGGCGATGAATGTGAACGCTTTGAAACAAAAATGAAATTTCCGAACAAAACGGCACTGCACAACAATGCGACATAGCTACTCGATATGATGATAGTTATTTATAATGATTAAAATGAATGAGATTCAAGATTTAAAACTTTGTTTCGGCGCCGATCTTATAGAGTCGCCTTTGACAGCTATACCTCTGGACCTTAGTCAACAGTGGCGCCAACTGGTGAGCACAGAAATGATAGTCCCCATTAAGATTAATCCATTTGACACATGACAGGGTTTTCATAACAGTCTGTCTGATAACAGAGGTTATCGATATGGTCTCTTATCTGCAAAAGTCATTTCATTTCCTTGTTTTCATGCAATTCGTCCCGTGACGCACGGTTTTTAATAACCGACATAAAAAACGAGTAGCAATTGCTTGCTCACAGATCTTTACTTCTTGCTCACGGATCTTTAGAAGTCGTGGTGGCCTAGTGGTTCGACCTACCGCCTCTCATGCAGAGGGTCGGAGGTTCGATTCCGGCTCGCACCCCTAAGTTTACTTATGTGCGAAATTCAATTTGAATTAACCACTGAGCTTTTCGGTGAAGGAAAACATCGTGAGGAAACCTGCACGCAACTGCGAAGTAATTCAAAGATGTGTGTGAAGTCCCCAATCCGCACTGGGCCCGCGTGGGGACTACAGCCCAAACCCTCTCTCGATGAGAGGAGGCCTGTGCCCAGCAGTGGGACGCAAATAGGCTGTAGTACTAGTAGATCTTTACTTTGCATATGTTACAAGTATGGCGTTGACCTACGAATTAGATAATATATTATATCACAAATAGGTAATTTGTATACCTATTAACCTACATGAAGACTTAACTAGATTTGAAAATAACTAGAGTATTTCGTTCTACTAGGTATATTAAATACTTCTGCCCACGACTTCGTCCGCGTGAAATTCGGTAATAGCGTTCCCGCGGGATCTATGCGTTTTTCGGGGATAAAAAGTGGCCTATATGTTGACCAGCGTTATAAACTACCCCCATACCAAATTTTGTTGCAAACCGTCCAGTAGTTTTCGAGTTAAGTCCGGACATACATACATACATACCATAAATTTCTAAAGATCGTTATTCTGTGTTCAGTATCGTTTATATAGTCCCCTCGACTTGATAGTTTCTTTTAATTTTCAAGTTTCAGACGCGACTTCTTCGACAGACTTATTATTAGTAATAGATAGGCTCAAGCATCAGGTGAGTGGTAGACGGTGGTAGCAAACCGGACGGACCCTGCTACCACCGGCAAACTCACTTGATTTCAAGGTCTTTACTTTACTCTAGTAATTTCTTACGATTAAGATACAAAATAGATACTTATTTCTTACCTAGTTAGCTAGACACGCGAGGTGTTTCTGATATAACAATGTTATCTATTTTTAATCAAAGTAGTTCTTTGTTCTATTACTAGGTCAGTTTACCATATGAATGTAAATTACAGTTAAAGCAAAAATATATGTACGTTTCCGAACCTTATCCTTTTGTAATAAGCGACTAAAGTGTTTTGTATCTTGTTTTTGACTATACTCGGTTTTAGAAGGCGCGTGGATTAAGCAATAATAGTATTTGCGTCAACGGCTTAAGAGCTTCGCCGCGCGCCTTCTAAGCTTTGTCGTCCTATAGGTACTAGCTTGCGACCTCGCTCGCTTTAAATTCGGTTATCGCGTCCACGGGAACTAGGTCTGAGTTTTCCGGGATAAATAGCCTATATCCTTCCCCGGGAGTCCAACTATCTCCATACCAAATTTTATCTAAATCGGTCCAGCGGTTTAAGCGTGAAGCGGTAATTAGGCAGAGTTACTTTCGTATTTATAATATTAGTAAAGATATAGTACCTCCACCACACCAAAACAGCTTATCTACCTCCCACTGCTGGGCACAGGGTTTGGGCTATAGTCCCCACACGGGCCTGTGTGCATTGGGGACTACACAACATCTTCGAATTACTTCGCAGATGCGAGCAGGTTTCCTCACGGTGTTTTCCTTGACCGAAAAGCGCAAAGGTAAAATTCAAATTGAATTTCGCATATAAGTAAACTAGGTGCGAGCCGGCTTTGAATCCCCGACCCTCTGCGTGAGAGGCGGTAGGTCAAACCACTAGGCTACCTCAACAACAACATTACTCATAATAGGGATGACGACAGGGTGAAGAAATCGAAATTCTAATTAGTCCATCAGTCAGGTAATAAAAAAATATTAGACACGTATTTTTTGTTTTATCAAATTAACAAAGAATGACTAAGTTAAAACGCATTAAAGTTGGAGAGTGGGGGCTAACTACGTCACCGTTAGGTATAAATCGTACCTAACCGTGACGTCACGCGACATTTCAACTCCATGTATCTCCGTATAAGTTTGATTACGTGAAAAAATAAAAAATACGTGTCCAATACTTTTCAATAATCTTCCTGATAGAGTAAGAAAAAAAAAGTTGTCGTCATCCCCATTGAACACCAAATAAACAAAGCAAAAATACAGAAATAATACACATTAAATAGGTAAACAACGGGCGGACTTATCGCTAAATAGCGATCTCTTCCAGTCACGTTAAAGAAAGAAAGAAAAAACATTTATTCGCAACATCACATATACATGTATACATAAAAAGAGAAATAGACGATAAGAAGTGATAGTTGCGAAACGGTCTCAACTCAGCATATGTTGGCCTGGCTCCAGAGTCAAGCCAACGCTGGTCTTCCCCTGAGACCGCTCGGTGAAAAGACACATTTAGATTTATACTTATCTCTTTCAATATCTATTTATATAAAACCGGAAGTGCAATTTCGAAGAGCAGCTCAACTTGTCGACTTCCCCTTAGAAAGTGAAAAGCAGCTGGTTTGGTTTCCGGCCTGGTACAGTCGAGTTCTCCAATATATACACACTATTACACCTTGCTCCCTTGTAATAAGGTCCAAAAGTGATCATATATTACTGAACTCATAGACGTAAATAATATAGACCCGGTCTAACGTACACGTACACGTAATATGTCCCCACTTCCTCGGTGTCCAATCCAAAGTTCTGTCACCGAGCGTGCGTTACAGTAAGCGTTTTTTAAAAAACTTTCTTCGAAACTGTTTCTCAGTATCTAAAAACTCGTCTCGTTGTTGGAAAAATGTGACCCAGCTTTAGTGTCACGATACAAGTTTAACTTTGGATTGGACACCAAGGAAGTGGGGACACATGACATGTATCTACGTTAGGCCGGGTCCATACGAAGTATTATTTATGTCTATGCCTGAACTCGACTGTTTGTTCTCACGCCATACCCGTAATGTTGAGACGCTGACAAGAGCCAATGACCTTGAGCAATCGAGGCAGGCAACTGTCTCAGCGGACAATGTCTGTTTGCACTGGAGGGAGCGAGAGGCACGACCGCGGCATGTTGGCGATATGTACGTAGAAAATCAGAAAAATGAAGATTAAAAAAAATCCCTACTACTACAACAGCCTATTAACGGCCCACTGCTGGGCAGAGGCTTCCTCTCATCACGAGAGGGTTGGGCTATAGTCCCCACGCGGGCCCAGTGCGGATTGGGGACTTCACACACATCATTGAATTACTTCGCAGATGCGTGCAGGTTTCCTCACGATGTTTTCCTTCACCGAAGAGCTCAGTGGTAAATTCAAATTGAATTTCGCACATAAATAATTTTTAGAGGTGCGAGCCGGATTTGAACCCACGACCCTCTGCATGAGAGGCGGTGGTCAAACCACTAGGCCACCACGGCTCTCAAAAAAATCCCACTGCATCCATATCCATACTTAATATTATAAATGCGGAAGTAACTCTGTCTGTCTGTTACCTCTTCACGCTTCAACCGCTGGACCGATTTGGATGAAATTTGGTATGGAGATAGTTACGAGTCCCGGGAAGACGTAGGCTTGATTATCCCGAAAAATGCATGATTCCCGCAGGAACGCGATAACCGAAATCCACGCGGGCGAAGTCGCGGGCAGAAACAAGTAAACAATATAAATAATTTTTAGTTTATTCATTTTTAGGTATGAGTATGACGGAATGGTGTGTTTAATTATGGAAATCTGCGTAAAAAAAATAAACTTATAGAACCGTTTAAATAGGATTTGAAGACGTAACTTCATGCATTTTTGTCATCGAACCGATTTCATGAAATCCTTTTTACGAAATAGCAAGTTTTTTAAGTACGAGTATATAGTGAATATATTACATATATTTTACTCGCGTTACAAAATCAAATGGTTTTCGTTTTAAGTCAATTTAGGTATTGTCAGCGCCTTAAATAGATTAAAACAGTTTTTATATTCTGAGCCCCCATAACTCCGCCATTTTTAAAAATTCCAAAAACGGACTCAAGAAAAAACTATATAATTTTGGAACCTGGTCATATAACCGAGTCAAATCTTCTAATATATAAAATTCTCGTCTCACAGTGTTTGTAACCAAACTCTTCCGAAACGGCTCGACCGATTCTTATGAAATTTGGAGTGTATGTTCTGTAGGTCTGAGAATAGGACGTAAGTTATTTTTCATACCAAAAAAAAACAAGTTGGTACGAAGTCCGCGGGGTCAACTAGTTCACTATACCAATGGTGAATTTGACTTCGAAATACCTACAAGATACGCTTTCCTTATGTTTATAACTGTAACTCCTTTACATATAAGTTCATCTTTACGTGTAACTGTTACAAAATAATGTGGTTTAATACGTTCGATAACCATTGCGTAATACAATATTATGCGATCGAGTGAAAGAATCGCGAATGTAACTTTAACGGCTCCGAAAGCGCTCGTAAAAAAGCAATTTTGTACTTTACCGGTTTCACTGCTGCGGGTAGCGCGTTCTGATCCCGTCAAAATATCGTTTACCAGCTTCTGTTTCCTCTCCACTACTCAAAGGTTAGCTGGAAGAAATTCCTTCTAGGGATAAGCTCGCCTTTGCACATGTGTATCTTCTCTGTATTGAACATGTATTTTCATTCTATAGCTTGTGTGTTTTCATTCTATAAAGTCTTACTTACTTCTGCCCGCGACTTCTCCCGCGACGAATTCGGTTGCGTTCCCGCGGGAACTATGCGTTTTTCCGGGATAAAAAGTAGCCTCTGTCCTTCACTGGGACTTGGTAATTTGGTATGCGCAGATAGCGAACTGTCTGATCTGTCCAAATTTTATCTAAATAGGGATGACGACAACTTTTTTTCCTTAGCCTATCAGGAAGATTATTGAAAAGTATTGGACACGTATTTTTTCTTTTTTCACGTGATCAAACTTATACGGAGATACATTGAGTTGAAATGTCGCGTGACGTCACGGTTAGGTACGATTTATACCTAACGGTGACGTAGTTAGCCCCCACTCTCCAACTTTAATGCGTTTTAACTTAGTCATTCTTTGTAAATTTGATGAAACAAAAAATACGTGTCTAATATTTTTTTATTACCTGACTGACGGACTAATTAGAATTTCGATTTCTTCACCCTGTCGTCATCCCTATTGGTCCAGCGAGCGGTTGAAGTGTGAAGAGTTAACAGGCGGACAGAGTTACTTTCGCATTTATGTGAGGTGTCGTTAGATTCGTCTTGATGGTGAGAGTGACACTGGGTATATCAAAAGTTTATATGCAATCGGGATTTGTTTGACGAACGCCGGCTCCGCCCACGGAAACACATGACGCATATAGTGGCGCTGTAGCGTTACGTGACGTATGTATGCTTAGATCTTTAAAACTACGCAACGGATTTTGAGGCGGTTTTTTTAATAGATAGAGCGATTCAAGAGGAAGGTTTTAGTATATGATTTATCATAGTTTAATGCTCAATTCCCGCGGGAACGCTATAACCGAATTCCACGCGGACAAAGTCGCGGGCAGAAGCAAGTCACGTATAAAATTATCGGCATCGTAAACCGACTTTACAGACAACCAATTTATTTAATACTTATATGAGTTATTTTGTGATTGACATGTATTAATGAACTCTTTTATACATGATGTATTTCATTATTTATTGACATTTTGAGACTGTCGACATCTATGGAATTTATATTTATTTGACAATGGAGGCCATCTCCATGTTTTTTCTTTTCTGGACCCTTGGAGACTCTCTAAGATCTTAGATTTAAGTTAGGGACTATACATCCCTTCAATGTAATTTTAGTACGTACCTATATGTATATTTTATACATATAATGCAAATGTAAATTTTGTAACTATGTGGAATTTATGAAAAAAGGCCTTCTGCTTGAGTTTGTTGCGGCGCTTCTTCTCAAGCAATGGGTCTAGGAAGCGCTGATTCTTTTTCTTACGTGTAAAAGTGGCCCTATGTTGCCAATTTGCTGAATAGATGTATGAATTTGATTTTGAATTAGAATATAGTTGCTCAATTCCCGCGGGAACGCTATAACCCAATGGGGGCTATCGCGTGTGAATTTGCCACTAGAGGCGCTAGTGTCGCGTGAGGTCCAATAACATTAATTTTTCACTGGTTTTGGCGAGCTTCGTGATATAAATTATAATTTCTGTAATTTACCTGTTGAAAAATGATCTCCTTCGTGGTGACATTATGGCAAATATGGATTATTTGGCGATGAATGTGAACGCTATGAAAAAAAACATTTTTTCCAAACAAAACAGAATTGCACCAATCGATATGATGATAGTTATTTATAATTAATAAACTTAATGAGATTCAAGATTTAAAACTTTGTTTCGGCGCCGATCTTATAAAGTCGCCTTAGACAGCTATACCTCTGGACCTTAGTCAACAGTGGCGCCAACTGGTGAGCAAAGAAACGATAGTCCCCATTCCACGCGGTCGAAGTCGCGGGCAGAAGCTAGTCACGTATAAAATTATCGTCATCGACTTTACAGACAACCAAATTATTTAATACTTAAATTAGTTATTTTGTGATTAATCCAGTGTTACTCTAGTAAGTAATGTTTCTACTAGATCTTAGCCTGTGGTTAGAAGGTATTTATAAAGTCAGTAGCGAATAGAACCTGATATGCCCACCGCAGAAACCTGCTCCGGTCAATGAACTGTTGGGCAATATTATCTAGTATTAAGCTTTACGAATTTAACCTATTATTAGATTAATTATTAGCTTCTGCTGTGGTAGGACCTCCACATTCGGGTTCGTACCCGCTAACCTGCCGCCAAATAGAGATAATCTATTATATGAAGTCCCGCGCCTCCACAAATCAAAACGCTTCAAAGTATTTAAAAACCGGCCAAGTGCGTGTCGGGCCACGCGCAAATTATAGGGTTCCGAAGTTGACGATGCCCACAGTACCTTTCTAAGACTTATTAGCATCTAGCTAGCCTGTGGTAGGACGTGCCCGCCCGACGCCCCTGCCGCTCGAGAAATATCATTGGTTTTTTAATCATTTCATAAGTCGACTAATGACTCGTAAATTTGTACAGCCTACTTAGCTGTGATAGTTTTCCTTTCAACTACGTTATATATGCCACAACCGTGATTTTTTTCAGCCATCCAAATACCACCATTTAGCTGGCAGGGGGGGGGGACACGTGACTCTAACAAAAAATAGCACTTTAAAGCTTAATATTTGACAAACGCATCACTTAATCGAAAAATGGTTTTAACAAACCCACAATATTTTTTCAAGACCTATTCAACGATATGCCACAACATGGGGTACGCAAGAAAAAAAATTTACATCCCCACTTTACCAGTAGGGGAGGTACCCTATAAAAAAATATATTTCAAAATTTTATTGTACCACTTTGTCACCGTAACTAATATGTATATTCATGCCAAATTACAGCTTTCTAGAACTAAGCATCTCCGAGCAATAGTGCGGACAGACGGACGGACATGGCGAAACTATAAGGGTTCCTATTCCTAGTGGACTTCGGAACCCTAAAAAGCACTACCAACACTCTCAACGCATGTGTGCGTGCTGAGAAGGAATTGAAGCGTTTTGAAATGTGGAGTCGCGGGACTTCATATAGCTAAGTAGTAGATTATCTCTAGCAGTGCTCGCACTGTTGTGTTCCGGTAGGGGGTTAAGGCAGCCGGTGAAATTACTGGCACAGAAGCATTCCATCTTAGGCCTCAGGGTATATAGGCAACGCATTCGAGATCTTATGGTTTATGGTTTCTTAATAAGAAACCATGGCCGCAGGCACCGCTTACCATCACGTGGCCTGTGTACTCGTATGCCACAGTACTACTACTACTACTACAGCCTATTTGCGTCCCACTGCTGGGCACAGGCCTCCTCTCATCACGAGAGGGTTTGGGCTATAATCCCCACGCGGGCCCAGCGCGGATTGGGGACTTCACACACATCTTTGAATTACTTCACAGACGCGTGCGGTTTCCTCACGATGTTTTCCTTCACCGAAAAGCACAGTGGTTAATTCAAATAGAATTTCGCACATAAGTAAACTTAGAGGTGCGAGCCGGAATCGAACCCCCGACCCTCTGCATGAGAGGCGGTAGGTCGAACCACTAGGCCACCACGGCCACAGTAGGTACTACATAAAAAAAATTACAGCTTTTGCCCGCGACATTCTGACGCGTGGAATTCGTTAAGAGCGTTCAGCACGGGAACTAAATCTACCCCAATACCAAATTTTGTAATCAATCCGACCAGTAGTTCTCGAGTTAAAGCCGGACATACTTGATACACACAGATATTTTTTAAGATTCCGTATCCAAAGGGTCAAACGGGACCCTATTACTTAGACTCCGCTGTCCGTCCGTCCATCGGTCTGTCTGTCCGTCTGTCACCAGGTCTGTATCTCATGAACCGTGAGACCGTTGAAAAACGTGTAAAAGTGCCCCTACGTGGCCGGTTTGCTGAATAAATAAATGATCGAATTGAATTAAATTGTTGAAATTTTCACAGAAATACATAAATTTCTGTTGCCGCTATAACAACAAATACTAAAAAATAGAATAAAATATTCAAGGGGGCTCCCGTAAAACAAACTAGTTTATTGCTATCGTTATAGATAATGAAAGAAAGAAAAAGTCTTTATTGCCATAAATAAGTATACACGGTGGGTCAGAAAATATGGCAAATAATTAACCCACAGTATCGGCTATCGATTCTAAGTATATTGTATAGGTCTTTAATTTTTTTTGAGTTGGTAAAAAAAATAATTGTATATGGGATTGGTTGTGTGAGCGACGCCTGAATCCTATACAAAATATTTTTTTTTACCAACTTGAAAAAATTTAAAGAAAAAAAAAAATTTAAAGAAGAAATTTAATTTTTAAATAAAAACTTAACACAGTGATTTTTTTGTCTTTGAATTATTTCACAGACGCATGCTGGTTTCCTAACAATGTTTTCTTTAAATGAAAAGCTCAGTGTTGAAATCTAATTTTCACACTGCATGAGAGGCGGTATGACAAAAGGGATGACGACAACTTTTTTTTCCTTAGTCTATCAGGAAGATTATTGAAAAGTATTGGACACGTATTTTTTCTTTTTTCACGTAATCAAACTTATACGGAGCTGTATGGAGTTGAAATGTCGCCTGACGTCACGGTTAGGTACGATTTATGCCTAACGGTGACGTAGTTAGCCCCCACTCTCCAACTTTAATGCGTTTTAACTTAGTCATTCTTTGTTAATTTTATAAAACAAAAAATACGTGTCTAATATTTTTTTATTACCTGACTGACTAATTAGAATTTAGATTTCTTCACCCTGTCGTCATCCCTAATCACTATGCCACCACAGCTTTGCTACTTACTTACTACTTGTATCAGTAGATTTGAATTGAATTGAATAATATTTAATTCTTTTGTCAAAAACTCCTGACATTCTCCAAAATTACCAGTGAGACTTTCTAAAACATACATTTAAAAGTAGAAACGGAAAGCAAAATTCATCAATATTAATTGCTCATACAATACAAAGGACTTTCGCCAACGTATGTACGTTGCAAGCGTAGTTATTTCATCATCATCACTTCAGCCGAAAGACGTCCACTGCTGGACATAGGCTTCCCCCAAGGCTCGCCACTCAGACCGGTCCTGTGCTACTTGCTTCCACCGGTTTCCCGCGACCTTCACGAGGTCGTCGCTCCATCTTGTTGGAGGCCTAACGACAGCTTGTCTCCCGGTTCGCGGACGCTACTCGAGAACTTTCCGGCCCCATCGGCCATCAGTCCTGCGAGCAATGTGCCCCGCCCACTGCCAATTCACAATTCTTCGGGCTATGTCAGTGACCCCAGTTCTACTGCGGATATCCTCATTTCTGATTCTATTACGCAGAGAAACCCCGAGCATAGCCCTTTTCATTGTCCTCTGAGTGACTTTGAGCCTTCTTATGAGACCCATCGTGAGCGCCCACGTCTCGGAACCATAAGTCATCACTGGCAACACACACTGGTCGAAGACTTTCGACTTGAGACACTGCGGTAATTTGGACGAAAAGACACTGCGAAGCTTCCCGAACGCTGCCCAGCCGAGTTGAATTCGCCGATTGACCTCTTATTTATTTAAACTTCATTGCACATACAAAACGTATACAATTGGCGGACTTAATGCGTAAAGGCATTCTCTACCAGTCAACCATAAGGCCAAACAAAAAGGAAAATGAGTGAGGATATGCACTGTGTATTGTTGATCCTTCACTTCAATACAATGCATTGAATCTAAATACACTCAGCTGTCGGTAGGCCTCCAACAAGATGGAGCGACGACCTCGTGAAGGTTGCGGGAAACCGGTGGAAGCAAGTAGCACAGGACCGGTCTGAGTGGCGAGCCTTGGGGGAGGCCTATGTCCAGCAGTGGACGTCTTTCGGCTGAAATGATGATGATGACACTCAACTACAAAAAAATATAATTGTGACCTGATTTTATTGCTGTTGAGTGTATATGTATAGAACCCAAAGGTGACTGACTGACTGATTTATCAACGCACAGCTCAAACTACTGGACGGATCGGAATGAAATTTGACGTTACTAATTTTATTATACCGGAGGCATCCGCTAAGAAAGGATTTTTGGAAATTTCAGCTGCAAGAGTGTAAAAAGGGGGTTGAAAATTCCACGCGAACGAAGTCGCGGGGCGATGCTAGTCATGTTAATAAATCTAATAAGTACCTACTTAATACAGCTTTTATTTTTTGTATGAATAATTGATACTCTATCGAAAACATATATAATGATTTTTTTTTGTTGAAAAACATTAATAGTAGATTGTATGACTAGGGAGCATAATGGTATATTTTACCGCGGGTGACGGATTGAATCCAGAGCGACGCGAAAGATTCCAGAATCCCGAGCGGAGCGAGGGATTCTAACGTGGAATCTTGAGCTAGCGAGGGATTCAAGCTATGTCACCCAAGGTTTAAATAATTTCGCTACCGTGTTGCACACTCTGCTTTTCACTCCTGCTATGAGAAAACCAGTAGCAGCAGGGAACAAAATCGTACTTTGCTCCCTGTTTGCGGAGCAGATATGGAGAGGGAGCAAAATCGCACTTTGCTCCCTCTAAACGGGGAACAAAGTACCTACTCCTTTTCGAATAGGAGGAGTGAAATAGTACATTACAGACCTAGGGTGGTGAATTCGTAAATGTCCCAGAGCGCAATTTTCTGTGGCCCGAACCGAAGGAGAATATGCGATCTGGGGCTTTACGAATTACCGCCCGTGATTTGTCAAAAGTTTTACGTCTTGCCTTGGCCAAGAAGTGAGATTTTCTCTCCGCGTAGCGGGCAGAAAATCCCACTTTACGGCCAAGGTGATGTAAAAGTACTTTGTATCTACCTATGCTCTAGTAACACCTATAGTTTATGTATTTAATTGTTAATTTGTTACTTAAGTACTTAATACCAAAATAAAATAAGATTATTTATTTGATTTGATTTTATTCGGAAAGCTGACTGCCTTAAATAAAACATATTATTATCTTTATCATTTACCAATTTTACCATAATATATCTAAGTAAGTTTTTTCTCAATTTCAGGAGAAAATCTACGATATACCAAGTGATACTTCCCGGCCGGTCACACCTGCGCCAGAAACCAAAACCGAATTCCAAAAGCTACGAGAAAGCTTCGAGAAACCGATTCTGAAACCGAAACCGATACTCAAACCGAAGTCTACCGAGAACATTTTCGAGTCGACGGCACAGAAGAGATTTAAGAAGTACGCTACGGAGAGGAAGTCTAGAAGATTCGACGGCAGTGAAAGTTTTGTTAAGAAGAATGTGCAGTTGGATGTTGATAGGCAAAATGTAAGTATTTTATGACATTATTTATTGTATAGAAAAAGTAAGGTAAAAACCTAACAACAACAATACTCTTCATTGAACACCATATACAAAACACGTGAAATACAGAAAGGATACACAGTTAATAGGTAAACAACAGGCGGATTTATCCCTAAGCAGCGATCTCTTCCAGTCACAATCTTGATACAAAAATCAGCGTACGCCCGAAATAAGTGTTAAATGCGATAATAGATGTCGCTGCCAAGGTAGCCTGCATACAAATTTGAACTCCATGAGCTACATCTAGATGTCGCTGTACAGGCGAAGTATGAAAATTCCGATGTACGCCGTAATGTAAGGAGATTGACAGTTTTGACAAATCAGTGTACGTCCGAAATAAGTGTTAAATGCGATAATAGATGTCGCTGCCTAGGAAGCCTGCATACAAATTTGAACTCCACTAGCAACATCTAGATGGCGCTGTACAGGTGAAGTATGAAAATTCCGATGTACGCCGTAATGTACGGAGATTGACAGTTTTGACAAATCAGCGTACGTCCGAAATGAGTGTTAAATGGGATAATAGATGTCGCTGCCTAGGTGGCCTGTATGAACATTTTAAGCGCCCCCTGGCGCTCACATACAGAACTTTTCGGATGTACGCCGCCAATGTAAGGAGGTCGTCAGTCTATGTAATAACTTTGTCTCTGCATATCTTCTTTAATTTCGTTGAAAAATATTCGCCATGTATTGTATAAGAAGATGAATGTATATTACGAGTCTGAAATCGGTATTTTAAGTTACATAAACTGACGCGTATTTCCCGTTGGGGTAGACAGAGAGAACAAAATTAATTATGCCATTTAAATGGCTAAAGTAATTACTTGTCAATAAATACAATATAATATATTTTATTGAACACCACACATTCAAAGAACAGTACAGACATAACATAATGTAATTACACAAAAAGTATTGCATACAGCAGGCGGTCTTATCGCATAATAGCGATCTCTACCAGACAACCTTTAGGTTAGTGGAGATGAAGAGAATAAACAAGGTTGTAATTTATTTTTCTCAAATATATCGCCATTAGTTACCGTTAGACAGTAACTGACGATCTCAAAAAGACTAAAATTTCATCAAAATCGGTAGAGGCTGTCGACAGGACCGCTTTTACACCACTTTATTCTGAGGGCGACAAACGCTGGCGCGTTCTAAGCTACTAGTAGCGACATCTGTTGGCGCTCGAGTAAAATTAGCACTTCTTTGTACTTCGTACTCTATAGGTAGCGACTAAACCGGTTTTTATAATTGTATTTAAATAATACTGCATTATAACAGCAATATAGAGAAAACCGTGGTAGCACCCATCGGGGCATTTGAATCTACAACATAGCAAAATTTTAACAAAATTAACTGAAACCACATTTTCCTCGCAACTTTTTCGGAGTCGTTTATTATTATTTTTTACATATTTAATTATATTCAATCGGTTCTTGAACAATAGAAAACTTGATTCTAATTACATTTTCCTTATACAGCAATAAATAAAAATAAAAAAAACTTAAAATGAAGGACGAAACACAAATTCTTTTTAGAGAAAAGAAAATATTATCCGCCTCTTCCTTCTTGCTTGATCGATGACAAAACCATTCCACAACAGAACAGGATCTCATATAATGCAATTTTTCGCGGCTAATAATTATCTCTTATATATAAAATTCTCGTGTCACAGTGTTTGTAACCAAACTCCTCCGAAACGGCTCTACCGATTCTTATGAAATTTGGAGTGAATGTTCAGTAGATTTGAGAATAGGACGTAAGCTATTTTTAATAACAAAAAAAAACTAAGGCGGTACGAAGGGGTCAGCTAGTCTCTATATAAGAAAATTCATTGAACTTATTGGACAGTTACAAACGAATCAATACATAGAAAAGAACTCTTTGTAATCCTCATTTTCATTTCATCCACCACAACAGCCTATTTACGGCCCACTGCTGGGCACAGGCCTCCTCTCATCACGAGAGGGTTTGGGCTATAGTCCCCACGCGGGCCCAGAGCGGAGTTGCGGATTGGGGACTTCACACACATCTTTGAATTACGTCGCACATGCGTGCGGGTTTCCTCGCGATGTTTTCCTTCACCGAAAAGGCCAGTAATAAATTCAAATTGAATCCCACACTTTAACAATTTGAGAGGTGCGAGCAGAACATTTACTAAATAACGCCATTGTTACTTAATTCGAAGTAACCGACGTTTTCAAAAACTAAAATTTCATCAAAATCGGTTCAGGTCGAGGATACGAATTGTCTGCTGCACTATATTTTAAGTCGGCCAAACGCTTGCGCGTTTCAATCGACAACTAACGCCATCTGTCGGTGAGTAGCGAAACTAACCGTCGTTTTAGTTCTTAGTGCCCTCGTTAAGTGGCAGTAGTGTTCACAGTAGCACAAGTTTATTATGTTTTCTTACAGAAATATATTGTTTTAAATCACATACAACTGTTTAAGCGTTTTATTATTATGTGTATAGTAAAGATAACTTGGGTTGAGCCCAGATAGTCTGAAGTACAGCCGGGTTCATTAGTATGTGTACACTATTGGAACTTGTTACAACAGAGTCAGGTGCAAAAGTGTATATTGGCGAAATGGACTGTACAGAATTAATATTCTTTTACATCACCCTTGGCCAGAAAGTGGGATTTTCTGCCCGCTACGCGGAGAGAAAATCTCACTTCTTGGCCAAGGCAAGACGTAAAACTTTTGACAAACCACGGGCGGTAATTCGTAAAGCCCCAGATCGCATATTTATGGCCCTCACCTTCGGTTCGGGCCACAGAAACCTGCGATCTGGGACATTTACGAATTCACCACCCTAGGTCTGTAATGTACTATTAGATGGCTATAGACGAACTTCTTTCTTGCGAATCTTTTGTATTCTTCTATATTTTTTTTTTAATATAAGGTCTAGATGTCACGTGACCGTATCCATTCGATATGTATGTCCGGATTTAGATCACATTTTAGTGTGGGCCATAAACCTCACCTTCGGTTCGGGCCACAAACACCTGCGATCTGGAACACGTTAATGTCAAATTCGCCGCCCTTGGTCTGTAATGCACTATTGCACCCTATTTGGTCACACGAGGGTTGAAAATAAAAATAAAGGTAATACTCGTTATACTAAAAGCATCATAAAGGAAATGACCATGACGTAGGACGACTATACTAAAAGGTAGTAAGCGCCAGTATTACGTATTTTATTATGAGCTTTATGAAGAGTCTGTTTGGTTGATTTTAGCTAGATTAGATGTGTAGTTAGTATTTTTTTTACGAACGGTGGTTTTAATGTGATGAAAAGGGAAACTAGATTTGGTTTGCTGATAAAATAATGGCTTAATGGCATACTTAGTCTAAAAATAGATGCTGTATTTGTTCACTAGTTTAACCACTCGGGTTCGGGAAAAAACGCACGTCCCGCGGGAACGCGATAACCGAATTCCACGCGGGCGAAGTCGCGGGCAGTAGCTAGTTTCAAACTTAAAGTTAGGATTAAAACGAGAAAACCCGAGTAGTTAAACTAGTGAACAAATACAGAATCTATTTTTAGACTAAGTATGCCATTAAGCCATTATTTTATCAGTAAACAAATTCTAGTTTCCCTTTTCATCGCATTATAACTACCGTAATCTTTGTTCTTAGAAGTGAAGTATGTATATCATCGTAATTAGTAAATAATTACTACATAACTATACATATGCGGGTGTATTGTTTTCTGGGTAAAATAATAGTACATTACAGACCTAGGGTGGTGAATTCGTAAATGCCCCAGATCGCAGGTTTCTGCGATCTGGGTCTTTACGAATTACCGCTCGTGGTTTGTCAAAAGTTTTACGTCTTGCCTTGGCCAAGAAGTGAGATTTTCTCTCCGCGTAGCGGGCAGAAAATCTCACTTTACGGCCAAGGCTGATGTAAAATTATATACTCGTTGAAAGAAGGTACATTTGTCCGGAGCTTTGCCTGAAATATGTAATTTTTTTTTATATCTATGACCCTATTTTTCATCTGCGTACTGTATATAAAAAAACTGTTAATAATGTAAATTTAAACTTTTCTCAAATAATTGAAAAATAAGCAATTTAATCTACTACTACTACAGCCTATTTGCGTCCCACTGCACAGGCCTCCTCTCATCATGAGAGGGTTTGGGCTATAGTCCCCACGTGGGCCCAGTGCGGATTGGGGACTTCACACACATCTTTGAATTACTTCGCAGAAGCAATTTAATCTAATTTTATTATAATCTGATTTAAAAGGTGGATACTAAATGGCTATTTTCTTCAACTCTGTACCTGATATTTGCTTTTTCAAACAAGTATATACGTACTAGCTTTCTGCCCGCGACTTCGTCCGCGTAAAATTCAGTCATACCCTCGAGAACCACGTTTTTTTCGGGTTAAAAACATGAAAATAAAGAAACAAAACAGACCGACAGACATACTTTCCCGTTTTTTATAATATTATAATGGATTAATAAGAATGGATAATAGACATTACATTACACATAAAAAAATCGTTTTTTTAGGGTGGGTTGATTCAAACCGTCCGTTAAAGTTAAAGTTAAATATATATGTTACTATGGCACAAAACGACGTTTCTGTATGGAATGACAGCTCGGCGGCCATATTTAACTACCATGAGGCCGTCAACAATGCATGAATCAACTCACCCTAAGGGTTGGTTGATTCAAACCGTCCGTTAACGTTAACGTTAACGTTAAATATTTTACTATGGGACAAAATGACGTTTCCGTATGAAATGACAGCTCGGCGGCCATATTGAACGACGAGGAGTCCGTCAACTATGCATGAATCAACTCACCCAAAAACTTCGTTCGTTATTAGAGATCTTCTACTATCTAAAGTCCCGCGCCTTCACATTTCAAAACGCTTCAATGTATTTAAAAAGCACCACCAACACTTTCAACACATGTGTGCGTGCTGAGACAGCCATCAACTATGCGGTGAGTGTTGGTGGTGCTTTTTAAAAAATAATATAAAAATTGAATTGCGCGGGACTTTTGATAGTAGAAAATCTCTACCGGTACATAGACATAAATAATACTTCGTATGGACCCGGCCTAACGTAGATACATGTCATGTTTCCCCACTTCATTGGTGTTCAAACCAAAGTTAAACTTGTATCGTGACACTAAAGCTGGGTCACATTTTTTCAACAACGAGACGAGTTTTTAGATACTGAGAAACAGTTTCGAAAAAAGTTTTTTTAAAAACGCTTATTGTCACGCACGCTCGGTGACAGTACTTTGGATTGGACACCGTGGAAGTGGGGACATATTACGTGTACGTTAGACCGCGTCTATATTATTTACGTCTATGTACCGGTAACAATAATGAAGTACCACAGACAAACAGTAGAACAGTTGTTCAGTTATCTATGACTCATAGCTGTGGAAGAATCACGCTATCGACTCGGCTTACATGGCGATCGTCTCGATTTCTATCTGAAAATTGTATTTTTTTACAAGAGCTTGTCGGAGTTTGTTTACTAGTTGTACTGCTGAAATCTTAGAGGTAATAAGTACATCTGGACCGAGTAGTGTCAATTTCGAAACGATAAAAATTGAGCTTATAGACGTATGCCCGAAGTTCGTTTTTCTTCACAATTCAAAAATGTGCCTCAATTTTGACGTTAACCTTATTTTTGTCTTTATCTCTAGTTATAAGGTTAGATAAAGAGAGATACAAGGTTTTTACGACCCTCACCCCCGCGCATCTGGCCATGAGTCTTTTACAGAGGTAAGGTCAAAAAACAAAAGTTGTACGTTGTACAAAAGTAAACATTTCGATTGCTGTTTAGCGTGTGAAAAGTTCGTCATTTCCGAACGAGCGTTTGTTTTTTGAAAGCTAGTGATCGTGCGTAAACGTTTTCTTGCGCACTAGTGCTTTTCTTTGTTAGAACTTCGTCCTGTTTGTTTTTTACTGCGTTATATGTTTTCGCAAGTTTATTAAAAAATTCGTTTGATACACGTGCGAAATCGTCATTTTCAGCCTCTCTATGTCGCGCCAACGTTATAGGGACTCGTGTTATAAATGACAAACATTTCGCACCACTGACCTATAATAAGTAATAACATATGGACGAACAGTGCCTACCAGAATATGTCAAAATATACGGAGCAAACTGACATTAGAAAATACGTGCCAATATGCCAATAACGCCCTTTATAACGAAGGCCAAACGGGTGCCCGAGCTGTTCGGGCACCCGTTTTGACGGGCCATTTTCCTCCGGCTGATAGTGAATCCTTATTTCGCACTTGTATCTAAATGTAGGTATTACTTATTTTAAAGTTCTTTTTTGCATGAAAGCCCATGTAAGCCTCACTCCGATTCCGCTCCGCCGCTCAGTCTAACCGCTGCACGCGATGGGTTAACAACTCTCGTTCTATTTACTAGTAAAATTACATCGTATATATTTGTCCCTTTCCCACACCGTTGGATAGAAAGGGACGGAGCTAGTGAATTTTGACAAACTCCCAGTTTGACGGCATCAAAACATTTTAGTTGCAATACGTTAGAGATTTCGTGACGGTGTTTTTTTTTTTAATGTAAAAATTAATAGTGCTTTACATAAGACATAAGTGAAAAGTGGTGAAAGAAAATGATTCGTGATTAATGTTTTTTTTCGCATGGATTGAATTTTAAGGATGGATGTTATTTTATGGTGAGTGGGTAGACTTAGGTTTTGTAATAAACTAGCTTCTGCCCGCGACTTCGTCCGTGTGGAATTCGGTTATAGCGTTCCCGCGGAAATTGAGCGTTACACTATAACAAATTATATACTAAAACCTTCCTCTTGAATCACTTTATCTATTTAAAAAAACCGCATCAAAATCCGTTGCGTAGTTTTAAAGATCTAAGCATACATAGGGACGGACAGCAGTAAGCGACTTTGTATTATACTATGTAGTGATATCAATTATTTTTTGAGTAACCTAAATATCGATATAATTACCTAGTTAAGTAGTTTTAAGAACGGCGCTGCACCTTTGGTCTCATCGTTGCTTTCCATCAGGCGGGACTTAAGTTCAATCACTGGTCGGTTCGTGAAAAGAAAAAAAAACAATAATTTTATTATTTAAATGGATTTTATCTGTCCCTAAAAAGCTGAATATACCTACTTACATTTTTTTGCAAGTATTCTAGATAGATAAGATAGATAGATAGATAAACATTTATTTGTTGCTACAAACACACACATACACATAAAAACATCGCATCGTACATACAAATAATAATAAAGAACACAAATAAACATAGACTTCACAATTAAAAAACTTAACCTAGGAATGAAATAAGAAAAAGTATGGAATAAGAAATTCTCGTACTTAGGTATACAAAATTTCGTGATGATCGGTTCAGTATTTATCATGTTAACAACAATCGATTCCGCTAGTAATATGAGTTTAATTTAATATGTAATTGCAAATAATGTAAGTAGAATAAATAAAATCATTAACTTGATCGCATTTTGTTTGGGTCCATTAATCACACTAATTTTAATGAGATTTTGATAAAAAACGAAAACAAAATTCATAAAAACATGTCACCATTATAATAATCTGATATAATTACTGGAATACTAATTATGAGAACTATAATGACAATTCTTGCCAATATTTTGTTCATATTTTGATTGCGTGCTACGCGTTCACTCCATAGCTACTGATCTTTTCAAATAACATAGCGAGGTAAGTAACATTTCATTAATAAATAGTTTTTTTTATTAAATTGGTTAACAATCGAGCACACGGGCCACCTGCTAGTAAGTGGTCGCTGTCGCCCATGGAAATTAGGAATCATAATATTTCGAATGCATTGTTAACTTGAGGCCTAAGATGGAATGCCTCTGTGCCAGTAATTTCACCGGCTGCCTTAACCCCCTACCGGAACACAACGTGCAAGCACTATATAGTGCCACCAGGGCTTGTAACCGGTTAATTAAAAAAACCCCGAAATAGCCAAATATTTAGAATTATTTTATACTCTTTATGTGGAACTCCATAGTGTATTTAGGTTATTACTTCGTATTATTTTATAGCCTTATTAAACATGAAATAGTAAACGAAAGAACGATAAGCAAATCGGTTTATTTGTATGGCGGCAAAAACCGGTTTCAAGCCCTGCTATATACTGTTTGTGGAGAGTGGATTTTCAATTTTTTCAGTTATTTATTTCAGAAACAATATTACATTGTGCTTGATTTTTTTTTACATTTAATACATACCTATACTTATCAATAAAAAAATATAAATTGGGAAGCGATACGTAATACATAAACTCATAAACATGACGTCAATACATTTGAAATACAATGGACACAGTTTAGCGCATATAAAGATGGTATAAAGTATAAAGAAAGCTTGTGCCCGCGTGGAATTCGGTTATCGCGTTCCCGCGGGAACGATGCGTTTTTCCGGGATAAAAATTAGCATATGTCCTTTCCCGGGACTTCAACTAGGTATCTCGATACCAAGTTTCATAATTCATAATTCAATCAGTCAATCATTTACTTTTTTGTTAAAAATAGGTTACAATAGGTGGTAGGCGGTTTATAATAATAACTTATCGCTATGCGCTATTACCCGCAACGGGTGTACAAATATGTACTGCAGGAATTGGGCATGCGTTAATGAAAATTTATAGGAAAATGCAAGTGAAGTTAGGTATAGGTAAAGTACTAAAATTAAATATGCCGAATTTACAAATGTTCTACGTCAAGACACTTGTTAAAGGGGTCAAAATTACAATACACAATGTCAAAATACTAATTGAAAATGTTACAAAGGTCACAAATCAGTGTCATTTAAATAATCATCGATAGAGTAGAAAAAGAAAGCCGTGGTGGCCTAGTGGTTCGGCCTACCGCCTCTCATGCATAGGGTCGGGGGTTCGATTCCGGCTCGCACCTCTAAGTTTACTTATGTGCGAAATTCAATTTGAATTTACCACTGAGCTTATCGGCGAAGGAAAACGTCGTGAGGAAACCTGCACGCATCTGCGAAGTAATTCAAAGATGTGTGTGAAGTCCCCAATCCGCACTTGGCCCGCGTGGCGACTATAGCCCAAACCCTCTCGTGATGGAGGCCTGTGCCCTGCAGTGGGACGCAAATAGGCTGTAGTAGTAGTAGTAGTAAAATTAAATTGCTTAATATTTAATAGTTTTATATGTCTCGGGACTTTGTTAAACATAAGTGGACCAAATCGGTAGACACATAGGCCTGCCACTCAGACCGGTCTTCTGCCACTCGCATCCGCCGTTTTCTCTCGACCTTTACAAGGTCGTCACTCCATCTCGTTGGAGGCCTACCGACAGCTCGCCTTCTCAGTTCGCGGACGCACCTCGAGAACTTTCTGGCCCCATAATACGCCATTATATTTAATTTAAAATGACGTATCAAAAATAAACAATAGCGAGCGAGGTTAACGGAAATTATGTACCTACTATACTACTCGTTAGTAATAATGAGTGCCTGTATATGAATAAGTGTAGTGTTTATATCGCTACGGATAATAGGGATGACGACAGGGTGAAGAAATCGAAATTATAATTAGTCCGTCAGTCAGGTAATAAAAAAATATTAGACATGTATTTTTTGATTTATCAAATTAACAAAGAATGACTAAGTACGCATTAAAGTTGGAGAGTGGGGGCTAACTACGTCGCCGTTAGGTATAAATCTTACCTAACCGTGACGTCACGCGACATTTCAACTCAATATATCTCCGTTGTTGATTACGTGAAAAAAGAAAAAATACGTGTCCAATACTTTTCAATAATCTTTCTGATAGACTAAGGAAAAAAAAGGTGTCGTCATCCCTTTTGTCATAAACAACTAGATTAATTTGCGCCCGACATCTCTTTTCCAAATTCCACCCCTCCTTTTGGACCCCCTCGATGTTTATCAGAGTGTTAAAAAGTACTTAAGTAAGGTATATGTTCTTGTATATCCTGACCATCCATCCATATTATTAACATTATAAATGGGAAAAGGGAGCGTTCAAGTATTACGTACAGTCAGCAGCAGAAGTAGATAAGCTGTCCAGGTGTTCAAAATGACCTACACACGACCTTATTCTTAAGACGTTAAGGGCGTGTGTAGGTCATTTTGAACACCTGGACAGCTTATCTACTTCTGCTGCTGACTGTAACTCTTCAGAGTGCCTCTTAAACATGACTAGGTAACAGAGTTACTTTTGCATTCATAACATAATATTAGTATGGATGTCTTGTCGAGTTGTCACAGCAATAAACACAATGTGATTTGTATGATAATACGCGTTCTATTCATGGCAAATCGTGAGTAACAAGATTATCGCTCATCAGTTAAGTTAAACCGTACCTCCATACCGAAAGCCGTGGTGGCCTAGGGTTCGACCTACCGCCTCTCATGCAGAGGGTCGGGGGTTCGAATCCGGCTCGCACCTCTGAGTTTACTTATGTGCGAAATTCAATTTGAATTTACCATTGAGCTTTTCGGTGAAGGAAAACATCGTGAGGAAACCTGCACAGATGCGTGCAGGTTTCCTCACGATGTTGCGAAGTAATTCAAAGATGTGTGTCCCCAATTCGCGCTGGGCCCGCCAAACCATCTCGTGGTGAGAGGCCTGTGCCCAGCATTGGGACGCAAATAGGCTGTAGTAGTGCCTCCATACAAGCATAGTTATGTAGATCATCATCATGATTATATATAGGTTAGATAAAGTTACGTAATTCTTTAGACATTACGATCGAATGGATCAGTTCGTAGTGACTCAGACTACAGTTCCGACGGACCTGCGACCGTCGGAACTGTAGTCTGAGTCACTACGAACTGATTACCGCTATGGTCAAACTTTGTATCCACCATTACTACCAACAACAGCCTATTTATGTCCCACTGCTGGGCACATGCGTCCTCTACATCATGAGATGGTTTAGGCTATATGTGGCCGTCCATGCCTAAAGGGTCCTTATGGCAGGTATTGAGTTAAGTATAGATCCTAAATCTACGTTTAATGAGCTGTCTAATACAAAAAGAATCATGACCCTAAGTCTTATATTTTTTTAAAAAAAAAAACATCAGACCTACACATGTTAAAATTGCACTTTTGAGAAATTGTTAAAAGAAGTTTGAAACTAATTTTAAGTATGTTCCTATTGGAAGTTACATAGATGATGATTGATTATGTATCTCAAGGTATTATTCTTTGAATTTAAGTTAAGGTTTATTTAATTTGACTTCCAGGTCGTGAAAAATCTGCCTTTGATTAGAGCAAGTCGCTTGCTTATAAGAAAGAAATTAAGAAAAAATATTTTTTCGGACTGTTCTTTAATAAGTTGTAGTTTGAACCATACTATATATTTAGGTATATTGGAACTCACATCTTAGGATAGAAATAAAACCACAAGGTATAGAATTATGATTTTTAAAATTAAAATGTCATAATGATTATAATTTTTCATCTTCTTCTATAACAATAACAATTATTGTACAGTGACTTCAAAATTATATTTATTCAGTCTATAGAAGTATCACAAAAGCGTTATTATTATTCTACAAGTTTCATTTTGCTAGTTATAAACGATTTCAGTTACATAAAAATCACAAATTCACTCCCATACATTTGGGAAAAGGGTCCTTATGACCAATCACAGGCAAAAATATTGATAATTACAGTATAGCACTATATTAACACTATTTATTTACTAATCTTGTATTAAAACATAATACCGAAGAAAAAGTGTTATCATAAGTTTACTCAAAATCTTGAGTAACACAAATTATATTCAAGTAATCATAAGAGTAATTCTCATAAGGACCCTTTTCCCAAACGTATGGGACACTTGGGAAAAGGGTCCTTATGGCCAATCACAGGCAAAAATTATTGATAATTACAGTATAGCACTATATTAACACTATTTATTTACTAATCTTGTATTAAAACATAATACCGAAAAAAAAATCAGCGAAAAAATTATGTACCTACCCGTAAAATAAAGTATACCTAGTACGTATATAAATTAAACATGCTTATAAGAAACAGTTACAACTACATTTTTATTAAACAATTTTATTTTATCAACAAATTCATCATTCTTGTATATGGTCTGCCATAAGGACCCTTTTCTACTAAACTTTGAACCCAGTTTTAATATAGAAATACTCAACGTACACTAGTGAAACCTAGCTACAAATATACGTCTATCTGTATATTTTACTATTTTGCATAAAACAAAAAAACGATAATTTTGAAGCATTTTACAAAAACGTCAATATCTCCGTAACTAGAAACTGCCATAAGGACCCTTTTGTTATGGACGGTCACATATAGTCCCCACGCGGGCCCAGTGCGGATTGGGGACTTCACAGACATCTTTGAATTACTTCGCAGATGCGTGCAGGTTTCCTCACGACGCTTTCCTTCGCCGAAAAGCTCAGTGGTAAATTCACATTGATTTCGCACTTAAGTAAACTTAGAGGTGCGAGCCAGATTCGAACCCCTGACCCTTTGCATGAGGGGCGGTAGGTCAAACCATTGGCTACTTGGCAACGAAGTTAAAAAAAGCAATATTGTTTTGTAATAATTATTATTATTATTATAAAAAGAGAAAATAATAATTTAAGGACCAATTTTTATTATTGTGTTGATTTTATTTTTATTTTTAATTAGCATTTAAATTGTAATTATATAATGTGACATTGATATTGATATTGTTAAAATATGGGCTCTGCCTGAAATAAACGTAATTATTATGATTATATTATTTACCCTTTCAAAAGCTTTGTTCCATAAGTCTAGATATTTGAATGGTAACTGACTCACGCCCTGATATTCCAAATAACGTCATACATCAAGGAAATTTCCGCCATAGCGCCAATTCGATTTTAGGGCCGATCTAAAAATAAACTATTGCTCACTGCCCGCCATAACACCATGGATCTATAACTCTATAGTGATGCAGTAAACTAGATCTATCCATACTTTACCTATGTGTAAAAGTGCTCGTATGTGGCAGATTAGCCGAATAAATGATTGAATTTTTAAATTCAACGTCTTCCTGCCATTATTCTTACACTTAGCTTCTGCCTTAGACAGCCGTGTTTTTTTTTTTTTCAAATCTGTTTATTTCCATAAAAAAAAAGATAACAAATTACATTTAATGAACTCCCGCTCATTCTTTACACAAGATTACGTGCTGCGGAGTTGTCGCATGCTCACAGTAGTATAAATGCTATAATGGTAAGTATTATGTAATAGGTAGGTATTTTGTTTTCATTTTACAAAAGTACAAATGTAATATAGGTAATGGTGGATTGTTTTATTTAGGATAAAGGATCTGCATGTAGGTACATTGTACTTTTCTACCAGGAAGTAATGTTTTAACATATTTTTAATTTGTTTATTGTTTTTATTTTGCTTTTGTTTTTTGTTTTGGTGGCCTAGTGGTTCGACCTACCGCCTCTCATGCCGAGGGTCGGGGGTTCGATTCCGGCTCGCACCTCTAAGTTTTCTTATGTGCGAAATTCAATTTGAATTTACCACCGAGCTTTTCGGTGATGGAAAACGTCGTGAGGTTCAAAGATGTGTGTGAAGTCCCCAATCCGCACTGGGCCCGCGTGGGGACTATAGCCCAACCCTCTCGTGGTGAGAGGCCTGTGCCCAGCAGTGGGACGCAAATAGGCTGAAGTAGTAGCTTCTGCCTGCGACTTCGTCCTTCGGTAATTGCGTTCCCGGGGGTGCTATGCGTTTTACCGGGATGAAAGGTAACATACTCGCGTCCCTTTCCGGGACTTCGAATATCTCCATACCAAATTTCATCCAAATCGGTCCAGCGGTTGAAGCGTGAAGAAGTAACGGACAGACAGACAGGGAGACGGACATAGTTCTGTCTCATTTATAATATTAGTATGGGTAAAAATAACATAATTGGTACCGACAAATTGATGTTTTGTTATCAACTTCGTTGTTTTTTGAAGGAAATGGCGCCACACATTTTTATTTAAAATTTTATCTAGTTCCTTTCAACTGAGGGATAATATTTTTACATTATTGTGCAATTATAAAACTTTATATGCGAAGTTAAACTAACTATAGCGTGACATAACATAAACGACTCGCAGCACACAGATCACCTGATGGTAAGTGATCTTTGCGGCCCATGGACATAAAAAAAAAACATGGAATGCCTCCATGCAATGTCACCGGCTTCCTTGCCGTAACACAACAGTGTGAGTACTGCTATTTGGGAGCACATTAGTGGGTAAGGTTAGTTGGCAGCCATCCGGGCGAACCTCGCGCGGTCTGACTACCGCAAAATAACATTTAATTATAGCCAAAAAACCTATTCAGGTACCTACACAAAATCTTAGTTTGTTTTTCTTCATCTCCACCATCCAAAGGTTGTCTGGTAGAGATCGCTATTAAGCGATAAGAGCGCCTGCTGTATGCCATACTTTTTGCGTAATTACATTATGTCTGTATGGAGAGGGCTATGCTCGGGGTGTCTCTGCGTGATAGAATCAGAAATGAGGATATCCGCAGTAGAACTAGGGTCACCGACATAGCCCGAAGAATTGCGAGCCTTAAGTGGCAGTGGGCGGGGCACATTGCTCGCAGGACTGATGGCCGATGGGGCCGGAAAGTTCTCGAGTGGCGCCCGCGAACCGGGAGACGAGCTGTCGGTAGGCCTCCAACAAGATGGAGCAACGACCTTGTAAAGGTAGCGGGAACGCGGTGGTTGCTAGTGGCACAGGACCGGTCTGAGTGGCGCGCCTTGGGGGGAGGCCTATGTCCAGCAGTGGACGTCTGTCGGCTGAAATGATGATTTATGTCTGTACTGTTCCTTTAATGCGCGGCTTTCAATAAACTATATTGTACTTATTGAATTATATTGTAAATACACTCGAAAAATATAACACTCCTGGCGCAGTCGGCTAAAAAATATCGACGAGACGTCATTGCACTTCCTTTGTAGTTGAAGTGTTACGTCATTTTCTTATCTCGTTTGGAAGCTGTTATCAATGTTTAAGTACTTATGTTGAGAGTATTCGGGCTTGTGCGTGTTTAGGTAGGTACGTCTTCGATCTTTTTAAATTAAATTATGTAACTTGATAATAAATGTCATATTTATATTATAAATGCGAAAGTAACTTTGTCATTCTCTATGTCTATTACGTATTCACGCTTCAACCGCTGGACCGATTGAGATGAAATTTGGCATGATGATAGTTGGGGTCCCGGGAAAGGACATAGGGTACTTTTTATCTTGGAAAAAACATAGTTCCCGCGGGAGCGCGATAACCGAATTCCACGCGGGCAGAAGCTAGTAAAATTATGCGAAAATGCGAAAGTAACTCTGTCTGTCTGTCTTTCTGTCTGTTTATTACCTCTTCACGCTTCAACCGCTTGCCCGATTGAGATGAAATTTGGCATGTAGATAGTCGGGGTCCCGGGAAAGGACATCGGGTACTTTTCATCCCGGAAAAACTCGTAGTTCCCGCGGGGACGCGATAACCAAATTCCACGCGGGCGGAGTCGCGGGCAGAAGCTAGTGTCATATATATTTTAGAGTCGTATATCATAATTATCATACCAAACTCCCACCTCCATTTCAACCCCTTTTTGGGGATAAAAACTATCCCATATCCTTGAAATACTCGGGTTACATCCGAACCATTTAAATTCGTTTAGTGGTTTAAGATTCAGACAGGTTAGACACTTTCGGAACTTGAAAAACAAATGATTTCATATCAATTTTCAAAGCTTTTTTGTTTATTTGTAATACTTTTGATTCTTGAACTAAAAATCTCTTCACCTACAAACCTCCATATAAAGTCTATATATTAATAAATGATATATCTGCAAATTATTTTTTCTTAAATTCGAATCTTATCCAAAGCATGCGAAGAAGCAATTTCGAATGCTAACAAACCTGACTATACTTGACAATATTGACCTAAAACGTGTAAAGTAAAGATAAGCCTGACAAATTGCTCGAAGGCTTTTGAAGTTTGAACTCACGACCTAACCTACTCTCCAATAATGGCATTTTCCAGGCGGCAGATTGTCTGTCTGTATGTTTATCCGATTCAATGTAGAGACGGGATGATATCGAGTATCCAATTAAGTAGATAGTCGATATTTTTTGTTTATATCATTGGTATTTGCAAACGAGCGCACAGCCGACCTGATGGTAAGTGGTCATTGCGGCCCATGGACACCGAAATCCTATGATCCCCCATTAAGAAACCATAAGATCTCGAATGCGTTGCCTACCCTGAGGCCTAAGATGGAATGCCTCTGTGCCAGAAGTTTCACCGGCTGCCTAACCCCCTACCGGAACACAACAGTGCGAGCACTGCCATAAATGTATGTAAGTAAGCATAGAAAAAGTAAGGTGATCCTAGAATGACAACCTTCATACAAATCAGCGTACGCCCGAAATGAGTCTTAAATACGATAATAGATGTCGCTGCCTAGGTAGCCAGCTGTATGAACATTTGAAGCAGCCCTGGATATTGCTCATATATATTCATATTCATATCCATATTTATTTATTTTCAACCATGAGTTATAAGGATGTTCTTAAGGTTAAACATTACACACATGGACCCTACTAGCGTAGAGATCTTCTACTATCTAAAGTCCCGCGCCTTCACATTTCAAATCGCTTCAATTTTTTCATTATTATTTAAAAAGCACCACCAACACTCTCAACGCATAGTCGACGGCTGTCTCAGCACGCACACATGCGTTGAGAGTGTTGGTGGTGCTTTTTAAATACTTTCCAAATACATTGGAGCCTTTTGAATCGTGGAGGGGCGGGACTTGCTATAGTAGATTGTCTCTAAAAGTTCGATTTGAACATATTATTTGATAATATTTATCAAAGAAGGGAGTCAAATCGAATTCATACTATAGACTACTTATACTACTATACTATATGGTAGATAGATTGTATTTTCGAGGCTGTATCGTGAATGTAGTAAATGAAATAAATGAAGTAAATGAAATTGCCTAAGGTGACTTGGGGTAAATTCTTAAACGGGGTATTTTCGTATTTAAAAAATATTGCTGAAATGCAAAAAAATAAGGGTACTCTACATACCCTAACCTCTACAGTAGTCAGTCACTACCCAGCGAGAGGGTAGTGGTAGTTGATACCGACTTTTTTGCTTTTAAGTAATATCTTTAAAACGCGAAATTACCTACCTACCCCATTGACGGAATACGGGAATACCCCAAATGACCTTTATATGATTTCTGTACCTGATGTATCTAATCTAATGCATGATTATAGTTCTATGGTATTGAAAAACAGGTTTGACCCATGGAAAACCCGTTACCGTAGAAATACCGAGATAAAAACTAGGTATCCTGTGTTATTCCCAGGTATATCTCCATTTCAAAAAAATATCCTAATTGGTCCAGTCGATCCGACGTGAAGGAAGGACAAACAAACGTAGATGGATATGGAAGTATAGATTACATTTATATAAAAACTAGGTTTATATAATATAACCACCTGATGGCCACGTGTCTTGAGGTCACGTTTTATAAAGGCGATATAGGTGGTATAAAATTACAAATCTTCCAATAATAATTACTATAGAGATGGGGTAAAAGGGATATCGATATTATTAGAATACTTAGGTTCTGTTTATAAATTTAAAAAAGTTGTTGTTGTCTATACTACATCGTTATCCGATGTTTTTTTCTACGATTGCATTATGATAAATCCAGTGGAAATTTTGGCATAAAAAGTAGCTATTTCCATATCCGTACCAAATTTCGTTAAAATAATTTCAGTAGTTATTGCATGAAGTCGTAAACATTACAGGTCGACAGACAAATTTCACGTTTGTAATACTATACAGATATTAAAAAAAAACAGTTAAATAAGCTATATTTCATAGGCTCATTAAAGTCAATGTGTTTTTTAATATACCTCAATTTGTTAGGTACATAAATATCAGCTTTTTACGAAATTTATAAAAATAGAGCTTTATAGCTATATTAACTCACTATATTATAGCTACCTATAAGTATAGTATGCATTGTTTTGCGAATAACTTACGTGACAAGGATGTATTTTAATCCCTGACCCGGCTGACATAATAAAATAAAATAGATCAAAACAATCTATTCGACCTTGAAATAGCGATGCTCCTAAAGAAATTCTGTTCATTCGATATATTACGTTTTACGATATTCAAGCAGCAATGCTCAAGGTAGGAGACTCGGTGAAATTACTAGCAATGAATGATATATATATATATATATAGGTACCAATAACAACGAATGGCCCATGCAATGAAGTTAATCATAAGATCGAAAACGCGTTGTCCTCCTTAAGAACTAAGATGACATGCCTAGTAATTTCAGTCCACAGGATTACTTACCCCGTTACCAGAACCACAGGGCGGACACGGCCTATAAAAGCACGATTGCGAACACAATTCGAATGAAGTGTAATGTTTGCGTGCGAGAGCGTATGTGTGCGGGCGAGAGCGTCTGTGTGCGTGCGAGGACGTCTGTACACTTGTAAATGTGTATGTACCGGTACGCGGGCCAATGATCCACTCTCCATCTCCGAATGAAACAAATGACGGTAAGGGCGAGTTGCGCGCCGGCTAGATTCAGGCGGGTGATTCCGTGGCCATTCTGTATGTAGTACTATTAAATATTCTGTGCCAGAACACTGCTGTTTCTACTGCGGCACTAAAATGTGACCGATTTGTTAAATTAATGATTGAATTTAAAATGTAATGTTTTACAGAAAAGACCAAATAATGCTCAGAAGTGGTGGCATTAGAATTTGAACTGAAGAATAAATAATTTGAAGATGAAATTGAATGAGATGATTCATTTTTCATCGATATTTTGCCGATAAGGAAGTAACATCACTACAGTGTTGTATACAAAAATCATTATCAATGTGTAATGACCTAGCTGTGTTTATGTGGATAGTTGTATGCAATATGTATTATTTTTTCAGTAAGCCTTATTATATCTACTATCCATAAAATACACAGGTAAACTGGGAAGTTAAATCTTAAAGTGGTTTTCCCTAGATGTTTTTATTTGCGACACGCAGAAAAGGGCTGCGTTCTTCAAAACATATTGAAGTTCAAGTTTATTAAAAGTAAGAAATAGATAGATATATATTTATTTCATCAATATAAAATTACATTATAATTTGAGTACATTTCAAAATATATGAATTCACATTGAGATCGTCAAAACAGATACAAATACAACCATAATAAAAACTCGTAATTTTTCACCGTACCACGTAATATACCTACAGTGTTGTCCATTTAGGTGGGTCAACTTTGAAATAAACTTGTACATTGTAATCGTTAAAGTTAACAGTTTCTTCGTGGACGGGGCTGATTGAAGGCATGTTGTTCGGTCAAAATGTATTGGGAAAGTGAACGAATAAATATAGCGGATAACCTATGAACTACGTGCTAAAACTAATAACTTTCTTACCTAATTAGTACGTACCTGTTTAAGCTTTCCAGTTTTGGTAAGACAGATGGCCCTCTCTAAATTGTTAAAAACGAAGTTCATGACTTCTTATTAGGGCGCCCAGTCACATTGAAAAAAAAAACCTGTGTATAAATAGCCTGTCGTTTACTTTTTTTTTAATAATTTTAGATATTAATTCAGTTAATTTCGTCATTTATTCATTAATATAATATAGATAAATCCAAGGAACCATTTAGAACTATCCATTGTGGCCGATCTAAATGGACTATTATTCTAAACAGTAGTCTTATTCACTCCAGCATAAAGCCGTTACTGACCATCATAGCATAGTTTTACGATCTTCTTATCATATATGTATGAGAAATGTAACATGTTCTCTTAACTCATAATATCATTGCCACTGCTTCGATACTACCGCATTAACGCGTACAAACAAAAACAAATCATAATTATTAGTGATTAAATCGAAAAAAAGGATTAAAAATCAGTGTCGATAATATTTTTTTATTTGTGTCTAATTTATAGTATTTTTATTTTTTCATTTAAAGTGAATAAGAAATGAGAATGAATCGACAGTTTTGTATTCTTTTCTAACTTAATAAAAATCATTAGTCGATTCACTGATACCGCTAGTATAGTAGCGTCAGTCAGTATGAATTTCTTATGAAGGGAGGCATAGTGAAGAAATCATAGCAATATAAATATGTATGAAGTGAAGTCCCCAATGTTATACCCTATAGTGTCAAGACTATAGCTTAGTAGACCATTTAGTGTTAATCTCTGCCCAACAGTGGGAGATTGTTGACTCGCGGTGATGTTGATGTCTTGTTAAATCAAAGAGATAAAAAAAGAAAACTTATTCTAAGTGCGTATTACTTTTCCCAGCATTGGGACGTAAATGCCTGTGGTGATTATGTGTTGTTATATCAGAGAGACATAAAAAAATCTTCAAGTGCGTGTTAAAGCATTGCGTGATAAATCGATCATTGATTATTTTAATTTCCCACCAATTAAATCGAGCAGTGTTGCATGATATCATTCAAAATGGAACCACAAGGTGATTGGAGTTCTGGTGTTGTTAATACAATTGTAAATATTATGTTAATTGACGTAAGATCTATTTCTGTGTGTAAAGACATTTCATATCATTTGCATAAGTTCGTTTTCGTTTTGCGGAAGCTCTTTTCGTACTCTCTACTTTCCTTATTATGCGAAAATGTAAAAAAAAACCCAAAAAAAGCCCAAAAGTCCTCAATCCGCACTGGGCCCGCGCGGGGGCTATAGCCCAAACCCTCTCGTGATGAGAGGAGGCCTGTGCCCAGTATTGGGACGCAAATACGCTGTAGTAGTAGTAAAAAAAACATGAGATTTTTTTTTGAGCTAATTTCTCGAAGGCTGTAGGATCTTGTTGTATTCTCCAGTTGCGCGTCTCTGCCTACCCTATCTTGAAACATGCTTTAACTTTCTGTATAGTACCTGGGCGACCGAACTTTGCTCGGGTCAAAATAGCTAAAAATGAGTTTTCCCAGATATGCGACCTGGCTAGAACAATATGCTGCCCCTGAAAAACCCTATATTAAAATTTTCTGATATTGAGTATTACAGTTAAGAAATAATTTGTTGTCTCTTTCTTATTACAGTTGAATCGTCTCATGAACGAGATCTACGAGACGGTGACCGCTGCGTGCAATATGGATGAGAACAAGCCGGGCAGCTTTCCCACAGAACTGTCAGATGGCAGCACTAGCGAAGGTAATTGGAAAAAATATTATCAGGCCTATGTTCCCTTGCAGGCATGAGCGTTAGTGACCTTCAAGGTTACATCGTGCCGTCTTTGATAGCCAAGTTTCTAGGGTAGTGAGATCATCAACACTGGCATGTAGTGACAGGTTGTCAGCCCATCGCCCACGGTACACCAATAGCCACGCGTCCCTTTACTGTCTTACAGTATGCCCGGGACTAGAAATCTTATGATTTCTTATTAAGAAACCATAAGACCTCAAATGCGTTGCCTACTTGGAGGCTTAAGATGGAATGCCCCTGTGCCAGTAATTTCACCGGCTGTCTGCCGGCATTATTAGAAAATAAAAATAAATCACATTGATGACTCCGCGACTTTGTCCGCGTGGAATTCAGTTATAGCGTTCTCTTAATTTAAATTGTCACAGAATGCGTGTTGCTTTGGCCGCTGTCACAACAAATAATGAAAAAAAAAGGATCCGAATTGAGGTCCTCATAAGTTTCCCAGTTTTTTTCCCAGTCTCATTATGTACTTCCAGTGCTCTATCGTAAGCAGACACTTAATTTTTTACAATATACTCATTTATTAATCGTATGTATTTAGTAGGTAATATTTATTCGGTATCATTATTTCATTAGTTATTCCAAGTGTAAAACAATAAAAAAAAGAAATAGTTATTGAAAAAAAATTTACTTAATTTATTTATGCTGGATGAATTTGAGTTACGAAACCTTGCCCTTGCATAAGCTCTCTTGTGTTTTCCAAGGTATTTATTCATAAAGTACTCATTCCAATCCTTTCTCATTCCAGATTCAGTGAAACTAACCCGCAGTCTAACAGAGAAGCGCAAAAACTACGTACGCCGCGTTTCCTCACGCGTAGCCTACCTAGATCCGAAATCTAAAACCCGTTTCCGACACCAAACGTCAGTCTGCTCTTACAAATCGGACGTTTTAGAAAACTACTCTACGTTCCGCTCCTGGAAGAGTTTCAGAACATCCCAGTCTAATTTCTTGGATATGGACAGGAAGGATGTTTTGGACGGGGTAAGCGTGGATGATAAGACGGGGTGCGGCGGGGTGGGAGAAAGCGGGGGGTTGTTTGAGGCGTGTCTGCTTGTCGGGTTGAATTATATGGCCGGGGAGGCTTATGTGAAAAGTGTTTTTCCTGCACAGGTGAGTTGTTATTGTTATTCTAAAAACCTTATGTTATTTTTACAAAAAGTCGTGGTGACCTAGTGGTTCGACCTACCGCCTCTCTTGCAGAGGGTCGGCGGTTCGATTCCGGCTCGCACCTCTCAGTTTACTTATTTGCGAAATTCAATTTGAATTTACCACTGAGCTTTTCGGTGACGGAAAACATCGTGAGGAAACCTGCACGCATCTGCGAAGCAATTCAAAGATGTGTGTGAAGTCCCCAATCCGCACTGGGCCCGCGTGGGGACAATAGCCCAAACCCTCTCATGATGAGGGGAGGCCTGTGCCCAGCAGTGGGACGCAAATAGGCTGTAGTTGTAGTAGTAATAGTATATCACTAACAATTCCATTATCGCGGGTGTGTAACTATGTGTATTTCTGGAATAAAAAATAGTCCATGTTCTTCCCCGAGACTCTAAATGTCTGCATGCCAAATTTCATAACTAGGACAATTTGTGTGAAATTTCCCAATATTTTTCATATTTTTTATTGATTTACTTTCTAATCCTTGTTTATTATCTTGTAAAATAAATTATTACTGTGTACACCTTTTTACAAAGCAAGGTGCAAAAGTGTCTATATTCATCCGAACTCGATTGCACTCTCTTCGATATTATTTTTTTAATCAAATTTTGGACTCGAATTTGCGCACCATTTTTTTTGTATCGTCAGGATTTGAACTCATAACCCATGTCAACAGTAAACCTACAGTTAGGTAGTGTGGAATAAGGAGCGCAATCTTAAATACCGAAACAGTTGAAAACGTCCAGCGTATTTGATAAGCAACAAAACAGAACACACTCTCCTCACAACCGTTTTCGCCTCAGCAGCGCCATCTGAAGGCGCTTCTGCAGACTACCCGCCTAGGGGGCTTGGCTGGAGTGGCGACCGCAGCGCCCCCAACCTACCCGATTTGGTGTCCACTTTTGGAACTATAAAGATTGCGCTCCTTTACTTCAACCCTCCATACCTACAATGTTACAGGTACAGGTGCCGCCTCATATAGAAAACCTAGTTTTTCCCGAGACATTGAGCGCAGCGTGTAAAGGGGAATACGCACCAGATGCTAGAACGGCCCAATGCTACTCACTGGTTCTTACTGATGAGAGGGGAGAAAGGTCTTATGGGTAAGTCATTAATACTTTTTTTTTACAAAATGTATGTATATAAAAAAAGCATGTGTTTTTGTTAAAACCAATCCAGATTGTTTTAAGAAATTCAGTGACGTATTCGGAGGCCACAAAAGAGCTCAATATGTAAATTTGTTATATCAACCGCAATGTCGCTCCGATATGTACCGAAGAAACGCCTATCATATGTGTATTTTCTTGTATAATTCGCTGCCAAATTAAATCAGGCAATTAAATGGCACAAAATTTGTTACAGCTCTCAGTAAATTTCTAGAAAATAATTGATTTTATAATGTAAAAGAATTTATTGATTATAAAAAGTAAAGTCTTTTTTTTGTAAATGTATAAAGATTTGCATGTCGGTTCTTCGACAGAACATTCTAACCTAATACACGCGAAATATCACCTTGTGTAAATGTTCTGGCAAATAAATGATTCTTCTTCTTCTTCTTACCCCACTGCGTCAAAAGGAGGGTTATGTTTTTCCAGAGATATACATACACTGGCTTCTGCCCGCGACTTCGCCCGTGTGGAATTCGGTTATCGAGTTCCCACGGGAACTATGCGTTGTTCCGGGATAAAAAGTAGCCTATGTCCCGGGACTCCAGCTATCTCCATACTAAATTTCATCCAGATCGGTCAAGCGGTTGAAGCGTGAAGAGCTAACAGACAGACAGAGTTGCTTTCGCATGTATAATATTAGTATGGATACATGTATGTATATTTCTTTGTCACGCTCTATAGCATAAACAGCTTGAAGTATTTTAGCTTGCGGGGTGTCGTTAGATTCGTCTCGACTTTGAATGACACTGGATAATCAAAAGTTTATATGAAATCGGGTTTTTATGTTATTTTTTCAAAAATCTAGTTATTTCAATAACCGTGCCCCGCGACTGATGGTCATTATATTTATTCATCAGAGAAATAGTAAAAATATTTTCAAATAAAAAATAGACAACCGCCTCATGGCGGTTCACCTACTTGGGTGGCTTTCTATTTTTTTATTGATTTTTTACGGTTATACTTTCCAAACATTGTTTTATGAGACCGTGAGTACTTTGAAAAAGAAATTAATTTTAATTTTGAAAAAGGCCTTCTGCTTGAGTTTGTTGCGGCGCTTCTTCTCAAGCAATGGGTCTAGGAAGCGCTGGTAAATTCTTTTTCTGACATGTAAAGTGCCCCTATGTGGCCAATTTGCTGAATAAATGATTGAATTTGAATTTGACTTAGGTACTTACGAAATTTATATCAAAATCAGACGTTTTATGTCATTGGTATAGGCAAACGAGCGCACAGCCCACCTGATGGTAAGTGGTCACTGCGGCCCATGGACACAGAAATCCTATGATCCCCCATTAAGAAACCATAAGATCTCAAATGCGTTGCCTACCCTAAGGCCTAAGATGGAATGCCTCTGTGACAGAAATTTCACCGGCTACCACTAATACTACCTTGCTACCTTGTCAAAGAGGGTTTTTTCCCGAAAGTTGGCAACGTTGCAAATAGCTGTCTTCATTAATTTCTGAATATTACTGAATGATAACATGAATTATCGCTCTATGGTTGAATAAAACTTCAAGTATGGATTGCAACAGTTATCATAGGAACACGAAAATTTTAGGATTATGAAAGTACTATCTTTTGAAAACTTCCATCGCATTTTCCATGAATTTTAATGTAATCTTATCATTTGAATGCCTAACCAACAAATATAAAACGAGACGCGTCATTCAACCATAGAATGATATCTTCCTTTTTAATTCAGCAATATTGAGAGATTAATAAAAACAGCGAAACATTTGACAGCTATATGCGACGTTGCTAACTTTCGGGATAAACGCTCTTCAACTGATGAAATCTTCAGCAAAAATGTACCTATTTAGACGAGATTTTTCAAGGCCGGTTAAATATGACAAATATCATAGTATTAAAAAAAATATTTCAATACAATACAATACAAATGCTCTTTATTGAACACCACACAATAGAGAGAAAAAAGGAACAGGACAAAAAAGATCAGGAAAACATGTTCTTAGGTATACAGCAGGCGGTCTTATCGCTAATAGAGCGATCGATATTTCTTTCGTATTTAATGTTTTTTTTTCTATTTTTCAGTTATTGTCGTCGAGTACTGCCAGAGGGAGCCACTGTTTGCCTCCCTTTATGTTACTGCATAATAGGAAAGTATAGAGCTCCCGGCTTCTATTATAAGGTACCTTTATAAAATATAATCATCTACACTAATTGTTGAATTATCTAGATCAAAGAAAAGTAAGGTAAATACCTTGAATGACAAGTTTCATACAAAGCAGTGTACGCCCAAAATAATAAGTGTTAAATGCGATAATAGATGTGGAAATTGTCTTGGTAAGGAGCGCAATCTTATATGGCGAAACAGTTGAAAACGTGTCCAGCGGATTTGATAAGCGACAAAACAGAACACACTCTCCTCACAACCGTTTTCGCCTCAGCAGCGCCATCTGTAGGCGCTACTGCAGATAATCCTCCTAGGTGGCTTGACTGGAGTGGCGACCGCAGCGCCCCCAATCTACCGGATTTCTTGTCCACGTTTGGAACTATAAAGATTGCGCTCCTTTACTTCAACCCTCCATAGTCCGCCCTACGACCTCGTTATAGTTATTAATTATTTTAAATAATTAATTAAATGAGAATTTTCGTAAATTCCAGGTATTACAAGAAATAGAATCTCACCACGGAAGTTCAGAGGTAGAAATAAACTCGGTACTACAGCAACTATTCGAATCAGACTTTCCCTCTCCGGGTGAAGAAATAACAGTATCGTATTGCAAAAAAACAAACCTGTACAGAAATAGTCTAAATCTAGACTTACTAAAGGCCAAAACTATGCCAGACTTTAGACATAACTTGAAGAAGTTCTCAAGTAATGAGCTGAGAACAGAAAATGAAAATTCTGAGAACGAATTGCCTGAATTCTACGATTTAGAGAATAATAATGCCTTGAAGAGGGTTACGGTGAATTTTGAGAGTCCCAAGTAAGTATTTATTTTTACCCCACTGCGCCAGAAGGTGGGTTATTTATGTATATTTCTTTAGCACGCTCTGTAGCCTAAACGGCTTGAAAGGATTTTAGTTTGTCAGGTGTCGTTAGATTCGTCTCAATTGTGAGAGTGATACTTGTATATATAAAAATTTTGTGAGCAGTAATTTTTTTTTAGTCGAAATATTATACTGATTACTAGCTACGCCCTGCGACTTTATCCGCGTGAGACTAGTATATTAAAACGACTATAGCATTTTTCCCGATTCGATTTTACTAACATATTCTATAATTGAGCTCCGAACTCCATGAAAATCTGTTCAGTAGTTCCAGAAATTAGCTCTAATAAAAAAAGACACACAGACAGACAGTAAAAGACAAAACTACTTTAATTCAGTACTAGCTTCTGTCGGCATGAAATTCGGTTATCGCGTTCCCGGGGGAACTATGCGTTTTTCCGGGATAAAAAGTAGCCTTTGTCCTTCCCCGCGATTCCAACTATCTCCATGCCAAATTTAATCTAAATCGGTCTAGTAGTTTAAGCGTGAAAAGATAACAGACAGAGTTATTGACGCACTTATAATATTAGTATCCATACTAATATTATAAATGCGAAAGTAACTCTGTCTGTCTGTCTGTTACCTCTTCACGCTTCAACCGTTGGACCGATTGTGATGAAATATGGCATGGAGATATTCGGGGTCCCGGGAAAGGACATAGCCTACTTTTTATCCCGGAAAAACGAATAGTTCCCACGGGAACGCGATAACCGAATTCCACGCGGGCGAAGTTGCGGGCAGAAGCTAGTTAATATTATAAATGCGAAAGTAACTCTGTCTGTCTGTTACCTCTTCACGCTTCAACCGTTGGACCGATTGTGATGAAATTTGGCACGGAGATATTCGGGCTCCCGGAAAAGGACATAGGCTAATGGATAAATAAATAAAACGTTTCTTTTTACAGAACGCGTTCAATAAAGCGCCCTCTAGAGCCGCGAGTGGACGAGCACAGCATATCAATATTGTTAGATTCTTTGGGCGCCAGTTTGTTGATAAAAGTGTTCGGATCTCTGCTTTTGGAGCGGAAAGTCATAATAATCAGTGATCAGCTGAGGTGAGAAATGTTTATTTAAGTGGTAAACATTTTTTTTGTTAATGCTAATTTCTTTCATATCATACTTAATTATTATAGATCACTTATTGGGTCATTCGGATTAAACATATTACAAAAAAAAAAAACACCCCTCCTATTCGAAAAGGGGTACTTTGTTCCCCGTTTAGAGTGAGCAAAATGCGATTTTGCTCCCTCTGCATATCTGCCCCGTAAACAGGGAGCAAAGTAATATTTTGCTCTCTAGGGAGCAAAGTACGATTTTTTTCCCCTGCTGCTACTGGTTTTCTCATAGGAGGAGTGAAATACAGAGAGTGCAACACGGTAGCAAAATTATTTAAACCTTTGAATCCCTTGCTAGCTCAAGATTCGCGTTAAAATATGCAATTTTGCACCCGCGGTAAAATATGCAATTTTGCTCCCTAGTCACACAATCTACCATTTTACAATAGTTGAAATATACACCTAAAAATAACCTTCCACTACTTAATCTATTAAGAGTAATAAGCATACGCTGCTGTGCATAGTATGAAGCCAAAATAATTTGAATTTTTTTAAAGCTATGATTTCAAATGATTTTTAGACCCAATCTGAGAGTGGCAGTTAAGGTTATGCTAATTCGAAATATGTATGACTACAGAAAAAGTGAGGTAAACCTAGAATGGCAATCTCAATACAAATAAGCGTACGCCCGAAATAAATGTTAAATGCGATAATAGATGTCGCTGCCTAGGTAGCCTGCATACAAACTTGAACTCCATGAGCTACATCTAGATGGAGCTGTACAGGTGGAGTATGAAAATTTGAAGCTCCCTGGCTATTTCCGGTGTACGCCGTAATGTAAGGAGATTGACAGTTTTGACAAATCAGCGTACGCCCTATAAGTGTTAAATGCGATAACAGATGTCGCTGCCTAGGCAGCCTGTATGAACAAGCGCCCCCTGGATATTGCTCGCATACAGAGCTTTACGATGTACGCCGCGATGTAAGGAGATTGTCAGTCTATACATGCTGGGTCAGATCCTTTAGCAAATAATTAACCCACAGTATCGGCTATCGATTCTAAGTATATTATAGAGGTCTTTAATTTTTTTCGAGTTGGTAAAAAAATAATTGTATATGGAATTGGTTGTGTGAGCGACGCCTGAATCCTATACAAAATATTTTCATTTACCAACTTTTATTACAAAAGCACATACAAATGCATTTAATCAAACATAAACCTACCATCAGCGCAGGCACACACACATGCACACACACACACACACATTCACACACACACACACACACGCACACACACACACACATCATATACAATTCCACGGGTTCATACATATACAGACATGTACTAACATCTCATCTTGTATAATTCTAGGGTATAGTGAAGATAAAAATTGTATACCACATTCAGTCACCTAATATTTAACTCAATTACTTACCTTAATTATAATAAAAACTTACCTTTCTGAAATGTGCGTACTAATTATAGATGCCATCAAATGCACAGGTATATATTTTACTTAAAAAGGGACAACAGAACATGTAAACTTAGTACATAAGAAAACGAATAAATTATTTTTCATTTTCATTTTCATACTTAGAATCGATAGCCGATACTGTGGGTTAATTATTTGCTATAGGATGTGAGACACCATGTATAATTAACTTGTCTCTGATCCGACTTATGTTTTTATTTTTCTATTACAGCCTACTTTCCTCCTGTCTCGAAGCTCTCCAAATAGCCTTGTACCCTTTCGTGTGGCAGCAACCTCTGATATCTTCAATACCTTCCGAGATCCAACGGGACGTACTAGAAGCACCTCTACCAATGATGGCAGGGTTGTTGAAAGCAGGTGATTTGGATACCGCGGGCATACTGTTTGAAGAGGTAAGACTACCAATTTTACCAAATTACCATATATACCATAACTCTGAAACTACCAGTCATCTAAAACTACCAATAGGGATGACAACAACTTTTTTTTACCTTAGTCTATCAAGAAGATTATTGAAAAGTATTGGACACGTATTTTTTCTTTTTTCACGTAATCAAACTTATACGGAGATACATTGAGTTGAAATGTCGCGTGACGTCACGGTTAGGTACGATTTATACCTAACGGTGACGTAGTTAGCCCCCACTCTCCAACTTTAACCATATTTACCATAACCATATGGTTATGGTAAATATGGTAAATTCTTTTGCTGACGTGTAAAAGTGCCCCTATGTGGCCAATTTGCTGAATAAATGATTGAATTTGAACATAGAGGAATGAAAGAGTGGCAGAGCCCATACGGTAGTGCATGCTCCGAAACCCGGGTTAACACTAGATCGACATCTGGCGTCCAGTGGCTGAACCCCGATTACCCGACCGTTTAGCAGTTGCTACCGCTACTTGAAGCTAGATGCCCCATCCACTGCCACTTAAGGTTCGCAATTCTTCGGGCTATGTCGGTGACCCCAGTTCTACTGCGGATATCCTCATTTCTGATTCTATCACGCAGAGAAACCCCGAGCATAGCCCTCTCCATTGCCCTCTGGGTGACTTTGAGCCTTCTTATGAGACCCATCGTGAGCGCCCACGTCTCGGAACCATAAACCATTACTATCCTGCATATCATCATCATCATCATCATTTAAGCCGTAGGACGTCCACTGCTGGACATAGGCCTCCCCCAAGGCTCGCCACTCAGACCGGTCCTGTGCTACTTGCTTCCACCGGTTTCCCGCGACCTTCACGAGGTCGTTGCTCCATTTTGTTGGAGGCCTACCGACAGCTCGTCTCCCGGTTCGCGGGCGCCACTCGAGAACTTTCCGGCCCCATCGGCCATCAGTCCTGCGAGCAATGTGCCCCGCCCACTGCCCACGCCCACATCCTATATATGTAAATTATAATTTAACTGTTTTTTTTTCTAGGGCCTATTGATAGATCTCACACAGCAATCAAAGGTCGTATTCTACCAAGGCGACGAATCTACCATTCTACCATCGAGCAACGCGAAATCACTAAAAACCACCCTCCAAATGGAATCCATAAAACAAAAAGACAAACAAGACGTGAAAACGAGGAATGTGATGATTTCGGAGGCGTTTTTGAGGTTTTTCGTCGATATTTTGGGTGAATTTGAGAAATTCTTGAAGATTGGCGAGAAAAAGGAAGGCGAAATGGGGAAAGGCAGCTTCGTTTTTGATGTAACTATGAGTCCTACTAAAATCATTTTTCACGTCGCTACTTTAATATTAAATGCGATAGTAGGTAACTCTGTCTATTACGTCTTCATGCTTTCGGCTGAACCGATTTTGATGAAATTTGGTATGAAGATAGTTCGAGTCCCAGGGCAGGACATAAAGGAACGCTATAACACTATTTTATGCGAATAAAGATTGATTGATTGATTGATTGATTGATTGAACAGAATTCCACGCGGACGAAGTCGCGGGGAGAAAGTAGTACCTATAAGAAATGTGAAAATGTGTATACTTGTTTTTCCTTCACGTCAAAATGGCTGGACCGATTTTAATACAATTTTGTATGGAGATATTTTGAGACCAACACACGATAGATTTAATCCGGATATTTCCACGGGAACGGGTTTTCCATGGATTAAACAATTTTTTCTCAAACATGCTCGGAAATGTTCGTGTTACTTTCAAAAAAAGAAGACGCGAGGCTGTCCATTGCCGGCCTTGGCCAGCAATAACATTATTGTCGTGTGTCTTTTTTTTTAATTTAAATTTATTTCGCCCCCTATGCCTTGTAAACAGCCAACTACTAGTTGAGTAATAGTTTTTTTTTTATCTAGTTGAGTAATAGTTATAGGTTTCGATATATTTATGTTAGGCGCACTTACCCAATCCTGGCGCACTTGCCCCGACTAGCCTTACGTATTTCCTCGCTGTTTGAGAAAAGCATTATATATACCTCGGCCGCAATTGCGATTGCCGGACTCGTACTAATAGAAGGCTTCGCTTCGCTCAGCCTTCTAACTGACTCGTCCGGCAATGCGCTACTTGGCGGCCTCTGCAATAATGTACTATTATTTTAATCCATATTAATATTATTAATGCGAAAATAACTCTGTCTGTCTGTTACCTCTTCACGCTTCAACCGCTGGACCGACTGAGATGAAATTTGGCATGGAGATAGGTGGAGTCCCGTGAAGGGACATAGGGTACTTTTTGTCCCGAAAAAACGCATAGTTCCCGCGGGAACGCGATAACCGAATTCCACGCGGGCGAAGTCGCGGGCAGAAGCTAGTACTTGTATAACTACATATAACCAACGGTGTGTACCTATAGAAGCCGTGGTGGCCTAGTGGTTCGACCTACCGCCTCTCATGCAGAGGGTCGCGGGTTCAAATCCGGCACCTCTGAAATTATTTATGTGCGAAATTCAATTTGAATTTACCACTAAGCTTTTCGGTGAAGGAAAACATCGTGAGGAAACCTGCAGTATCTGCACGCATCTGCGAAGTAATTCAAAGATGTGTGTGAAGTCCCCAATCCGCACTGGGCCCGTGTGGGGACTATAGCCCAAACCCTCTCGTGATGAGAGGAGGCCTGTGCCCAGCAGTGGGACGCAAATAGGCTGTTGTAGTAGCTAGTGAGCGTGCCTAAAGTTGTTTTTTTTACGAACTAGTGTGTCTTCATCCTGTTAATTTATCTATTTAGTCTTTTTTTTCGCAAATGTTTTAAAAAATGTCGTTTGACACACGTGCGAAATTGTCATTTTCACTCGTCCCCAGTATTAACGCTCGCTTTCGCTCGCGCCAACATAACTAGGGACTCGTGATAAAATGACAAACTTTTCGCACTCGCATAAAAACGTACTATTCTATTGCAGAAGGAGGCTTTCATCAAAAACTCGCCGTCGAAGCAAAACCAGTATTTCCTTGAATGGTTCACGGAGACAGCCATGTTCAACCATTTCATACAAAACATGTGCTCCATACAAACAAACAAAAAAACCGACAACTATCTACCGTTAGTGGATACGCCTTTGCCGAATTTCTATGAAATTTTCGATGAACGAGTAAGGAGTAGATCTAATATAAATTCGGATAAAAACCTAGATGGTAAAACTAATTATAAGACTGCTATGAATAGGAAAGTTAAAATGTTAAAAAGTAAGTTAAGAGAGTTGGTTAATTAGTCATTAGGTTTTTTTTTTCTTATGTTAACTTGAAAATACCATGTTATATGTCACCGTCATATTGTGAGCATTTACTCCGAAAGTTGGCAACGTCGCAAATAGCTGTCAAATATTTCGCTTATTTCATTAATTTCTGAATATTACTGAACGAAAACGTGAATTATCGCTCTATGGTTGAATAAAACATCAAGTATGGATTGCAACAATTAACTCAGGAACACGATTTTTTTTTATATAATGGAAGTATCTTTTGAAAACTTTCCATCGCATTTTAATGTAATCTTATCATTTGAATGCCTAAGCAACAAATATAAAACGAGACGCGTCATTCAACCATAGAATGATATCTTCCTTTTTAATTCAGCAATATTGAGAAATTAATAAAAACAGCGAAACATTTGACAGCTATATGCGACGTTGCCAACTTTCGGGATAAACCCTCTTTAAGTAAGTTCAATTATACATGTACTATTGACTCGCCCTGGATTCGCATGAATAGAGCGACGAGTTGAACCACAAATCTAATATATAAAAATAAGTCGGGTTTTCCTCCCTGACGCTATAACTCAGAACGCACGAACCGATTTCCACGGTTTTGCATTCGTTGGAAAGGTCTCGGGCTCCGTGAGGTTTAAGGCGGTACGAAGTCCGCGGGGTCAGCTAGTTTTACATATAAATCTCTCTGTCTATTATAAAAAGAAAAGTTCAGTAGTTTTTGAGTTTAACGCTGACTCTACAAGTAATAATATATGTAAATAATTATTTATCCCTAAATGTCCACAATTTTAAGGTGACCTTATTTAAAAACCTAATATAAATTATCACTACATATTCATACTAATATTATAAATGCGAAAGTAACTCTGTCTGTCTGTTACCTCTTCACGTTATAACCGCTGATCCTTATAACAGGCTACTTACTTTTATTCAGACGCTTCGTCTGTCTGCCTGGTCGCAATTATCTCGAACACTACTGAACAGATTTTCATGCGATTTTACTAACAGACGCAGTTTTATTATGAACATTTTCGTATATACACATTTGTTCCTGTACTACAAGTGTGAAGACGGAGCGGGTCGCTAGTTATTAGTAAGTATATAAAAATGATCACCTTAAAATTCTGTATATGAAGATGATATTTAACGTACACCGTAACGTTATCCAGGATCTGATTATGTAAATAAATAGTACCCAAATAGTACCTACAGAATATCTAGGTCAAAAAAATAGTACCCTTGTATTTCCCGAAATATAAGGCCTGTTCACGGTGTACGCTACCGAGCGTCAAGCTGGCGTACACCGCGTGGATCTCTGGAACGGCTTGGTTCTAAGGAATGATTTATAGCTCAAAAATAGTACCTAAATAGTACCCTACGCCCGTCAAATTTCACCGCTCTATCTATAACGACCGGACGGCCGGATTGGTCCAGTTGGTAGTGACCCTGCCTTCTGTTCCGATGGTCGCGGGTTCGAGTCCCGCTCGGGGAAAACTTTGTGATGAGCACGAATGTTTGTACTCGAGTCATGGATGTTTAGTATTTATATATGTATGTTCTCTATATAAGTATTTATATCGTTGTCTAGCACCCATAGTACAAGCTTTGCTTAGTTTGGGGCTAGGTCAATATGTGTGAAATGTCCCAAGATATTTATTTATTTATTTATTTTATAATAGAAGCTGTGATATTCCACCACTTAACTTTCTACGATCGTGAGTGAATACTGTACGAGTTTCCGTGGTAATGCTGCCACATTTCGTACAGCGTTAAATGGTGGCATATCTCGGCTTCTATCACATTTAGAGTGATGAAATTTGATTTGGGTACTATTTTTCGAGCTATAAATCATTCCCGAGAACCAAGCCGTTCCAGAGATCCACGCGGTGTACGCCAGCTTGACGCTCGGTGGCGTACACCGTGAACGGGCCCCATATTTCGAGAAGCTTAAGGGTAGGTACTAATTTTTTAATCTAGATATTACGTAGGTACTATTTGGGTACTGTTTATTTGCATATTCAGATCCTGGATATCGTTACGGTGTACGCTATCTTAACGGTCACTATTTTTGGCTATGTTAAATCGTCATTTTACAGTATGAAAAACCTTTTAAGAGACATGTTCAGTGAATGTATTAATTTAAGGAGTAGGCATGCTATTTATTACATAGGTATGGTATGTGTTTAAAATTAAAAATATACAAAATCGACTAATTGGCTATGAGTGAAAAATGACAATGTGCTCGATTATTTTTTTAAGGATAGGAATAACCTTCTGTATCAAGAGAAACAAATCTCAGAATATTCCGTGCCGTAAATTCTGCGTAAAAAATAAAATTGGTTTTGCGTTATGACGATTGAAATAAAGGTGTTTCCTTGGTCCAAGTATGCAGCACTACTTCTTGAAAAAAAGTGTTCATACTATTGACATTATTGATTTTTTTACGCGAAATCTACGGCACGGAAAATTCTGAGATTTTTTCTTCTTGATACGGAAGGTTATTCCTATCCTTAAAAAAATAATCGAGCACATTGTCATTTTTCACCCATAGCTAATTACTGTCAAATAGTGAGGCAAATTGGAGTAATCTCATAGACATTAATTTTTATATAAACCGTTCTTTATTAGAGACACTATAGGAAGACCCGCCCCTCCACAATTCAAAACGCTTCAAAAAAATTGGAAATTATTTAAAAAGCACCACCAACACTCTCTCCCATCTTAAATACTTTCAAAATACATTGGAGCCTTTTGAATCGTGGAGGGGCGGGAATTCCTATAGTAGATTGTCTCTAAAAGTTCGATTTGAACATATTATTTGATAATATTTATCAAAGAAGGGAGTCAAATCGAATTCATACTATAGACTACTTATAGTACTATACTATATGGTAGATAGATTTTATTTTCGAGGCTGTATCGTGTATAATACTAATTCTATGTGATAAGGTCTAATATTTTACATCTGTCAAAGTTATATTTTATTAACAGTAAAGCGCTATCTGTTGATTGATTGTTGACGGACTCCTGGTCGTTAAATATGGCCGCCGAGCTGTCATTTCATAGAGAAACGTCATTTTATCCCATAGTTTGGGTCGGTTGATCCAAACCGTCCGTTAAAGTTAACGTTAACGTTAAATACTTTAGGGACGGTTGATTCCAGCACAGTTGACGGACTCCTGGTCGTTAAATATGGCCACCGAGCTGTCATTCCATACAGAAATGTAATTTTGTCCCGTAGTAAAATATTTAACGTTAACTTTAACGGACGGTTTGAATCAAACGACCCTAACTATGGGATAAAATGACGTTTCTCTATGAAATGACAGCTCGGCGGCCATATTTAACGACCAGCAGTCCGTCAAATATGCATGAATCAACTCACCCTCAAATTCAAGTTCAATCATTTATTCAGCAAATTGGCCACATAGGGGCACTTTTACACGTCAGAAAAAGAATTTGCCAGCGCTTCCTAGACCCATTGCTTGAGAAGAAGCGCCGCAACAAACTCAAGCAGAAGGCCTTTTTTCAAAATTTCCACATAGTTACAAAATTGTATTATATTATATGTAGCGACAAACTCGGCTAAATAAATGAAAAGTATTTTTTCTGAAGTCTTAAACTATATAATGGTACATTGGATGATTCCATTTCATCACAAATAAATATAATTAAGGTAATTTTTTATGCAATACACTATTAATCATTAACTGAGACAGAATCAACTGGTTTGTATTATCAATTCGAAATCACATGTAGACTAACGAAAAATGTGAAATGGCAACATTTTAATTGGATTTTTTAAGACGTGTGTGAGGCAAGCCACCGGAATTCAGATTATAAATTCGGAATCTGATTAAGACCTGTGTCTGTTTTTTAATGTCATTTTTGATGGCTGTCAATTGTTGACAGGTACTATTAGGTACTATAGTATGGAGTGTGCAATTGTATGAAAAATCTGTCATAGCTTGCGACTTTTAATATCGAAATCGTTCAAAATATCCGATCACTATTATCTATCAAGGTGCTCAGATATTATTGAAGCCCCGTTTTGTATAGTTACTAAATATATATCTCGATAATTATATCACATTGAAGCCTTTAAAATGTGCCTGAACTTGTATTTTAACGTTAACTTTAAGTTTGTTTTAGACTTTTATTTAGTAAATGTTAAATGCAATAAACGTATATTGTAATAGTTCTTGTATTTTCGTTGTGAAATCTCAAAATTACCTTCTACTAGTTTTTATGAATTAATTAATATACAATCTCCTTACATTACGGCGTACATCGGAAATAGCCAGGGAGCTTAAAATATTCATACTTTGCCTGCACAGCGCCATCTAGATGTAGCTCATGGAGTTAAAATTTGTTTGCAGGCTACCTAGGCAGCGACGTCTATTATCGCATTTAACACTTATTTTGGGCGTACGCTGATTTGTTCCAAGGTTACAATATCCAGGGGGCTTATAAAATGCGCACGGAACAGTAAAAATTCAATATAAAAATTGAAAATTACTAATCTAACGCAGCTTATAACTGTGTAAAACTGGTTCTAAATGTAAAGTTACGATACAGAATATTTAATAGTACTACATACAGAATGGCCACGGAATCACCCGCCTGAATCTAGCCGGCGCGCAACTCGCACCCAACTCGCCCTTACCGTCATTTGTTTCATCCGGAGATGGAGAGTGGATCATTGACCCGCGTAGTGGTACACACATTTACAAGTGTACAGACGTCCTCGCACGTCTTCATTCGAATTGTGTTCGAAATCGTGCTTTTATAGGCCGTGTCCGCCGTGTGGTTATGAGGCACGTAAGTAATTTAAATATAATATCTAAATAATTATTATCTATCGTAATGATAATAAAAAACCAATGATTTTACTCGAGCGGCAGGGGCGGCATCGGGCGGACACGTCATACCGCAGCCCAGCTAAGATGCTAATGTCTTAGAAAGGTACGTGGCAAATTTACTGAGCGCCAGCGCCAAACTAGTGCCCGAGCTGTTCGGGCACCCGTTTTGACGGGCCATTTTTCTCCGGCTGATTGTGAATCCTTACTGGTGCAGTCATGTTGGTACCTACTACCTACGCCTTTATTGTAAAATACGTTGTCGTAATGAACCAACCGACTCGCAGCCAACGTTGAAATAAGTAAATAACACTTTATTGTACACCACAAAATTAATACACACACAAAAATCACAAATAATAACAATGTTTACAAAGGCGAACTTATTCCTCTAAGGAATTTCTTCCAATCAACCTTTGAGCAGTGGAGAGGAAAGTGCCGGAATAGACGAATAAAATGTACACAAATAGGAAAGACCGAAATATGATATATAAAGACCTGATGAGGACGGTCCTATGTTACTTCCAGTCCCGCAAATCCCACGGGTCCCGCGCTGGTAATCTCGCTCCTTGCGGGACTGGAATTTGACGCGGGATCTCGGTATACCTACCGAGATTGGATGCCCGAACGGTGATCATAAATACACTCCTAAATAGACTAGGTACTCGCTCCAAATTACTTGTGTACTTATTGCATCCATGTTCAATCGTTCATCCATGACTCGGAGTGTTGCCAGTGCATATGGGTTTTCCGTATATTTAGGGTTTTTAACTGTCTTAAAAACAATGATACTCTCAATTATTTTTACATAGAGGCAGTCGGCCCGCCTACCATAAAACAAAGTCGCTTCGTTTTCTGTCTGTCCCGATGTACGCTTACGTAGATCTTTAAAACGACGCAACGAATTTTGATGCGGTTTTTTTTTAATAGATAAAGTGGTTCTTGATGAAGTTTTAAGTATATAATTTGTTATAGTTTTCTGTAAATTAGATGAAATATGACGATGATAGTTCAAGATGGCGGATAATATTTCAAGTCAGTAGTAGTCAGACGTACTGGTTTCGAGAAACCATTTAGATTTAGTCAGAATCACTGACTAAATCGAAATTTATCCCGGAAAAATGCTTAGTCCCCGCGAGAACGCTATAACGGAATTCCACGCGAACGAAGTCGCGGGCATAAGCTAGTAATTTAATAATTAGCAAATATTTTCGCACATCTCTGGCAACACCGTATACTAACTACGTCACACGTCGTGTGCGTCACACTACCATAATAGTGCGGGTACATGCACGCGCCCGGGCTCGTAAACGTTTACACGCCCGCGGACGTGCTAGTCAGTGCAAGGATGGCAGACGACGAGGACGTTAATCTCGTGGGGGCTAACTGCTTTGGGTTTCATTTACTTTTATAGGAAAAAGAAACAAAATGATGACGATGATGTTTTTTTTTCAGTTTGCGTCTAAATCCACCCGTACTAATATTATGAATGCAAAATTACAGTTACTTTCGCATTCTGTCTGTCTGTTACCTCTTCACGTTTAGACCTCTGGACCGATTTCAATTAAATTTGATATGGAGATATTTGTAAGGCTTCTTTTTATTTCGGAAAGATGCAGTTTCCACGGAAAAGAGATATAGTGTGCCCGTAAGTACTTCTTTTCTCCGTTTGAACTCCTTCATGAGTTTGTCAACCTCTCCTAAGCATCTGCAACATTTTTTTAATATTATGTTGCTTATTTGAGGTCCATAATCCATATTATTGATCCGTACGCCACAAAGGTGCAAGCGATACTAACGCGACGCCGAAAAACCGCCAGCCGACCGATCGACGGCGTTCACGTTCACGAGCGCGTTCAAAATTAGCCTGTTTGTCACGCCTGTGCCTGTGAACGCGCCCGTGAATGTCGTTTTGAACGCCGTTCATGTAAACGCACCATATATGAGACCACGTGTGTTTCATTTTCATACTATATTTACTAGTTTGTGTTATGAATTTGCCGTGCGCGCACGCTGGTCGAAATAAAGTTTGTTGTTGTTGTGAAATCGTGAAGGTAATTACAGGAAAAAGTGAGTATAATTTTGTGTATTTATTTAATAACGAAATAGTTTAATTCAGGAAAGAACAAGTTAAAAAAATAAAAATAAACTATAAATAGCATTTAAATTTACAGAAATAAGAAAAATTAAAGCTATAAAAATAACCTTAAAATTTATATTTAATAACCCTTTTTGCAATTTCTGAATACATGTTTCTTTCTTTATAGGGTTCCGAAGTCCACAAGGAACCCTTATAGTTTCGCCATGTCCGTCCGTCTGTCCGCACTATTGCTCGGAGATGCTTAGGTCTAGAGAGCTGTAATTTGGCATGAATATGCATATTAGTTATGCTGACAAAGTGGTACAATAAAATTTTGAAATATATTTTTTTATAGGGTACCTCCCCTACTCGTAAAGTGGGGATGTAATTTTTTTTGTGTTAAGTGATGCGTGTAGTTGAAAGGAAAACTATCAGAGCTAAGTAGGCTGTACAAACTTACGAGTAATAGTCGACCAACTTATAATGATGATTTTTCTCGAGCAGCAGGGGAGTCGGGCGGGCACGTCACACCACAGGCTAGCTAGATGCTAATAAGTCTTAGAAAGGTACTGTGGGCATCGTCAACTTCGGAACCCTATAATTTGCGCGTGGCCCGACACGCACTTGGCCGGTTTTTTTAATTACAATGATACCAAGGGACAAATTTAAATAATATTCATATATTTAGCTTGCGAAAACTTCGCAAATTAAATAGAAATCTTTTATGCAATAGGTAGTGTTCTTTAGAAAGAAGAAACGACCATGAAAGAGAAGAAATGAGTTCACAAAGTAAAAAAAATATAGCCTGCAAAAACTTAAATCTATTCTCGTTGAAAACAAAAATCGGTTGTCTATAAAATCGGTTTATGAACGATAATGTTACGTGATGACGTCATAAGAAAACATTAATGAATATGTCCCGCTACGTAGGACATACATCACAGTAGCCGTTTTCTAAATGTACTAATATCACTGGCCGAAAATATGTATACCTACCACCGTTTTAAGCCATTCTTCAGAGGCGGGAAATTAAAAAAAAAACAGCATTCTTTTGTTTTTTTTTCTCATTTGACAGCGATTCAGTGGAAGCGTGGACGTAAAATTGTTAAAATGGAGAAAGAACAGTATCGGCCTGTAATTAGGTTTTTGTTTTTGGAAGGAAAAACCTGTGATGAGATAAAGGTAAGAATACAGGCGGTTTACCATGAATGTGCTCCTTCTATGACAACCGTTAGATATTGGTACAATGAGTTTAAGCGGGGGAGAACAACCGTCTTTGACGAGGATAGCCCAGGCCGCCCATTGAGGTGACTACAGACGATATGGTTAAAAAAATTGAAAATATCGTTTTAGCCGACCGCCGAATTAAGCTTCGAGAAATCGTTGATACTGTAAACGTTTCAATCGACCGAGTACAAAACATATTAGAAGAAAAATTGGGCATGAAGAAAGTATCGGCGAGGTGGGTGCCGCGTTTACTCACGGAGGAGCAAAAACGGAACCGAGTGACTACTTCTGAGCAGTGTTTAGCAGTGTTCCAACGTAACCCGAAGGAGTTTCTGCGTCGTTTTGTGACCGTAGACGAAACGTGGGTTCACCACTGTACCCCGGAAATGAAGGAGCAGTCAAGCAGTGGATTTTACCGGGTGAACCTGCTCCACAAAAGGCAAAAACCGTCCCATCGGCTGGAAAGTTCATGGCCACCGTTTTCTGGGATTCGCAGGGTATTATACATAGGTATCGACTACTTAGAAAAGGGGAGAACGATAACAGGGCAGTACTATGCCAATTTATTGGATGAATTGAAACGACGCCATTTAAAGAAGAAAAAAGTACTGTTTCATCACGATAACGCCCCAGCTCATTCATCCAGAGTCGTGATGGCCAAAATTACACAATTACGCTACGAACTATTGCCTCCATATTTCCGCTCCATTTTTCCTCTTTCCCTCGTATTCTCCAGATTTGGCCCCATGCGATTACATTTTATTTCCCAACCTGAAAAAATGGCTCGGTGGTGAGAGATTTGGATCAAATGAACAAGTCATTGCCGCCACAGAGGCCTATTTTAATGATTTCCGCAATCATACTTTTTGGATGGTTTATTGAAGCTTGAATATAGGTGGAACAAATGTAAAGAGCTAAAAGGTGACTACGTAGAAAAATCAATGCATATTTACAAAAACGACTGACATTTTTTTTCCATAAACGGGTACTTATCAAACAGCCCTCGTACTATGGACATAGGTACATTGCGTCATGCTTCGTCGTGTCGGCCGGCGTTCATCAAAGTTTTAAGACATTACGTCAAAATACCTAAACATAAATATCAGCTACAGAATGAAAAGAAAATAAATAATTGCGTCTTTTATTTAAGTGTTATTTTAATGGGACAAATGATTATTATTATGCTTTTTAACTTTTTGTTTCTCCCTAAAAGGGGGGTCAGTACTACACTTTCGTGCGGGCCTAGCACGAAAGCTGACGATGAATCCATAGACAGCTATTATTAAATAATTAAGGTATTTGTTTTTAAGTAGGTAGCTACTTAAGTAACGTAGCACCTTGCTCTGGTTTCACAATTATGTTAAACCATTGTATTTAGCAACTATGTAAATCAAAGGCAACAAAGTAGGATTAAGCTGTGAATTTACTACATTTTAAACGAGTCGTACGTGACAGATTTGATATAGAGCGAATTTCCGAGGGCTAATTTTACGACCATTTCAAAAGTGATAACACACGTGTAACTCGCGGGGAGGGTTACAGCCTCTCAGTATATAAACAGACTCCAGCAAAATCTGCCTCATTCTAGCCTCGGCCCTCATTAGATTACTTACTTCACTTGTAACCTAAAAGTAAGAAAAGTAATTAAATAGTACATTACAGACCTAGGGTGGTAAATTCGTAAATGTCCCAGATCGCAGGTTTCTGTGGCCCGAACCGAAGGTGAGGGCCATAAATATGCGATCTGGGGCTTTACGAATTACCGCCCGTGGTTTGTCAAAAGTTTTACGTCTTGCTTCTGCCCGCTACGCGGAGAGAAAATCCCACTTTATGGCCAAGGGTGATGTAAAAGTATAAAGTAACCATCAAGCAGAAGGAAAACATCGTGAGGAAACCTGCACGCATCTGCGAAGTAATTCAAGGATGTGTGTGAAGTCCCCAATCCGCACTGGGCCCGCGTGGGGACTATAGCCCAACCCTCTCGTGATGAGAGGAGGCCTGTGCCCAGCAGTGGGCCGTAAATAGGCTGTTGAAGTAGTAGTAGAACCATCAAGCAGTAGTTTCCTTTCTACGAGAAGCCAACAAGCGACAAGGTCCAAGTTTACCCCAACCCCTTGGTCCGCTACTTCACTAAGTAGCTAGTTTTAATTGTATTTGTTTTTTTTTTAACATTAAATGTATTTAGTGAATAAATAAAATATTGATAATAATAATAACAGGAAAATTAAAATAATAACAGGAAAGCTGTCTTTCTTTGTTAGTTTATATTGCCTATTATTTCGGAAAAAATTACATGGTCGTTGAGTAGGTATGGCTAATAAACCAGGAAAAAGTGGCATATACTTATTTATTTTAAAAGCACAATACTTATTTATGGAATTCTGCTGTCATTTTCGTAAAAAGTTCCTCTGTTGAGTAGGTATAACGGGTTTCTTCTCAGCAATGGATCTTTGGGAATAAGTGTCCTGTCCAGCCAGATGCGTCCAATTTGCTTAATTAATTTGAATTCGAGATTCACCTTTTTTGCTATTTTAAAAATCATCATTGATTATCCTACTTAGATGATTTCTAACTGAGGACCGATGGGGCCGGAAAGTTTTCTAGTGGCGTCCGCGAACCGGGAGACGAGCTGTCGGTAGGCCTCCAACAAGATGGAGCGACGACCTCGTGAAGGTCGTGGGAATGCGGTGGATGCGGGTGGCACAGGACCGCTCTGAGTGACGCGCCTTGGGGGAGGCCTATGTCCAGCAGTGGACTTCGATCTTTCGGCTGAAATTATGACGATGACTATCCTGTCTGGTGACTGTCCTCCGCCGACTATATAGGCTGTTATGATGGTAGCTTTTATCACTTAACTCTTCCGTTACTGACTGACAGACAACACACAGCCGAAATTACTAATCGTAGAAGCAACGCACTCAGAGGGCAATGGAGAGGGCTATGCTCGGGGTTTCTCTGCGTGATAGAATTAGAAATGAGGATATCCGCAGTAGAACTAGGGTCACCGACATAGCCCGAAGAATTGCGAACCTTAAGTGGCAGTGGGCGGGGCACATTGCTCGCAGGACTGATGGCCGATGGGGCCGGAAAGTTCTCGAGTGGCGCCCGCGAACCGGGAGACGAGCTGTCGGTAGGCCTCCAACAAGGTGGAGCGACGACCTCGTGAAGGTCGCGGGAAACCGGTGGAAGCAAGTAGCACAGGACCGGTCTGAGTGGCGAGCCTTGGGGGAGGCCTATGTCCAGCAGTGGACGTCTTTCGGCTGAAATGATGATGAGAAGCAACGCAAAGCCGGAATTTGGCATGTAGGTTCCTTGGGGATTGTAGGGGTGAACTAAGAGAGGATATCCCAAACTTCCTACGGGAACGAGCAATTATCATAGTATATGTCGGATAATGGCACTGAACATCAGGTATTTCCTTGTCTGTGGGCATTTCGGATAGGTATTCAGCTACTGGGTTCCTGGAGATTATAAGAATAGTCCAATTACGATCTTCAGTAGTTTGACACATTCACTGCCATCGACGCATATGTGCGTTTTGCTGACTTTCCCGCAGTGCCTTGAACGCACATGTGCGTTGCAATGTTCCCTTAATGACAGATGTGACACCTGGCGAAAGTTCGTAAAACAGAAGTGGCAGTGAATGCCTTAATTACACTAATTACGGGAGCCTATGGAATCTCTTTGGAATCTGTCGTCCTTTCCCCAGCGACGCCTCTCGGGCAGCACTCAAGTGGATTTCGCATCAAGCTGGAGTCTTCAACCACGGGTTCCCGACATATAGATTACTAGCTTTTGCCCGCGACTTCGCCCGCGCGGAATTCGGTTATAGCGCTCTCGCGGGAACTATGCGCTTTTGCAGGATAAAAAGTAGCCTACGTCCTTTCCCGGGACTCCAACTATCTCCATACCCGAACCAAATCGATCCAGCGGTTGAAGCGTGAAGGGGTAACGGACAGACAGACAGAGTTACTTTCGCATTTATATTATTAATTATACGGATAAAAAAACATGGATGTGAAATCAAAAGTTTGTTTGCAGTAAGTTTTTTTTTTTATTTTAGCAAAAAACGAGTTAGTTCAAGACCTATCAATGATACCCCACATCGTTATATACTTTTTTTTTTTTTTTAATTTCTCAGTTACATGCACTCTTAATTAAAAAAAACTCAGAATTGTACTTCACTGTTTTATAGCGGTTCATAGGACACACATAAGTACCTCCCAAATTTCAACCAAACTGTGCCCGTAGTCTGCGAGAAAATGGCTGTGGCATACGCACGGTAAGACAGACAGACAAACAGACGGACATGACGAAATTGTAAGGAATTTTTTTACCATTTGGCTACGGAACCCTAGAAATTGCCTGTATGTAATTACATGTGTGTATGTATGTAAATTTGTCCGGATTTAACTCGAAAACTACTGGTGGGATTGCAATAAAAGTTGGTACGAGTATTTGGGTACCTACCTAACTATTTTTTATACCGAAAAGAAAAAACGCGTACGTCCCGCGGGAATGCGCGAATTAAACGTGAGCGAAGTCGCGGGCAGAAGCTGGTTTATTATAAGTAGTATATACATAGATAGTAGAAACATAGAAGATAAGATTTTAAAAAAGCACATGCCGTATCTCCTTCTCTTTGTATGCAGTTTGGCGTAAGTATGGGTAGGAATAAGCTAAAAATTTTAACTTATACCAGGGAACTTCTAGTTTAGGCAGGTATTAAAAATCTGCACAAAACAATCTAACAAAACCAATTAAATACGTATTGTATCGAGCTGCCTACATTATAAATACATGTACCAATTAGTAGCTTCACTCAAGTTTATTGCGTACAAAATGGTGCCCCTCATGATGTAGGTAGACACACATTAGTTAGAGCATAATGTGTATCTACCTACATCAACTACATTACATGTTTATCTCTCAGTGGTCAGTCAGAAGATTACAATATAAGTACGAAGCAGCGCAAAGGTTCCTAAAAAAGATAATCTTAATCACACGAACATCATCTAATTAACGTGAATGACCAAAAATTCTTCCGAACATTCAAACGCCTGCAGAAATTGGAATAGCAAACATTATAATACACGTATTGCTACACTGCTTTAAGTGCATAACTTATCGTGGTATCCCGGATTTCATCCCGTTAAGGGTAGAAATCCGGGATAAATACTATCCTATGTCCTTCCTCGGGCCTCTAACTACATCTATACCAAAAATTCAAGTCAATCGGTCAAGCCGTTTTAGCGTGAAGAGGTAACAGACAGACAGACAGACAGACAGAGTTACTTTCGCATTTATAATATTATATGGATATGAATATGTTGACGACTGGATTGACTCAGTTGATGTTACACTGCCTACTGTACTGAATGTTGCGGGTTCGAATCCCATCGAGGGGTAAACTTTGTGCAATGAGCCCGAATGTTTGTACTCGTGTCATGGATGTTTAGTAGCATGATACAATAATATACTTCGCCAGGTATGACAATCCGGTATTCTGCAGTTGTGTGGGTGTCACCCTAACGTCATTCGCACTGCTGTGTGTTGCAAGTGGTGTATTATATAATCCCCGACTCCCATGTATCCTGTGAGTGTTTCTTTAAATTATTATGTTCATTCGTTCTTAACTTGTCCCATTTTGTGTGCTTAAACAAGTAAATGACAATTGTAATGCGCAAATGCAAATAATTTATCTTGCATTATAACGGTAGCAAATATTTCCTTCATTTTTGTTTTATTGCAATAAAGTGGCAACTCGATTTTGACGTTACGGTGACACGTCACCCGGATCGGCAGAGCTTGTTTTCTTAGACCATACTGTTTAGTAGGTATTTCTCTATTTAAGTAGGTATTCATACAGTCAGCAGCAGAAGTAGATAAGCTGTCCAGGTGTTCAAAATGAATACACACGACCTTATTCTTAAGACGTTAAGGGCGTGTGTAGGTCATTTTGAACTCCTGGACAGCTTATCTACTTCTGCTGCTGACTGTACTAGGCTAGGTGAATTTGTGTGAAATATCCCAAGATATGTACCTATTTTTTTTGATTATTTTTCCAGATGACCAACTGAACTACGAAACCCCAGGTGTGACTATGAACTCAGGCTTCACCATAGACTTGACACTAGACGATGTAGAAAATGAAGACGACGACATCAATACACCAAACACATACAACAACATTAGAGTTGTAAACACTGACAGACTCTGTAGACAAGAGAGGTTAAATGACATTCTAAGGATTAAAAGAAGGAAATCAGGTCGTTGGTATGTAGTACCAACAAGAAACGATGAAGAAGAATCGGCACTTGAGGTAATAGATTTAACATCAAGTACAAGTACTCCAGAACACGCCATTGTAACAAGAGAGGAAAATATAGATGAAGAAGAAATAGCAATTCCAAGATCAAGAGTAGGAGCTAAACGACATCCAGTTTCTAATAATACAAGTATAGATATATTAAGTCAAAATGGGTCACTTACAGTTAACACAATAGAAGAAAATAGTAGTACAAGTACTTCAAGAAACCAAGCAGCAGAAGACAACGTTACTGCGAGTTCTAGCAATCAAAATACTTCAATTGCTGGAGATTTACAAGTAAATGAAGTAAACGGTGTAACACCTTCGTTTTTATCAATTGAAATAAATAACGCAGCCGTTGAAGAATTAGCTGATCAAGAAAACACCATAGCTTCATCATCAAATCATCCAAGTAACTCAACTTTGCCTTCAACCTCAAATGAATGTAAAAAACTACCTTTACAAATCGTACGTCCAAATATTCGTTATCCAAGAATTATATTTAGTTACAATTTTGTTACAAACTCAAGTGATACATTCGAGTATACCGCTGACACATGTTTAGTACCTTCCACGTCGTCAAAACGAGGTAAAGAAGCCATCATAGAAGCTTTAGGATGTCGTAAAAAATACGTATCGTCATTCTCAGCTAGACCAATTTTGCTGAACCCGTACAAGGAAAGAGACTGCTGTGTTGTAGCGGGAACGCCTCGTAATCGGATTTCTCGTATGCCAAATCGAGCATACAATGACAGACCAAGCAATCAGGCTACTCAAGGAACATTTCAAATAAACATTGGACAAAATAATGAAAGACATTCATCTAATTCGCAGATAGGTAGTAGTCGAAACAATCAAGAGTTAAATTCTATACCGCGTGTCTCCATTTCCAGTCAGGGAGCAAATCTGAATATAACACGCAATGTTAGACGAAATAACGAAATCAGTAACTTGAATAGACTTGATGAAAATGCATCAGTTGGTAGACAAATCGGTCAATCCTTTAATGATAGTTCGCGAGTTGATAGTACCATTAGTTATAGAGCAAGGGAAGAAAGTACACCAGTTAATAGACGAACTAGTGAAGTATTAAACGATGGATCTCGTGTTTCAGTTTCTGACAGACGTCTTACAAGTTGGATTGTCAGTCGAAGAAATGTAATACCAAATGATGAAGGTACACGGAGTGGTCAATTAACTAACTTAGTCAATGATAGACCAATTAATGATAGCACAGGAGCTCGACAGATCAATTCACGAAGAAATCAACAAACTGTTCAAGAGTTTAATGGTTCATCGACTACAGATAATACAAGAGCTAGACTGTTAGTTTTACGAACAAATCAACAAACTGCTCAAGTATTTAATCATACATTGACTACAGATAGTGCAAGAGTTCGACAGTTTGTTTCACGAACAAATCAACAAACTGCTCAAGTATTTAATCATACATTGACTAGTGCAAGAGTTCGACAGTTAGTTTCACGAACAAATCAACAAATTGCTCAAGTATTTAATGATGCATCGAATAATGTTAGTGTAAGAGCTCGACAGTTAAATTCCAACTCTCTTATGGATACCGTTACAAATAGATTTCTAGAAAACAATGAAACACACTCGACCGCCATCACCCACCATAATGACAATTTTTCATTGGACGATCTAATTAATGAACATGTTAATCGTCATTTTACTTAATTTTTCGGTGATTACCTACAATAACGAAGTTGACTTTGCAATAAATGATGTCTTGATTTTTCTTACGTACAACTCTTGTACAACACAAGTCCATTAAAAGACTAATTAAAAAAAAATATGGCTAAGAATAGTTGAAAGTATAATTTTATATTTTGCGCTTATTATTGAGCTTATTTTAAATATTTTTTCACTGCTATTCGAAAAGGAGTACTTTGTTCCCCGTTTAGAGGGAATAAAATGCAATTTTTCTCCCTCTCCATATCTGCCCTACAAACAGGGAGCAAAGTAATATTTTGCTCTCTAGGGAGCAAAGTACGATTTTAATCCCTGTTGCTACTGGTTTTCTCATAGGAGGAGTGAAAAAAAGATTAGGTAGGTACGCTGAAATTATATGATTTATATCATAGTTAGTTTTTATTTGATTATTTTTTGCATTTTTTCCTAATCATTATTTTATGAAATTAAGCTTACTAAATGTACCTTTATTTTGTACCGAACTTATAACATTGTCAATATTGTGATTAAATATTACGAATAAGTAATACTTAAAATAAATTATAATTACCATAATAAAGCAGTTATAACTGTATTGTGATAAATAAAAGTCTTGTTAAAAATGTGATGCCATAATGCGTAAAATATTATATATTTTAAGTTAAAATGAATTTTTGACCCTACTTACTTTTTAGTATTTTAGTAAGTATGTATACATATTAAAATTTTGTCGCGAATTTAAATCGTATTTTTCTATTGTAAATCATTATTTACTAAAAATGCCTTTGTATATTTTTAGGATTACCTACTACAAAACTATAATATCCTCAAGTGTGATATGATTGAAAATAAATAAATTTATATACACTCATATTATAAACCCTCTATGATGCGTTCAAAAACCGCAAATTATGACCGGAATTAAGATAAACTGTTTAGTTAGAACACATTTCTTACCTGTGATAATGTGACATCGAATTTGATTGTCTAATAGGATTCAAATTTTGAACATCTTCGAACAGCAATGCCCGCCTATACAGTCAGACAGAGCGACAGTTTGTACCATATTCAAATGTTGGACCTATTTAGTCTATGCTTATTGAAAATCGAATGTGAGACATTGACGTATTAGAATTGCCGCCATTGTGGATAGATTTTGAAGCATCTTAGAGGATTTATAAAATGAGTGTAGACACAGAATAAGTAATAGTACTAACGTACAGAAGGCCGACTGCTAACAAAAAACCGGTTTTGTTTCACCGTACGCTCCCAAATTGGCCATCTCTTTCTATTACATGCAGCGCGCTCTTTCGGAGGCCACGCCCTAGCGCTAGGGCTAGCGCACTCGAACATATTAAATGATGCGTCTAGTATTAGTACATAGGTTAGGTTAGAATAGTGTCATTAACAAAATATATATTTAATTTATATTAAGTTAGTTATTTTTTTATTATTAAAAACACTCGTCTACACAGATGAGATGCTACAACGTAATTAACTATTAAGTTATCACATACTTTATCTGTCAATTTATGAATCTGCTAAATTCAAAATTAAGACACACAGTCACACAACTGCATTATCATAATATACTAGCCGTTGTCCGCGACTTCGTCCCAAGTACGTACACCCAATGATACTATAAGTACTGTACATGCATAGTTATTGTTAATATTCTTATTGAAAAAATAAAAGACTGGGTCGTCTTGAACTAGGTACCTCCATACCAAATTTAATCATTTTACTCTTTACCAAATCATTTTACTGTTGTTGTTAATATAACCCTCTGCAATACAATATTTTTTTTACATAATTCAAATTTCATAGCATATTTCACTCTTGCGTCGCGACGTACTTTAAGAGTACACGCGCGCGCGTGCATTCCCTAGCAGTGCGCGGCAACCACTAATCATCACGCCACGGTGCGAAGCCGGCGGGTACTTGTATCGAGCGCGAAGAAATCAAAGAAAGCGCCGCGCCTCGCCTGGTGTAGATAAAGTTGTGTACCTATGCAACTGTATATAATAAGGCCTTAAAACACTCGTGCGATATTATTACGAAACTCCCCTGGCGGCTCGTTTTATGAAACCCCACTCGTGTTTTAAGGACCTTTATTACGTAGCAGTTACATAAACTACTATTACCAACTTCCATACCACCACCACCAAAACATCCTATTTACATCCCACTGCTGGGCACAGCTTAGGCCTCCTCTCATCACGAGACGGTTGGGGCTATAGTCCCCATGCGGGCTCAGCGCGGATTGGGGACTTCACAGTTTCACACAAATCCTTGAATTACTTCGCAGATGCGTGCAGGTTTCCTCAGGATGTTTTCCTTCACTCCTCAATGGTAAATTCAAATTAAATTTCGCACGTGAGTAAAATCCGACGTGAGAGCCGGATTCGAACCCCCAACTCTGTGCATGCGAGGCGGAAGTCGAACCACTAGACCACCACGGCTTTTTACTCGCAAGCCCGTACAATAACTGGAAATCTATCATCATCATCATCATCATATCAGCCGATAGACGTCCACTGCTGGACACATGCCTCCCCCAAGGCTCGCCACTCCAACCGGTCCTGTGCCGCTAGCATCCACCGACTTCCCGCGACCTTCACCGGGTCATCCCTCCACCTTGTTGGAGGCCTACCGACAGCTCGTCTTACGTGATACGCGGGCGTCACTCCAGAACTTTCCTGCCCCATCGGCCATCAGTCCGGCAAGCAACGTGTGTAAGCAAGCAACTAGAAATCTAACGCGGTGAAAATTCTTTAAATAAGTAGGTTGATAACATGTCGTAATTGTGCCGTGGAAAGCTGAAATTTGGCATGTAGGTTGTTGTGGGAGTAAAGCTGAAGACTAAGAGAGGAATTCCCGAAATTCCTCCTTTTTGCTAGTGCCCTACCACTAGCAAAAAGGAGGAATTTCGGGAATTCCTGGTCCCCACCACCACCGTCTTTCCCCGCTAACCTGCCGCCAAATAGCAGTGCTCGCACTGTTGTGTTCCGGTAGGGGGTTAAGGCAGCCGGTGAAATTACTGGCACAGAGGCATTCCATCTTAGGCCTCAGGGTAGGCAACGCATTCGAGATCTTATGGTTTCTTAATGGGGATCATGAATAGGGTTTCGGTGTCCATGGGCCGCTGTGACCACTTACCATCAGGTCGGCTGTACGCTCGTTTGCCTATAGGTACTATTGGTATAAAAAAAACGTTTCGTTCTGCTACAATGCACCTACCTAACTCATATCCATTTCTGCTTGGCCTCATGGTTGACTGGTAGATAATACCTTTAGTCATTAAGTCTTCAAGATCTTATCTTTTAGTTTAAACTCCCTAATCTTGTATAGTTATTTATTTATACAAGCGATCTCAGAAACGGCTCTAAAGATTTGGACGAAATTAGGAATTTAGGGGTTTACAGCGATAAATCGATGTAGTTGGATTGGATATCTGAGAAAACTTCGTTTTAGCTATTTTCACCGGAGCAAAGCTTGGTCACCCAGGTCCTGGTTTCTTAATGGGGATCATAGGATTTCGGTGTCCATGGGCCGCAGTGACCACTTACCATCGGGTGGGCTGTGCGCCCGTTTGCCTAGTGCCTATACCAATGACAAAAAAAAACCCACGGGAACGGGATTCTGGAAACTAGCCGGCTTATACCGCGGGAGACGTATATTGCTATAATAATACTAAACTCAGTGGTTTGGCCAAACATCACACATTGTATCCACATTTAAAAAAAAACGAATTTCTGAACGCATCCTTTCCCTACCTTCTCCTTTCCGAAACATTGGTACCAACACAACGAATTACACCCGCGTCCAAGCGATCGCGCTGCCGCTCCGCTTTAGCGCCCGAATAAGGAATAAAGAAGAATAAACATTTTTACATAACCCTTGGCCATAAAGTGGGATTTTCTGCCCGCTACGCGGAGAGAAAATCTCACTTCTTGGCCAAGGCAAGACGTAAAACTTTTGACAAACCACGGGCGGTAATTCGTAAAGCCCCAGATCGCATATTTATGGCACAGAAACCTGCGATCTGGGACATTTACGAATTCACCACTCTAACGCCCGGTTCCTATATCCACGAAACGCCTCGTTTTGCCTACGGACGGTTAAAATTTGACAGAACAAATGTCAAAAATCAACCGTCCGTAGGCAAAACGAGGCGTTTCGTGGATATAGGAACCGGGCCCGTCTGTAATGTACTATTACCAAGAAAATCGCTACCGTTGAACCAGCAGTCATCCAACCAGAAAACACCAAGATTCCGGGCATAAATAAGATAAGGCAGCGCAATTGTGAGTACCAATCCTGTCTTATTAAAACTTAAAACACATCACTCAGCCAGAAATAAAGGTAATTATATAACTAGACTGACGATCTCCTTACATCGCGGCGTACATCGTAAAGCTCTATATGCGAGCAATATCCAGATGGCGCTTCTAATGTTCATACAGGCTGCCTAGGCAGCGACATCTGTTATCGCGTTTAACACTTATTTCGGGGGTACGCTGATTTGTATGAAGGTTGTCTTTCTAGGTTTACGTTACGTTTTCTAAGATTTAGCCAATCGTCTTGCTAGAGATATTCTACTATCTAAAGTCCCGCGCCTTCACATTTCAAAACGCTTCAATGTATTTAAAAAGCACCACCAACACTCTCAACACATGTGTGCGTGCTGAGACAGCCATCAGCTATGCGTTGAGAGTGTTGGTGGTGCTTTTTAAATAATAATAAAAAAAACAAGCGTTTTGAAATGTGAAGGCGCGGGACTTTAGATAGTAGAAGATCTCTACGCCGCTACGAGGTACGAGCGTGGAGCTACGAACTGTGCTACGAGTAAAATGAAAAACCCGATTGCTAATAAAGTCTGCCATGTTGTTTTTTTTTCTATGCAATATCTACCCTTACTAGCTTGAAGCTTGTTAGTGTGTGCGTAATGGGGACTATCGTTTCTTTGCTCACCAGTTGGCGCCACTGTTGACTAAGGTCCAGAGGTATAGCCATAGACATAAATAATACTTCGTATGGACCCGGCCTAACGTAGATACATGTCATGTTTCCCCACTTCATAATAATTATTTATTTATATTTTCTTAGAAGTCCAAATTAAACATCTCACGTGAAATTCTTCATATGTAAAAATGACGTCCTTACAAAAGAACAAGTTAAAATATTAAAAATAAACTACAAATAGCATTAAATTTACAGAAATAAGAAAAATTAAAGCTAAAAAATAAAATTCATTGGTGTCCAATCCAAAGTTAAACTTATATCGTGACACTAAAGCTGGGTCACATTTTTTCAACAACGAGACGAGTTTTTAGATACTGAGAAACAGTTTCGAAAAAAGTTTTTTTTTAAAACGCTTATTGTCACGCACGCTCGGTGACAGAACTTTGGATTGGACACCGTGAAAGTGGGGACATATTACGTCTACGTTAGACCGGGTCTATATTATTTACGTCTATGGGTATAGCTGTCAGTAGTATGTAAGTTACTGCTTCTGGCACACGGTTTCAGAACCCTGCGGAGCAGAAAATTTTCATGTTTTTTTTTACTTTGTCTTGAAAAAAACAAAACGATTTTGATTTATGAAGGTTTTTTTGTATGTTTTTCTAAGTAGATTTTTTTTTAAGTGGACTGTTCTCACAGTTTTTTTTAGTTTGTTGATTTATGGCCGTGCACTATACAATGCAGGTAGAGACATGTGTTTCTTATGTGACAGGTGCATTTCATTGGTTCTGTTTTTTTTTTTTTCCCATCGCTTTTTTTTTCTAAGTACTACGAATTTTTTGATCGTTTATTTTATTCAATAGCACCGCACGTTTTTTGGTATTTCTCGCAGTAAAGCTATTACGATATATCATTGAAAAATTTATGTGGGTTGGGAGAATGAAAAGAACATAAGTAAAATTGAAAAAATACGTTTGTTGATTTGTGACCACCGGCTATACAATGCAGATACACCTTACGTGTCAGGTGCGTTCTATTGTGGTTTTTATAAGCATTCTTAGAATTTATAATCGCTAGTTTTGGCTTTTTCTCACGGTAAAGGTATTCACACGCTCTGAGAGTATGAAAATACAGATAAATATCCGCATTTATTATCAAATGTCATGTCCTATTGAAGATTATAATTAAAACGAAATAAAGCTAAGCAGATTCAAACTGGTTAGTACGCGTCGTTTGGTGCCACAAACAGATGTTTCTTTGCAGGTTGAAACACGTCCCGTTTATTTTATCATATAGGCACTGCGTTATGCAAACTGGTTACGACTTGTCGCTTTATACCACGAGCAGGTGTTGGTGTTCTATTCAACATTTTTTTGTCTTATCTACGACATATATGAGCGTGTAGGGTGTGTATGTGTGAGTGTGTGCGTGTTCTCAATAAAAGCGGAACTCCGACAGACAGCGCCATCATTCGTTCAGATTGCTTCGTCCACATAATAGTAACAACGGTGCTTGAAGTGATTAAATTTATCATAGTACATATTGTACGTGTAGTACATTGTTGTGGGTTTTAAGTTCTAAACGGTGTGTCTACGTCTTAGACTGCTGCGTGCTGCTGCCACGAGTTAAAATGGAGGTAAGTTTCAAAACTATGTACATACACCAAACATTGTCTGTTTTCTATTTGTATAAAACCTCTCATGGATTTTTTTCTGTTTGTTTTAGATATTAAACGAGAACTCTATTGATTACCCAATAAAAAATTATTATTACAGTAATTTGACTGATGATGAAGGCCAAGATATTGAACCACCTAAAATCCAAGCCCAAAAACGAACCAACAACATAGATGTATTTTTTGATAAGCCCAGAAAGAGGCAGGCTACGGAATACTCATCTACTGTTGCTCAATCTGCAAATGGAGGTACAAATTATATATCTTGTCGAGTAGATGATGTCTCAAAGAGCACTCATCTTGTTAAAATCGATGTCTACGATTTGAAAAAGCTACGTGGTATTCCAAATGATCAACACTGGAAATTTGCGGACACTAGAATCAAATACTACACTAAATGCGAAGACGATGACTATTATTCCAACACAAAAGAATTAATTTACAAGATTACAAAACATATTGCAACTAAAAACGATTGCAAAAAATATTTCATCGACGGAAAGAAAAAAGCCATAACTTAAAACCCAAGCCCACCCACATCGCGCCCTTTCCCCCACCGACTGACAACTGAATTTTATCTATATAAGCAACACAGAACGAGCCACACCGCATCGATATCAAAAACCGTGGAAGTCGTGCAATACCAATATGGATCTTCAAAACTCGCTTTATGACGAAGAGCTGTACAACCGTTGCGAGGACCTCTCGGATCTGAATAACTCATTTTTCGATAAAGAACTTTATGAACACTGCGAAAAAGTCGAGAATCCCCCAAAAAAATTGTAAGTATAAAAATTTGAAACACGTTTGAACGTGTTATACTTTGAAGTTAGCCAACAGTGGGGAGAGAAATCCCAATATAAGCATTAATCTGAGCGAAATGCCCCGTAGTTGTCAATATAATGTCGTTGACTAGTGAAGATATTAAAATGTTCAGCAAATCAGTGTTATTAAATAGTTTTCATAAATATTTAAGATTGTGGTTTATCAGTGGGAAACTTGATGCAACAATAGCTCAAGATCCCGATATCAAACCGTATATCACGCCGTGCAGTGGACACTTTACTAATATTAAATTGATCAATTCAAATTACGATGAGATAGATGGTGTATTACCCATGGAAGCATATTGTTCTATTTGTCAATCAAATTAGGTAATACTATGCTGAAAATTATTAGTTTTTTTATCGGATTTTAATAGGTACATCTATATACGTTTTTTATTTTATTTTCAGAACTGTTACACGCGGACTCAAGAGAAAACGTGTATCTGAAGATGTTTTTCAACCTCGTGGTTCGTCTACTCCAGCACAACAATTACAAGTTGAAGGGACCCCGCAACCATCAACTTCTCGGAACACAGATGAACCACCACCGAGTTATATTGCTGAGGACACCATCGAGTGCACATCTTGTCAACGGGAGGTTTCAAGAAGGTATTATGCACAGCATTTAAGGAGTAATATCCATAAAAATGCTTGCATGAGATTTGAACATTCTTACCCTAATGTTGAATTGATAGAAACTGCGTTTGGAAATAGGTTGCTAACTTATAGGATAAATTCAGTCCAGGAAAAAGAAACCGACTTTAAATTTCAAACACCGGAAATATTTTTTGAGGGCATTAAAGAAACGTTAAATAAATTAATAGACGATACTATTAATCAGTTAACCATTTTCAAGGTTAGTTTTATTTTGCATGCGGAATTTGTTCAAGAAACTAAAGGAATCAACAATTTTTTCGATTTTAATGTGTTGAGTTGGACCATATGCAGAGGTGATGATAGTAAAACTTTTTTTGAAAATTTAAAAAGTACAATCATTAATAAAATTTCAAATTTCGAAAAAAAAGATAGTGGTTGGAGTCTTAGACATATTAAATACATAGACATGAACGTTAACCAATTCAATCCGTTGCGAGGTTCATCGTTCATTGATCTGCCACATGATATTAAAACAAAAAAAGCTATCATAAACGTACAAAATCATGACCACGAGTGTTTAAAATGGGCACTTCTTTCAGCATTGTATCCGGTGAAGGATAATCCACAGAGAGTATCGTCATATTTTAAACACCAAAATGAAGTAAAATTTGGTGACATTCCATTTCCTATTAAATTAACTGATGTACATAGAGTAGAAAAATTAAATGATATTAGTATAAATGTATTTGGATTAAGTTATATTGAAAACTCTAAATCACACGAAGTGATTGGTCCACTCCACTTCACTAAAGCTAGGAAATCAAAACATATAAATTTACTTTATATATCAAAAGGTAGTCAGGGACATTACTGCTACATTAAAAATTTATCTCGATTAGTAAGTCGTCAAATTTCAACAACTAATTATAGTTTTCATATTTGCGATGGTTGTTTATTAGCATTTTATTCAAATGAAGAGTTAACGAATCATCAAAAAAATGATTGTAATCACGTGGTTGTACAACTCCCGAACAACGATAAGACAAAAACAAATTGGTTTGGTGAGAAAGTTTCAAATGATAGAATTGTTTTTGATAAATACCAACGAAAGCTTAAATTGCCTTTCGTTGTATATGCAGATTTTGAGGCATTTTTAAATCCAATAGCATCTTGCGATCCAGATCCATCAAAATCTTATACCAAAAATATTCAGCAACATGAAATGTACAGTTTCGGTTATTTCATTAAGTGTTCTTTTGATGATAGTCTTTCTCGGTATTGTTCATATACAGGCTCAGATTGTGCTAAAGTATTTATGGATAACCTTTATAGTGACTTGGAAAAATTAAATAAATACATTCGCTTCCGGAAGAATCCAATTCCATTAAATCAGACCGATTTAGATAAAGTTTCTGAAGCCAATAATAAATGTTTTATATGTGATAAGGACTTAAGATCTCAAAGTGTTTTCAGTTATGATTGGAATACGGGAAAATTTCGAGGAGTAGCACATAAATCTTGTGATTATAAGTTCACACCTCCCACACACATTCCAGTATTTTTTCACAATCTCAGCAATTACGATGCACATTTCATAGTAAAAGCTTTAAATTTCCGGGATGGGGCTATCGATATTATTCCTCAAAATAAAGAAAAATATATTTCATTCAGTAAACAACTGAAATTTGATAAGAGATGGTTTTCTTTAAGATTTGTTGATTCCTTCAGGTTCATGTCGAGTAGTTTGAATAGTTTAGCCAAAAATCTTCAAGAGCACCAATTTCATGAACTAAAGAAACAATACCCCAGTAATGAAGATTTTAAACTCTTGAAGCAAAAGGGAATATTTCCATATGAGTTTATGAAATCGTACGAGTGCCTTGAAGCATTATCATTACCTAGTATAAGTGATTTTTATAGTTCATTAACAGATAGCTGCATAACAGATTTGGATTACCAACACGCACAAAACGTTTGGAATCATTTCGGTTGCCAAACAATGCTGGACTATTCAAACTTGTATTTAAAAACAGACGTACTTCTATTAACTGACATCTTTGAGAATTTTCGGTCAGTGTGCCTTGAAACCTATGGTCTCGATGCTGCCAATTATTTTACTGCACCTGGTCTCAGCTGGGACGCAATGCTTAAAATAACTGGAGTTGAACTAGAACTTTTAACGGATTTTGACAAAGTTTCGTTTATTAAAAAAGGACTTCGAGGCGGTATATCACAATGTAGTAATAGATATGCTAAATCAAATAATTATTACATGTCTGATTATGATTCTGATCAACCGTCATCGTATCTCATTTACCTAGATGCCAATAATTTATATGGTTGGGCAATGTCACAACATCTTCCTATTGGTGAATTTGAATGGGTTGATCCTGCCACAGATTTCAGAATTTCAAACGATGCTGATTATGGTTACATTTTAGAAGTGGATTTAGAATATCCTGATTTAATGCACGATTCCCATTCAGATCTTCCATTTTGCGCAGAGCACATAGTAGTTGATGAAAGTAAAGTAAAAAAATTAGTCCCGAATTTGAACGATAAAATAAAATACATTATACACTACAGAAATCTTATTCAATGTTTAGAAAATGGATTAAATTTAAAAAAAATCCATAGAATACTAAAGTTCAAACAAAGTAACTGGCTTCAAACGTATATTGATTTGAACACGACATTAAGAACGAGCGCAAAAACGGATTTCGAGAAAGACTTTTATAAACTAATGAATAACGCCGTTTTCGGCAAGACTATGGAAAATATAGAGAAAAGGGTTGATGTAAAGTTATTAACACATTGGGCAAATCAAGGACAAATCAAAGGAATTGAAAGTTATATAGCTCGCCCTGAATTCCACAGCATTTCAATTTTTTCGGAAAGCTTGGCAGCGGTACAGTTGAAGAGAACCAAATTAGTTTATAACAAGCCCATTTACCTAGGTTTCTGTATATTGGACATATCCAAAACGTTGATGTATGACTTCCACTACAAATACATGAAAAATAAATTCGTCGATAATGTAAAATTATTATATACAGATACAGACAGTTTAATATACCAAATTTTTACTGTGGATTTTTATAGCGACATAAAAAATGACTTGAATAATTACTTTGATACATCTGATTATGCACCTAATAATATTTACGATTTTCCTTGTATAAATAAGAAAAAAATAGGTTATTTCAAGGATGAAAATAAAGGATTGATCCTGAAAGAATACGTTGGCCTAAGATCAAAAATGTATGCCTTAAACGTTGACGAGAATATAATGGCTAAAGCTAAGGGCGTAAATAAATGTGTCACTAACAAGTTTCACATTCGTGACTACAAGCGTTGTTTAAATGAAAAAATGAATGTTTTTTCTGAAATGTACAGATTTCGTTCCATCAAACACACTATTTTTACTCAAAAAATAAACAAAGTCTCTCTATCTTATTCTGATACAAAACGATATCTATGTAAAGATTCCAATGATACTTTCGCTTGGGGTCATTATAAATTAAGGTGTTTAAATTAATACATTTTTACTAATTTTAGGTGTTTAGATTTAATATGCAGTGATTAACTACGAGTTTAGAATATGGTTAGGGTATTTACTATGTAGTGTTAATATTGTTTTTATATAGCTTCAATATCAATGTGTATGATTAGGTTTTATATCCTTAGAATTAAAGGAACAAATGTATTTCGTACATACAATTTATATTCCCTATGTATATGTCAGTATTAAATGGTTTTATCTTTTTAGATTAGGAATAATATAATATACATATATATCCGTACTCGAACATTTTCGTTTTATTTTCAAAACATACCTTAAACAGCAAGGACAGTTGTATTGTTAACAATGAATCATTTTATTCATCCATTTACGGCTATTATTGCAGGCCCTAGTGGTTGTGGAAAATCGAACTTTGTGACAAATTTTTTGAAAAATGTAGAAAAAATGTGTAATGTGGAATTTAATCAAGTATTGTGGTGTTATGATGAAATGCAACCACTTTATAATTTGAATGGTATTGATTATGTACAAGGTATACCCGATTTAAATATGTTTGATGGGAAGCGACCGAAACTTCTTATAATTGATGATTTAATGAGAGAATCAGATGGACGTATTGTAGATATATTTACAAAAGGTAGTCATCACAGAAATTTAAGTGTTTTTTATATAACACAAAATTTATTTCATCAAGGGAGAGGACAACGTGATATATCTTTGAACACAACCTATATTGTTTATTTTAAAAATCCCAGAGATAAAACTCAAATACGCTACTTGTCTCGACAAGTTTATCCAGAAAACTCGAAATTTGTTGAAGAAGCATACAAGGATGCAACTACGTCAGCACATGGTTATCTGATGATCGATTTGAAACAAAGCACAGATGATATATGTCGTTTTAAAACTAAAGTGTTTCCCTTTGATACATTTTGTATTATATACGTTCCAAAAAAAGGGTTTAAATACGATAAAAATCATCCGGTTTTAGTCAGTTGTAAATGATGCCTGATAGAGTGATCACTCATGAACATTTACTTAAAGCTTTACATACGCTTAAACCAAAATATCGTAAAGCCTTACTTAAATCGTGTGACGAAGCTGAAATAAATATTATTTGTGAATGCATTTACAACGTTTTAAAGGGAAGAATCCCATTGGAAAATAAAGAAAAAACTAAATTAAAGAAACATAAAAATATATTGCGAAAATTAGTTTCCAAGGGGAAACATAAATTAAGGAAGATTATTATAGTTCAAAAGGGCGGCGCATTTCTACCAATTATACTGGGAGCTGTATTAAGTAGTTTGTTAAACTCATTGTCATAATCAACATGGAGAACACGAAAAAGATGATTTTAGTAGAACCAGATTTTATTGAGAAGTTCAAACACAATGAAAATGTACCTTTGAATTCCTTAACTCGTTTAGACGTAGAAATGCAAAAAATTCTTAATAGTAAAGTAGAAGATCGTGAAAAATGGGCAATGTATTCTCAAGCACTACAACGTTTTTTGCATTTCACTGAAACAGATCGAAAACCGTTTAAGCTACCAATAATTATTGAGGATATTAATAATAATTCCCATGATGATTACGAAAAATCCATGGTTAAAAAGGAGGAAAAAGAGAATAATATAACATTACTAAATCCAACATCGTATGAAGGTGACGCTACTAGCGCTTCTTCGAATCATTCTTACCCTGTACAGTTTACACCATCTCACATCATAAAAATAATTCCGAAATCGTACATGAAAAAAGGTCAATATTTACTTGATAATATTGTAAAAAATAAAAAGAAGATTTGGTGGAAGGAAGGAGGGGAAATAGTAGTGGATAATCGAGTTATCCCAGAAAGTAACATAATTGATTTGATAAGTGACACTGTGAGACCCCTCAAACGTGCTAAACCAACTGGATGGAAAGAATTTGCTTCGGTATTAAAAGACATTGGAGTTCCTACACATTGTATAGGTAACCCAACTAACCTTGAATACATAAATAGTCTTCAGTCAGACGGGGCCAGAGAATCTCTAATATCTAAAAACACTAGATCAACATCGATTCAAGTAAGAGGACAATCAACGCCGATTTCAGGAAAAACGCCTGAATTACCCAAAAAGAAAATAAATTGGGAACGATGGAGCCCTTATTAGACATCCATAAGATTTACTATGATGTTTCTAATCCAGCGGGTTACAGTAGTATTGATAAGTTAGCTAAGGCAATGCATGGTCAAATGAACAAAGAACAGGTAAAAAACTGGTTACGGTCTCAGGAAACATATACACTACATAAACCAGTTCAAAGACGTTTTACACGGAACAAATATATCCTGTCAAATTATAATGAACTTTGGCAAGTAGATTTAAGTGATATGCGGACTTATAGTCAATATAATGATGGTTTTAAATACATTCTGTGTGTTATTGATGTCTTCAGTAAGTATGCTTTCGCTAGACCTATGAAAAAGAAGGACTCGGACACGGTAAAAAAATGTTTTGAAAATATATTTACCGAAGCTAGGGCAACTCCGCGTCATATTCAGTCTGATAAAGGTACAGAATTTGTTTCCAAAGAGGTTAGAAAGTATTTAAAGGGTAAAAACATAAACTACTATACTACAAATAATCCTGATATAAAAGCCAGTATTGTAGAACGATTTCAAAGAACTTTAAAAATGAAAATGTGGCGTTATTTTACCCATAAAAATACTTATAAATACATTGATATTTTACAAGACCTCCTGTATTCATATAATCACAGTTACCATTCAAGTATAAAAATGTGTCCGATAGATGTTAATTTTAGTAATATTATGACTGTTTGGACTAATTTATATGATAGACCAAGAAATGGACTTAAAAGTCATAAAACATTCATAAATACCAATTTAAATGTTGGTGATCATGTAAGAATAACCAAATATAAACACATATTTCAAAAAGGGTATGAAACGAATTGGAGTGACGAGATATTTGTTATCGAGTCAATCATCAACAGATCACCCCTTATTGTCTATACCTTAAAGGACTTAGAAGGTGAACCAATCACTGGCACGTTTTATTCGAAAGAGTTACAGAAAGTTACTTATAACCCCACCTCTACATGTAAAATAGATAAAATAATAGGTTCGAGACGAATTGGTAACAGAAAGGAGGTACTTGTGAAGTGGAAAGGTTATCCGAATAAATTTAATAGCTGGATATCTGCTTCTACTATTGAAGAAATATGAGTGACGATAGTTTCTATTTAACTTTGTTGAGCAACAGTTCAATGATATATTATCCTGAAAATACTACAGCCAATTTTCTAACAAAACTACCTAAGACAATAAAATTAGAAGGAGAATGGGTTGTAGGATTAGTAGAGTTTCATTACCCATGTTCAATGTATAATGTCCAAGATCACGAGAACGTAGTCTACATAAAAAAGAAGGTTACATTGGAAAACGAAAAAAAGAGTTCCAATATTGAATATAAGTCTCATATACCCGCAACGACTTATGATGACATTGATCAGTTTATATTTGCTTTTAATGAAAACCCATTATTAAAAAACAAAGTGAAGTTTAGTTATGATGTAATATCTAAACTAGTCAAGGTCACATCTTTTCATAAAGATATAATCTCCGTACGTGCAACACCAATACTAAACCTACAACTCGGTTTTAAACCGCAGACGAACCTTCTTCAATGTCAACTTGGAAAATATCCTGCTAATTTATATTTGGGCCTGCCATCGCAATTGTTTATATATTCAGATATTGTTCAACCCCAAGTGGTAGGAGATGTTATGACTTCGCTACTCAGAATAATACCACTTGATCCAACAAAATACATATATGGAGCATACAAAATGCACGGTTTTTCACCTGCACATTATATGCCTGTTTTGCGTAGAGAGTTTGATACTATGGAAATTGATATAAGGACGCATACGGGTGGAAAGATTCCATTCCAGTTTGGAACCTCATGCGTGAAACTACATTTTAAACGCGTAAAATGAATCAAAGACGTGGAAATATTTTATGTCCATATGAACATTATTATTCTCATCAAGCTGGTTCTGGAGTAGGAATTGTTTACAAAGGTGTTGCTCATCAGCGAGGACATGGTATAGGAAGTTTTTTAGGAGGACTGTTTAGATCTGTATTTCCTCTACTATCTAGTGGTTTTAGAACAGTCGGAAAAGAAGCTTTAAATGCTGGTGTTGGTCTATTGTCCGACATGATGAACTCACACCCTATCGATGAATCCATTAAGTCTCGTTTTAAGAATGCAAGCGCTAATTTAAAAAGAAAAGCCGATGAAAAAATTGATTCTCTAATGTCGGGATCTGGGTATAAAATGAAACGAAAAAGACTAGAGAGTGCCATTGCACCCAAAGCCTTGCGAGGGAGAGGTACAAAAAGAATAAAAAAGAAATTAAATATTAACGATATCTTTTCCAACTAAACCATGTCCTTTTTACATAACCATTCTTGTGAATGCGCTAAATCAGAACTAGATTTGTTTGCTCTTCCATCAACACAAACAAGTATAGAAAATGGACAGTGGATACATTATAAACCTATTTCATCATTAACTGATGATGGTCCTCTTGAATTTCAAGTTCCGGGTTCAGGCGATGACTATATTGACTTGTCTCACACTTTACTCCATATCAAAGCCAAAATATTGAATCAAGACGGTACTCACATCAAATCAGCAGACACGCATGTTGCTCCAGTAAATAATTGGCTACATTCACTTTTTAACCAGTTGGATATATATTTAAATCAAAAACTTGTATCACCACCCAATAATACATATGCCTACCGTGCATATATGGAAACTTTACTAAATTATGGACCAGCAGCAAAAGGCTCTCACCTTACATGCGGACTATGGTACGAAGATACTGCCAGTCATATGGATGCAAACGATACTACTAACAAAGGATGGGTCAAAAGAGAAGCATTCATAAAAGATAGTAAGGAAGTTGAAATGATTGGTCACTTACACGGTGATATTTTTAACCAAGAAAAGTTTTTAATAAATGGCGTCGAAGTCCGTGTTAAATTAGTACGGTCAAAAGAGTCATTTAATCTCATGTGCAGTCAAGATAAAAAACTCAAAGTACGAATAACAGATGCAAGTTTAATAATTAGAAGGACAAAAATAAATCCAAGTGTTTTACTTGCACATCAAAAGGTTTTAGCTTCAACGACTGCAAAATATCCCATCACAAGAGCGGAAGTCAAAGTACTTACTATACCATCGGGAGTGCAAGGAAAAACACTTGACAATATATTTCTTGGTCAAGTTCCAAAAAGATGTATTATAGGTTTTGTTGACAACACAGCATTTAATGGTAATTTAAAACATAACCCTTTTAACTTTCACCACCACACTATGAACTTATTTAGTTTGTATGTAGATGGCCATCAAATTCCTTCGAAAACATTACAACCATCTTTCAGTACTGGGTTAATGGTATCAACATATCATACGCTGTTTTCTGGAACCGGTATTCATTTTCATAATGAGGGTAACTCAATTAATAGAGAGGATTATGGAAATGGATATTGTTTAATGTGTTTTGATTTAACACCTGATTTATCGGCGAGTTCTACTACTCACTGGAATCTAGTTAGGCATGGCAGTGTGAGGTTAGAAGTTCGGTTTGAAAGCGCCCTTACTACAACTGTAAATTGCATCGTTTATGCAGAGTTTGATAATATAATCGAAATCAATAAACATCGTGATGTAAGTGTAGATTATAACAGTTAAATTGAGCATATAAACATAGGTTTATGAGACATTGTATCACTGTTTTCCAAGTCTCAGTAACAGGCTCATGACTAGCTGCAATAATTTGAAATGGATACAGAGGAATTGAAATTATGTATGAAACAAATTTATCCTGGGATTGAATCAAATGTTTTCCCAGCAAACAGAATCCCTTTTTTTGTAAATCTTCCAGTTTATATCATAAGCAATTTGGATCCTGACTCAAAACCTGGTTCTCACTGGGTGGCAATTCATATTGATGTTAATGGTAATGGTGAATACTTTGATTCATTTGGGAGAAAGCCTTCTGGCTATCACAAGTTGTTTTTAAAAAGAAATACAAAGAAATGGGTTTACAACAATGTATCAATTCAGAACCATTTTACTTCAGTTTGTGGTGAATACTGTTTAGTATATATATATTTTAAGTTTAAAGGTAAAACGATGTTTGATTATTTGAGTATATTTTCTGAAAATACTCTATGCAATGATTTTATCGTAAGAAACATGTTTCGATCGATTTTTTTTAAATAAATGAATGTTTTTCAATACGTATGTCTTTACTTTATCTTCATATTCCTTAGTTAACTTATACATGGATAAACACAGAATAAAAATGCAAGAGAAGCGATAAACGATTTTATTGAGCATTTTAAATACATGACAACACATTTACAAAAGTCATACAAACACTTATATTGAAAACAAAAGTTAAGATAAAAAGTAGTAGCAGTTGAAGTTTATATGTACACACACACACACTAAGACTGTTTACACAGAAAGTCCTTAGTCTTAGTACAGCATTTCTTTATATTTCCCACTGCATTATGCATTCGTCATCTCGTGATACAGGTGTAAAACACAATTCATGATAATCATGCTGATGTAAAGGTTCGTATACATCATTACTGAGAGAAACTGTCTCAATATCATACATCTCTGCGTCTTCTTCACATTCCCACTCTAGCAGGAGAGGATTTCCCGAATAATTCACTGGTAAATATGGCGCCTGCGTAGCTGGTGAATATCCGTTTGATTGTAGATGCCACATTTCAATGCAATCGCATAGTTCAAACAAATATTCATCGAAAAATGAGTTATTCAGATCCGAGAGGTCCTCGCAACGGTTGTACAGCTCTTCGTCATAAAGCGAGTTTTGAAGATCCATATTGGTATTGCACGACTTCCACGGTTTTTGATATCGATGCGGTGTGGCTCGTTCTGTGTTGCTTATATAGATAAAATTCAGTTGTCAGTCGGTGGGGGAAAGGGCGCGATGTGGGTGGGCTTGGGTTTTAAGTTATGGCTTTTTTCTTTCCGTCGATGAAATATTTTTTGCAATCGTTTTTAGTTGCAATATGTTTTGTAATCTTGTAAATTAATTCTTTTGTGTTGGAATAATAGTCATCGTCTTCGCATTTAGTGTAGTATTTGATTCTAGTGTCCGCAAATTTCCAGTGTTGATCATTTGGAATACCACGTAGCTTTTTCAAATCGTAGACATCGATTTTAACAAGATGAGTGCTCTTTGAGACATCATCTACTCGACATGATATATAATTTGTACCTCCATTTGCAGATTGAGCAACAGTAGATGAGTATTCCGTAGCCTGCCTCTTTCTGGGCTTATCAAAAAATACATCTATGTTGTTGGTTCGTTTTTGGGCTTGGATTTTAGGTGGTTCAATATCTTGGCCTTCATCATCAGTCAAATTACTGTAATAATAATTTTTTATTGGGTAATCAATAGAGTTCTCGTTTAATATCTAAAACAAACAGAAAAAAATCCATGAGAGGTTTTATACAAATAGAAAACAGACAATGTTTGGTGTATGTACATAGTTTTGAAACTTACCTCCATTTTAACTCGTGGCAGCAGCACGCAGCAGTCTAAGACGTAGACACACCGTTTAGAACTTAAAACCCACAACAATGTACTACACGTACAATATGTACTATGATAAATTTAATCACTTCAAGCACCGTTGTTACTATTATGTGGACGAAGCAATCTGAACGAATGATGGCGCTGTCTGTCGGAGTTCCGCTTTTATTGAGAACACGCACACACTCACACATACACACCCTACACGCTCATATATGTCGTAGATAAGACAAAAAAATGTTGAATAGAACACCAACACCTGCTCGTGGTATAAAGCGACAAGTCGTAACCAGTTTGCATAACGCAGTGCCTATATGATAAAATAAACGGGACGTGTTTCAACCTGCAAAGAAACATCTGTTTGTGGCACCAAACGACGCGTACTAACCAGTTTGAATCTGCTTAGCTTTATTTCGTTTTAATTATAATCTTCAATAGGACATGACATTTGATAATAAATGCGGATATTTATCTGTATTTTCATACTCTCAGAGCGTGTGAATACCTTTACCGTGAGAAAAAGCCAAAACTAGCGATTATAAATTCTAAGAATGCTTATAAAAACCACAATAGAACGCACCTGACACGTAAGGTGTATCTGCATTGTATAGCCGGTGGTCACAAATCAACAAACGTATTTTTTCAATTTTACTTATGTTCTTTTCATTCTCCCAACCCACATAAATTTTTCAATGATATATCGTAATAGCTTTACTGCGAGAAATACCAAAAAACGTGCGGTGCTATTGAATAAAATAAACGATCAAAAAATTCGTAGTACTTAGAAAAAAAAAGCGATGGGAAAAAAAAAAAACAGAACCAATGAAATGCACCTGTCACATAAGAAACACATGTCTCTACCTGCATTGTATAGTGCACGGCCATAAATCAACAAACTAAAAAAAACTGTGAGAACAGTCCACTTAAAAAAAAATCTACTTAGAAAAACATACAAAAAAACCTTCATAAATCAAAATCGTTTTGTTTTTTTCAAGACAAAGTAAAAAAAAACATGAAAATTTTCTGCTCCGCAGGGTTCTGAAACCGTGTGCCAGAAGCAGTAACTTACATACTACTGCTGTCAAAGGCGACTTTATAAGATCGGCGCCGAAACAAAGTTTTCAATCTTGAATCTCATTAAGTTTATTAATTATAAATAACTATCATCATATCGAGTAGCTATGCCGCAATGTTGCTGCAGTTCCGTTTTGTTTGGAAAATAGTACATTAGTACAGAGGCCGGGAAGGAGGATGTTGCAGGCCGAGTATTATATACGGCCAAACGAAGTGAGGCCGGATAGTTACGAGGCCGACAACTTCCGTTCCCCGCCGATGTATGTATAGTGCTTTTCTCAAACATGCAATGAAATAAATAAATAAAATAATATTTTATATTTCATATATTTTGTCTTTTTTACATAGATAAAATTGCGATACCTATGTAGCAAATATGGTTCATGTTTTTTTTTTAATAGCTGTATTGGCAGAATGTCATTGCGAACCATAGAGTAAATCTTGCTAGTAGTTTTTAAATGCCGGAATGCCAAGATTCTGTGTCACAAATATATCAAACGGAAATTAAAAAAAGTGAGTTGCCGGCCTAGGCCTGCAACGTTTGTATGAAATTTCATTATAGACCAATTGTCTAGCCGCGCCTGAAACGTGATACTTCCCAGGCTAATAACCTTTACTACTAACAGCTAATAACTGATATAGAGAACATACATAATTATATAAATACTAAACATCTATGACTCGAGTACAAACATTCGTGCTCATCACACAAAGTTTTGCCCCGAGCGGGACTCAAACCCGCGACCATCGGAACAGAAGGCAGGGTCACTACCAACTGGACCAATCCAGCCGTCAAATACACCCAGCAGCAATGAAAACGGGTCATTTTGTATGGAAATACAAAATGACCCGTTTTCATTGCTGTTGAGTGTAGTAGCGATTTTCATAAATAGCAGTACGAGCACTGTTTTATTCCTGTAGGGTGAGTCAACCGGTGAACTACTAGCAGTAGAGGTGCAACAAGAGGGCAAAATTGTCTTTTGCTTCGAGTGCAATGTTAGTCGAGCTAGTGTTCAGCAATATAGTTATCCTCTCTACGCATATTGACCAATAAAGGACACGCAAATTGCCCAATACGCATAATGCCAACACGAGCGGTGAGTCGCAAAATGACTTACTGTTAATAATACGCAAAATGACCATACGCAAATTGCCCAATACGTACAATGCCAACACGAGCGATCAGTCGCAAAGCATTCTGGCCTCGAATGTCCAATTCCCCGTACGTCCAGTCTCCGTATGTCCATTGCCCCGAACGTCCAGTCCCCGTATGTCTAATGCAAAGACTTAGGAATGTAACTGGGTCGACGGGTCCCCGCTACGCGGGGCCCCTATTTCTAGGTAGTTTGCCCTTTGGGCGTATATAGATAACTAACGAACCTAACCTACTTCACACCTTTGACCTAACGGACTGAGTAGACCCTTACTGTATTGGTCATAAAGCGTATTGGACCATTTGCGTATGTCATTTTACGTAGATGGCACTTTGTTCATTCTGCGTATTGGTCAACATGCGTAGAGAGGATAGTTATGTGTTATATGTAGGTTTCATGCAAGAAAAACATAGTAGTAAGTAATTTATTTACAAAGAACATGGTATACAATAACAGTTACAAAATTGTTAAGACTAATATTCTGCCGCGGACGCGCGGACGCGCCGTGTAAATATATACAAAATATTTGATGTTTTAAAAATAGTACATTATTGCAGAGGCCGCCAAGTAGCGCATTGCCGGACGAGTCAGTTAGAAGGCTGAGCGAAGCGAAGCCTTCTATTAGTACGAGTCCGGCAATCGCAATTGCGGCCGAGGTATACTTATATAATGCTTTTCTCAAACAGCGAGGAAATACGTAAGGTCAGTCGGGGCAAGTGCGCCAGGATGGGGTAAGTGCGCCTAACATAAATACATATATCGAAACCTATAAATATTACTCAACTAGTAGTTGGCTGTTTACAAGGCATAGGGGCGAAATAAATTTAGGCGCACCTACCCCACATCAGTATTTACTACTTCCATGATCGTGGATGATTTGGCCATGGAAGTTGTACTTATTACCTCCATGGATTTGTCAGTTTCGGGGCAAGTGCGCCAGGATTGGGTAAGTGCCCCTAACATAAATATATCGAAACCTATAAATATTACTCAACTAGTAGTTGGCTGCAAGGCATAGGGGGGCGAAATAAATTTAGGCGCACTTACCCCACATCAGTATTTACTACTTCCATGATCGTGGATGATTTTGCCATGGAAGTTGTAGTTATTATCTCCATGGATTTGTCAGTTTCTAGAGGTGTCTCAAATAGCAAGCGAATTAAAAAAAACACACACGACTATAATGTTTTTGCTGGCCAAGGCCGGCAATAGACAGCCTCGCGTCTTCTTTTTTTGAAAGTAACACGAACATTTCCGAGCATGTCTGAGAAAAAGTCATTAAAAATATCTAAATATAAATTGAAAATTGAGGTTTGTGAACCTCACCTATGCATTTGCGGCTCAACAGTAGAAGCCAACGGTCATCACGCTTTGAGTTGTCACCGCTGCGCAGGCCGATTTCCACGGCACTACGCGCTTAATGACATCATCCGGAGAGCTTTCGTATCCGCGAATGTTCCTTGCGTGTTGGAGCCCCCCGGTTTGAGCCGTACGGATGGTAAGCGCCCGGATGGCCTCACTCTGATCCCCTGGCAGAGGGGGCGCTGTCTCATTTGGGATGCCACCTGTGTCAGTACATTCGCTTTGTCGCATTTATCCGGGACGACACGGGTGGCAGGCTCGGCTGCTGAAGCGGCTGCTCGACAGAAGCACGCGAAATATTCGGCACTGGCGGCCTCCTACGAGTTTGTCCCTGTGGCCGTGGAGACTGCGGGACCTTGGGGTTTGGAGGCAAGGTCACTCGTTTGTGAATTAGGCCGGAGAATTAGGGATCGAGGTGGTGACCCCCGCTCTGGGTTTTATCTCGTCCAGAGGTTGTCCATCGCCATTCAACGCGGTAACGCCGCTAGCGTGATGGGCACTTTTGGGCGGGAGCAAACTCGGGGCGGATAGAGTTGATTTGATTTTAGATTTTAGGTTTAATTTTGACGAAGCATGGTGTGGATTTAAATATGTATCTATGTGTAGTATTCGTGTTTTTTGCAATAAACTTTCTTTCTTTTAGTATTAATTGAAAACTTCAGTACAATACTCGTACATTATACTTAAGTTAAAAATACATGTCCATGTAAACAATCAATGTGTTTTTATTTTAAATCAAATATGGGTATATTTGAATTGAAATAAAAAGTCATTGTTTGCTTACAACTGCCTATGTTTTTTAAGGATTACTCATTGGTATTATGCGTGAAATAGGTATCGTAGTCTCCTATGGAAAAACCCAGTAAAGTTAAGAGGATAATTTCTAACCCGTTAGTCATATTGGTGGAGTTTCAAGTGTTATCGGTCAAATAATATGCCGTGAGGAAACAGGCATTTATTAAAGCGTGAGGTCAGAGGTCTGGGTTGAACTGCCTGATTAGTTGGTAACTGTCTTATCGTTGTTTAGGAAACAGGCGTCACTCGTATTTCCCGATTCCGCTGCCCGATAAAGATCGGCATATTTTATGTAATACTAGCTTCTGTCCGCGACTTTGCCCGCGTGGAATTCGGTTATATCTCCATGCCAAGTTTCATCTCAATCGGTCCAGCGGTTGAAGCGTGAAGAGGTAACAGACAGACAGACAAATAGACAGAGTTACTTTCGCATTTATAATATTAACTAGCTTTTCCCCGCAACTTCGTATGCGCAGAAATATTAAAAAGTAAAATTCAGATTTTCCCGTTCCCGTGGGAATTTTGCAAAATCCTTTCTTAGCGGATGCCTACGTCATAACATCTACCTGCATGCCAAATTTCAGCCCGATCCGTCCAGTGGTTTGGGCTGTGCGTTGATAGATCACTATATCAGTCAGTCAGTCAGTCAGTCACCTTTGAGTTTTATATATTTAGATATGGATGTACAAGTTTATCCAAACCAGTAAACAAAAACAAATGTCGTATCGTGTGTTTCTTTTATTTACTTAATTGGAAAGCAAACGAGCAGACACGCCTGATGGTAAGCGGCCACTGCGGCCCATGGACACCGAAATAGTAAATAGGCAAAGCATTCGAGATCTTATGATTTCTTAATAATTATAAGATCTCGAATGCGTGGCCTAAGATGGGATCCCTCTATACCAGTGCCTATTTCCTATAATGTTTTAAAAGTCGGGCCGCGCGGGCCTCGCGGGTGGCTCGGGCGGCGCGGGCCTCGCGGGCCTCGCTCGGGATGTGCCCTCACCTCGTCCTCACCACCATGACATTGAATGATTTGGTCAACATGTCTTTTGTGTTGCCCCGACTCATCTCCGACCTCGTACACTAACGGTCCTAATTTATTTAATATTTTACCTTTGACCCACGAAGATTTATTCTGAGAGTACCTACTTCTTATAAGCAATACTGTCGCCCACTTGGAACTGTCTCGACCGCCCACCAAAATTATAACGTTGATTTTCTTGCGACGATAGTACCTACTACTTGCTTAGTTTGCGGTACCAAGAGGTCCCAGCAAGTTTTAACTTACAAGAGTTCGCTGGGAGCCCTGCCCGTGGTGCATGACGGTTTGTTGCGATGCGCCCGTAAAAAACGACTCCATGCAACATCTGCCGGTGTTCCGTCAGCTACTGCTTTTTTTATACATTTCTTTACCTGACCGACTGCATTTTCGGCGGCACCCTTACTGCGGGGATGGTAAGGAGGTGAACTAATATGCCGAATTCCATTTTTCTTTAAAAATAATTCGTCGCTTAAAAATGGTGGCCCGTTATCACGAGGAGAAGAGAGGCGCGGGGCCCGCGGCGAGCCGCCGACATGAGCGGAGCACTCTTTGATTTGTTCGCGCTCGATACAAGTACCCGCCGGCTTCGCACCGTGGCGTGATAGATAGATAGAAGAGTTTTATTGGTATAAAATTATTGTAAGGTACATTTATGCAAGTATACATGAACCTTTTTAGGTTTTCCCGTACACCGCTACACTATTCATCGAAGGGCTAGCGAATGCACGCGCGTGCGTAAACTCTTCATGTACGTCGCGACGCAAGAGTCAAATATGCTGTGAAATTTGAATTATGACAAAACAGTTTGTCGGAGTTTGAAGGCGGTTTTTATTTTTTGTGGTCCCTACTTTGTAATTTTAAATACCCGACCTTGGGTTTTAAAAAGAACCATAAATAAAAATAATCAGGCGAACAAATCAGTCTGTTAATTTTAATGACCTGGATATACGCCCTTTTGGATTGGCGCGGGCGACTGATGTCATTTTGTAGAAGGGGAGCGAACGATGTTAAATGTGGAGTTATTCGAGTGACTTTGAAAAAGAGATTAGAAAAACCGGGCCACGCGCAAAGTATAGGGTTCCAAAGTTGACGATGCCCACAGTACCTTTCTAAGACTTATTAGCATCTAGCTAGCCTGTGGTTTCGAGAAATAGTGCGGACAAACGGACGGACGGACGGACATGGCGAAACTATAAGGGTTCCTTGTGGACTTCGGAACCCTAAAAACCGGCCTAGTGCGAGTCGCACTCGCGCATGAAGGGTTGCGTAATATTATCTGTAAAAACGGAAAAAATATGTCTGTTGTATGGGAGCCCCCTTAATTTTGTTTTTTTTTGTTTTTTTTTTTTCGTAATTAGGAGCAACGGAAATATATCATCTGTGAAAATTTCAACTGTATAACTATCACGGTTCATGAGATACAGCCTGGTGACAGACGAAAAATCATATTTGTTGTATGGGAGGAATTTTCATTTTATTTTGGCTTTTAGTGTTTGTTGTCATATTTATTTGTGTTTGTAGTCATAGAAATACATCATCTGTAAAAAAATCAACTGTCTAACTATCACCGTTCAGGAAGCCTGGTGACAGACAGACAGACGGACAGCGGAGTCTTAGTAATAGGGTCCCGTATTATCTTTTAGCTACGGAACGAACTAAAAATTAAAAAAAAAAATTGGAAGGCGACCTATGCCGTCAAGAAATCTGCATGTATCTTCAAATACTTACCTCATAAAATGTGTGTGAAGTCCCCAATCATTGACGAGCATTGATCCAGTTGGTAGCCCTGCCGTGCTGGAGGTCGTGGGTTCTTATTCTGTTAGGGGAAAACTTTGTGTGTACCTACTAATATTTATATGTATGATTTTTTTAATTAAAAAAATAGAGAAACAGGCAGACAGCCCCCCTGGTGGTAAGTGGTCACCGCCGCTTGTAGACATTTGTAACACCAGAGGCGTCACCAATGCGTTACCGATCTCGAAAGGGGAGGAGGATAGGGCGTTTAGGATAAGGGAGGACAGTGTACATGGGATTAGGGAAGATGGGATAGAAGGATAGGGAAAAGGAGGAGGAAAGACAGTCGAGTTTGCCAATATATACCGGGAAAATGGGTGAAATGGTTCCGAATGGACGACCGATCACCCGACTGAAACCAGGCAGTCGTCCCCTTCTATAAATAATACTAATTGCCAATATATAAATATACACACTTTTGCAACTTACTCCGTTGTAATAAGATCCAAAAGTGTTATTAATGAACTCGTCTGTCTGTCCCCATAAATCTTGTCTATTATTTGTTTATAATAACAAAAAATATATCGTTCTCTAGTACCCATATAAGTAGCCATAATTTGTTGTAATTTGTTTCATCCAAACTCAAAAGATAAGATATTATTTATTTATTACTTTTAATACAAAGGCGGTAGAAAATAATCCGCAACATATGCGTCAAATGAAATACAAATTAAGGCACCAAACTCAAAATCAATTACTTATTACTTACATACTTTGAAAAAAAGGCTGAATGTACAAGCATTGCTTAGTTCAGTACAATGCAGAAAATTACAAAACATAGATAGATAGATAGATGCACGAAAAACATAACCCTCCTTGACATTCGGGAAGCTTAACTTAATGCTTCGAGTAAATCCCCAAGTAGTCCCTCAAGCTCCCCCACTATGTGGAATGCAGAGGGACTCTGGTGGGGAGCGACCAATTTAGCTCAGAAGAACAATGCGTTCAGTGTATTCCCGGATTCAGAGCGCAACGCACGTACCGCCGACTGTTCACGTCGCTCCGCGAGTGTGTTGTGAATTGAAGAAGAAGAAGAAAGACATTTATTTGATTTGCAGTGACTTATTATGGGATATATCAAAGCATAACGTACGTACTTATTTCATATTTATTTAAATCTTTACGCCGTGGTGGCCTAGTGGTTCGACCTGCCGCCTCTCATGCAGAGGGTCGGGGGTTCGATTCCGGCTCGCACCTCTAAGTTTACTTTTGTACGAAATTCAATTTGAACTTGCCACTGAGCTTTTCGGGGAAGGAAAACATCGCGAGGGAACCTGCACGCATCTGAGACGTAATTCAAAGATGTGTGTGAAGTCCCCAATCCGCACTGGGTCCGCGTGGGGACTACAGCCCAAACCCTCTCGTGATCAGAGGAGGATGTTTTTTTTCACCGAAAAGCTCAGCGGTAAATTCAAATTGTATTTCGCACCATAATATTAGGTCCTTACATATGAAATTGGCGTTTCATATGGCAGAAATGAAAACGATTTTTTTTATGAAACTATTTTTTTATTTAGTCAAAGTATGTACCATGGCTATCTATGCACTTTTGCCATCTCGAAGGTAGTTCATTGATTCCTTTACTAAAAAAAGTGATGAGCGAGAATCAATAAAATCTTTGAAGGCCGTTTGGACAGCCTCGTGAGAATTGAATTTTTTTCCTTGCATGAAGTTGTCCAAATTCCGAAAAAAATGGTAATCAGTTGGAGCAAGGTCCGGGGAGTATGGTGGGTGTCGAAGACATTCCAGTCGCAGCTCCCGTAGTTTTGCGGCCGTCAAACGTGCCGTATGTGGTCGAGCGTTGTCCTGAAGCAGCAGTGGGCTAGATCGATTGACCAGTCTGGGTTGTTTAATGGCTAGCTTTTCCATCATCGTTTGCAATTGTTGACAATACACATCAGCCGTGATTGTTTGCCCAGATCTTAAGAAACTGTAATGGATGACACCGGCACTAGTCCACCAGACACTTACCAGTACCTTTTTCTGAGTCAACTTTCGTTTCGGGCAGAATTTGGCTGGTTCACCTGGGTTCAACCATTGTGAAGAACGTTTCCGGTTGTCGTACAAGATCCATTTTTCATCACAAGTAACGATACGATTCAAAATGCCTTCATTATTGTGCCGGTTGAGAAGTGAAACGCAACACTCGACGCGTGTTTCTTTGTTTGCGTCGCTCAATTCATGCGGTACCCATTTTTCAAGTTTTTTCACTTTTCCAATTTGTTTCAAGTGAATCAAAATGGTTTTATCACTCACACCGAAGCCTGCCGCTAACTCTGACGTGGTTTGCGATGGATCTGCTTCCACAATTGCTTTTAATTCTTCGTTATCAACTTGTGTCTCCGGCCGTCCACGAGGCTTGTTCTGTAGGTCAAAATTTCCAGAACGGAAACGTTGGAACCAATAACGTACCGTATTTTCTTTTGCAGTAGCTTCCCCATACGCATTGTTAATCCTACGAGCCGTTTCTGCAGCACTAGTGCCGAGGTGAAACTCATATTCGTAAATATAGCGATATTTTAAGTTCTCCATATTGTGAACAGAACGATGTGAAAGAAAAACAAATGACGCGATAACAAATAAATTTCGTAATTCGAACACAGAAATACATGGTCTTAAATTTGAAATAAATTTGAATTTGGAATTCCTAGCCGAACGCCACATATTTTGAATCAAAGTTGCCAGTTCGCCAAACGCCAATTTCATATGTAAGGACCTAATATAACTAGAAGTTTCGCACATACCTAAACAGTTTTCAGAGGTGCGCGCCGGATTCGAACCCCCGACCCTCTGCATGAGAGGCGGTAGGTCAAACCACTAGGCTACCGCAGATTTCGAGACATTAAAGACTTTAATGGGGGCTATCGCCTGTGAATTTGCCACTAGAGGCGCTAGTGTCGCGTGAGGTCCAATAACATTCACTTTTCACTGGTTTTGGCGGGCTTCGTGACATAAATGACAATTTCTTTAATTTACCTGTTGAAAAGTGATCTCCTTCGTGAAATTATCGCAAATATGGATTATTTGGCGATCAATGTAAAAGCTTTGAAAAAAATTAAAAAAAAATCGAACAAAACGGAACGGCACAACATTTTGGCATAGCTACTCGATATGATGATAGTTATTTATAATTAATAAACTTAATGAGATTCAAGATTTAAAACTTTGTTTCGGCGCCGATCTTATAAAGTCGCCTTTGACAGCTATACCTCTGGACCTTAGTCTACAGTGGCGCCAACTGGTGAGCAATAAATAAATAAATATCTTGGGACATTTCAAACATATTGACCTAGCCCCAAACTAAGCAAAGCTTGTACTATGGGTGCTAGACAACGATATAAATACTTATATAGAGAAATACATACATATATAAATACTAAACATCCATGACTCGAATACAAACATTCGTGTTCATCACACAAAGTTTGCCCTGAGCGGGACTCGAACCCGCGACCGTCGGAACAGAAGGCAGGGTCACTACCAACTGGACCAATCCGGCCGTCGAATGAAACGATAGTCCCCATTGCGCAATCTTGTGCAAAAAATCATGTGGGCAAATAAGGTCATCGTTTGAAGGAAGTCGTTTTTTTTTCTCGGTCGTTTTGTGTCTGGGTGGGATATCTTCGTTGCTTATGGATCGAATTGTGAAATTCCATTTCTGTTAAATTCATTTAAAAGTGACGTGTAAAAGTGCCCAGATGTGGCCTATTTGCTGAATAAATATTTTCATTTTCATTTTTTTGTTTTGAAAGGTTCGTTAAATTGTTCCAACGTAGTATTATTTGGAAACCGATGAAGATAGAATAGCAACATTTATTTTTTAGGGTTCCGAACCTCAAGAGGTAAAAACGGAATCCTTATAGGATCACTCGTGTGTCTGTCCGTCCGTCTGTCGCAGTCGATTTTCTCCGAAACTACTGGACCGATTAAGTTAAAATTTGGTGCTTATATGTAAGTTTGTGACCCAAAGACGGACGTGTAATGAAAATAAATGAATTTTAAACATAGACCCTATTTTTGGGGGCAAAATTTGAAAAAAAATCGGAAAAAATACGGAGTAAAGTTATTGACCTATAGATTACAGGAAAATTATTAAGAAGTCCATGGTATTTGAAATCTAACATATAAAAGAGCTTATCCTGTGAAACGGTTTGAAAATGACGTCATTGAAAACAATCAAGGGTCGGAACCCTCTCCATGCGAGTTTAACTCGCTTCTGGCCGGTTTTTTTTTAATTTTATTAAGCGTGGTGTATTTTATTTTTGTTGAGAGTTATTAAATGATAATGAATGCCTCAATTATCATTGAGGTAGCAGGAAGTGTGCCTAACCCCAACTTGCAGCAAGGCACTAACCTGGGGTTAACCGCTGGATGTATTAGTATGAATTTGACCTGGGTTAGAAGACTAACCCGAGTGGCTTGTTTGCAAGTGAGGCTAAACTAAACTAAACTGTTTTTCGACCCAATTTTATTTACTTAATTACTTAAACTTCATAAAAAATGTACCTATACAATTGGCGGACTTAATGACTGAAGGTATTATCTACCAATCAAGAAATGGATATGAGTAAGAGCGTTATCACACTTGCGATTCGCGAGCGAGTTTTGTATGGAGGCGAACACGCCGCGAGTTCGCCGCGTACGAGTTTTGTATTGAAAAACGCTTTCAACTCGCTCGCAAATCGCAAGTGTGATAAGGCCCTTAGGTAGGTGCATTGTAGCAGAACGAAACATTTTTTTTTATACCGATGGTATAGGCATACCTGATGGAAAGCCATCAGGTGTGATTAGGGTCAAACGCAAGCCCATTCGTAATAAAAAAAGGTCTAACTAAGCTCGATCGCCCAGGTATACTGACTTTGAACTTGAAACACCGTCCGATGCGAGGCGTAGGTCACTTTGCCAGGGCGTTGGCTTTTTTATGGTTTTAGCGCGTAAGTCAATAACTGTACATTAGGGATGACGACAGGGTGAATAAATCGAAATTCTAAGTAGTCCGTCAGTCAGGTAATAAAAAAATATTAGACACGTATTTTTTGTTTTATCAAATTAACAAAGAATGACCAAGTTAAAACGCATTAAAGTTATAAATCGTACCTAACCGTGACGTCACGCGACATTTCAACTCAATATATCTCCGTATAAGTTTGATTACGTGAATAATGAAAAAATACGTGTCCAATACTTTTCAATAATCTTCCTGATAGACTAAGGAAAAAAAATCGTCGTCATCCCTAGCTTCTGCCCGCGACTTCGCCCGCGTGGAAGTCGGTTATCGCGTTCCCGCGGGAACTATGCGTTTCCCAGAAATAAAAAGTGGCCTATGTCCTTTCCCAGGACTCCAACTATCTCCATGCTAAATTTCATCTCAATCGATCCAGCGGTTGAACCGTGAAGAGGTAACAGAAGTAGTAGGTATTCGCCGATTCTGGAACACGGGGTGGGCGGGTCCGTGGGGTGAAATTGGGCGGTAGGCGGACCACCATCCCCTAAAAAAAAAAAAAAAAAAAAAAAAGCCCCCACTTGGAACGTTTGGGATAGGTCTCAGGACTCTCAGATAGCTCGGTTACGACTTACACGATGTGCTATATCTTCACTAAAAAATCCAAACCCCTTATCTAGACCACCGACCCTTTTCTATTGTCTATCCATGCTCGGTTGCTATTGTTTACCATTTCAATCCTTACCTGATCCGCGGACCCTTTTCTATTGTGTGTTCGTGCTCTCGGTTGCTATTGTTTGCCATTTCAAAGCGTACCTGACCCACCGATCCTTTTCTATTGTCTACTCGAGCTCACTTTTAATTGTCCTCTCAACAATTTGATGAATACCTAAACTATTTCTATACTACTGCCACTTTGGTTTTAATTGATCATAGTTCTAACCTAACCTAACCTATGCTACAGAAGTCTCTACAAATCGGAGGAGATTCCGTGTTTGGAACGTTGTCCTAATATCATGTAATTTAATAAATGCGCCAGTTTGGTTTTAATTGATCACAGTTCTAACCTAACCTATGCTACAGAACTCACTACAAATCTGAGGAGATTCCGTGTTTGGAACGTTGTTCTAATTATCATGTAATTTAATAAATATCCAAGTAGTTATTGCCTAAATATATTTTATAACTTGTGTTAGCGTATGTGTTTATAGAACTATTCAGTTCTTTGTATAATTGGGTGGTCGTTTAACTTGTAACAACACGATGGTCGTTTAACTTGTAACAACACGAATAACACGATCCATTGGACTCTATCTATTGTTAAATAATAAAAAGGTTTAATGTTTTTATGATGGGCGTCTATTAACAAAGGGCCGAATGACTATTGTAATTTTATTATTTCGGTGTCGGTGAATGCAGCAAACGCGTTCCAACTAGTTAAGACGAGATTTTAACGGTAAACTATTGTTGCATCCTTATAAAAACCGAAGGATGGAAACGTTTTATATGTATTTCGACTCCAGTTGTGCTTGCTATCAGAGCTCTGTTAGTATACAGTAGTACAGTGTTGAATCGTGCTAAAGTGTTTTTGGTGTAGTGTTTATCGACTCCACATTATGGATGTAAGTATTTAAATTAACTGCTTTTTAATTTATGTGACCTAACCTAGCCTAACCCATGCTACATGACTCTTTTGATGATAGAACTCACTACAAATCTGAGGAGATTCCGTGTTTGGAACGTTGTCCTAATATCATGTAATTTAATAAATGTCCAAGTTTAACTTGTAACAACACGATCCATTGGACTCTATCTATTTTTCACTCGTGTTCATAGTTTTTGATAGTGCTTTAAATAGTTGTGTAATTGGTTTCAGTTTACCGACAATACTTTCAAGAATTATTACTACCTTGAGACTAATGGCGAAGCTAGCGATGAAGAAGGAACGGTTGGACACCAAGTAAAACAAGCTATCGCGAGAAAGCGTGCTGGAAACAGCATAGATGGATTTTTTGAAAGACCAAAAAAGAAACCTAAATCGGCGAAAAAGTCTTCAAGTGTTTCACAAAGCACTAATGACGGTGTGGCATACATATCATCGGGACAAGATGACGGCGTTTACTCATCCCATTTGATAAAAATAGAAATTTTTGATATTCAAAAAATCAAGAACATTGCACCAGGGGAGCAGTGGAAACACGCTGACGTCAGGTTGAAGTTTTATACGTCTTCAGAGGAAGACAAACAACTTGAAAGCACTCGTGATGTTATTTTTAACATCACAAAACAATTGGTGGAAAAGGACACCTGTGTTAAATATTTTATAGACAATAAGAAATTGTGAATTGTGCTTGTGTTATCTTAAGACTAGGTTAAATTTTTATTACATAAAAAACCCATAAACTTAAAAACAACCTTCATTTGTATAACAAAAATATTTTAGTATCGTATTGCTTTTTCTTAAAACTCATAAACTTTAGTGTAATGTTTTATTGCACACCTAAGTTCTAGTGAAGGGTCGGTACCTCTTAATGTACCTCATTGTTCTTATATACTAAACATCCATGACTCGGGTACAAACATTCATGCTCATCACACAATGTTTGTCCCTAGCAGGATTCGAACCCGCAACCGTTGGAACAGTGGGTATGATCATTACCAACTGAACCAAACCTGTCGTCATTGTTCTTATCTAAATTTTAACTCTTATTGTCTGAAGTTGTTGTAAAAAATGTTCTTTTTTCCTTTTAAACCGAAATCTATTCTTAAGTGTAGTATTTTTGTTTCTCGTGTAGAAGTGGTAATAATGTGTTTTTTTTTATCTTTTATGGTATTCATATAGAAATAAAAGCCAGTTTTTAGTGAACACATTGTTTTATTTTACAAAAATGACAAACATATTTCTTAAAATTAAATCGTTATACCCTTCGTTACCCTCGATTCTTAAAATATAAGTAAAGTAAACAATATTCATCACAAACTGAAATAAATGAATTTAAACATATTTCTTAAAATTAAATCGTTACATAAAAAATTCTCAGAAAACAAACTCAGCAAATCACTCATATTATTCCCTTGATACTTAAAATATAAGTAAACTAAACAATATTCACCGCAAACTGAAGTAAAATAATGTTGAAGTGGTTTTTGGTTATAAAACCATCGTTTCGCATTTCTATTTAAAAATAACTTATGATACCCAGTAGGTTTCCGTCCAAACGAATCAAAGTATTCCCCTACACCATCAGTATCAATATGTATAGCAACCCAGTGGGAACCTGGTTTCGAATCAGGATCCAAATTGCTTATAATAAAAACTGGAAGATCAAACCGAATAGGGATTTGGTTAGCAGCAAATACGTTTGATTTCAATCTAGAGTCTAGTTTTTCCATACAATATTTAATTTCATTAGTATCCATAGTAGATTAAAATATAATACATTCATCGATGATGTTTGGATCAATGATTAAGAAGAAATGAAATTCTTTACTAATGTCATTGTATTTATATTTATCTTAACTGTTATAATCTACAGATACTTCGCGATTTTTGTTTATTTCAATAACATTATCAAATTCAGCGTACACAATACAGTTAACAGTAGTACTCAGAGCTGAATCAAAACGAACTTCTATTCGAACACTTCCGTGTCGTACAAGGTTCCAGTGTGAGGTTGAACTTGCTGATAGATCAGGAGTTAGATCAAAACATAACAAACAGTTACCGCCGCTATAATCGGTTCTGCTTATTGCATTACCTTCATTGTGAAAGTGAATGCCAGTCCCAGAAAAAAGAGTGTGATATGATGATGCTATTAAACCAGTGCTAAATGATGGTTGTAAAGTTTTAGAAGGAACTTCATGACCATCTACAAATAAACTGAAAGAATTCATGTTATAATGTTGAAAATTGAAAGGGTTCAATGCAAGATTACCATTAAACGCAGAATTTAATACAAAACCAATAATACATCTCTTAGGTACTTGTCCAAGAAATATGTTATCCAAAGTTTTACCCTGTATTCCCGATGGTATTGTCAGAACCTTCACTTCAGCTCTTGTGATAGGATATTTTGCTGTTGTTGATGCTAACACTTTTTGGTGGGCTAACAAAACACTAGGACTGATTCTAGCTCTTCTTATGATAAGGCTAGCATCCGTTATTTGTACCTTAAATTTCTTATCTTGGTGACAAATAAGATTAAATGATTCTTTTGATCGCACTAACTTAACACGCATTTCTACACCATTGATTAGAAACTTCTCTTGATTAAACATATCGCCATGTAAGTGTCCAATCATTTCAACTTGATTACTATTTTTAACAAATTCCATTCTTTTTTGAAACCCTTTGTTATTTGCATCAACGGCATCCACATAATGTGCTGTATCTTCATACCATAATCCACATGTGAGGTGAGTTTCTTTAGCGGCTGGTCCATAGTTAAGTAGATTTTCCATATAAGCACGGTAAGCATATGTATTGTTTGGTGGTGAGATGAGTTTTTGATTTAAATACACATCGAGCTGGTTAAAAAGGGAGTGTAACCAATTATTAACGGGGGCAACTTGAGTATCAGATTTTAACTTTGTACCATCTTGGTTTAATATTTTAGCTTTTATGTGTAATAATGTATGTGATAGGTCAATGTAGTCATCACCTGATCCAGGGATTTGAAACTCAATAGGGCCATCATCACTTAAAGATGAAATTGGATTGTAATGAACCCACTGTCCACTCTCAATACTCGTCTGAGTCGAAGGAAGGGCAAATATATCTAATTCAGATTTTGCACATTCACACGAATGACTATGTAGGAATGACATGATTTACTTTGAAAATATATCGTCACTATATTTATTTATTTTAGTTCCTCTTCGGCGTGATGCTTTCGAGGTAATGAGAGGTTCCCGTCTTTTGGTTGACATTTTATACCCAGATCCCGACATGAGAGAATCAATCTTTTCATCAGCTTTTCTTTTTAATTTAGCACTAGCTTCTTTAAATCGAGTCCTAACTGAACTATCCATAGGACGTGAGTTTATCATATCAGATAACAAACCAACACCAGCATCTAACGCTTCTTTCCCCACGGTTTTAAAACCACTGGATAATAATGGAATTACTGATCTAAATAGTCCTCCCAAAAAACTTCCTATACCATGACCCCGTTGAAATGGAACACCTTTATAGACAATTCCTACACCAGATCCAGCTTGATGTGAATAATAATGATCGTAGGGACAAGAGTGATATGATTTTTTATGATTCATTTTATTCGTTGAAAGTGTAGTTTCACACAAGAATTTCCGAATTGAAATGGCACTCTTGCACCGGTAGTTGTTCTTATATCTATTTCCACGGTGTCAAATTCTCTACGCAAAACAGATACATAATGAGCGGGTGAGAAAATGTGTGTTTTATATGCACCATAAATAAATTTTGTAGGGTCTAATGGTATTATTCTAAGCAATGTTGTTATAACATCACCAACTATCTGTGGTTGTATGATATCGGTATAAATGAATAATTGTGATGGTAATCCTAAATATAAATTAACGGGGTTTTTCCCAAATGTAACTTCTCTTAAATTAGTTCTTGGTTTAAAACCTAACTGCAGACTTAGTATTGGTGTTGTTATAAAAGAGGTTAAGTCATTATTGATTGTTGATACCCCAACCATTTTGGTCAAATTATCATATCTAAATTTAATGTTATTTTTTAATTGTGGGTTTTCATTGAAAGCATTAATAAAATGTTCAACGCTATCATATGTAGTCGCTGGTATATGACTTTTTATATCCACAATTTTGGTTGTTTTATCAGAGGATGACACTACTTTCTTTTTTAAATAAATCATATTTTCATGATCTTGAACATTATACATTGAACAGGGGTATTGAAATTCTACTAATCCAACTACCCATTCTCCTTCCAGTTTTATACTCTTGGGTAATTTGGTTAAGAAGTGTGCAGTTGTATTGTCCGTATAGTAGTCTGCGGAACTGTTACTTAACAGTGTAATATAAAAACTGTTATCCATCATATTTTTTTCAAGCTTGAAGCGAGTATCCAAGAATTAAATTTGTTAGGATAACCTCGCCACTTCACTAGTACTTCTTTTCTGGCACCAACACCACGCGAGCGTACTATTTTATCTATTTTATATTCAATGGTGGGGAGGTAAGTTACTTTTTGTAATTCTTTAGAATAAAATGTACCAACGATGGGTTCACCATCTAAATCCCTTAACGTATAGACAACTCGCGGAAATCGGTTTATTATTGATTCAATTGTAAATATTTCATCACTCCAATTAGTTTCATAACCCTTTTGAAAAATATGTTTATATTTTGTAATTCTAACGTGATCACCAACATTCAGTTTTGTAGTTTCCAATGAAATTTGTCTATCCTTCTTTCTATCATACAAATTACACCAAACAGTCATGATGTTATCAGAATTTACATCAATAGGTCGCATTTTAATACTAGAATGATAGCTATGGTTATAAGAATAAAGGAGATCTTGCAAAATATCTACATAATTGTAAGTATTTTTATGAGTAAAGTACCGCCACATTTTCATTTTAAGAGTTCTTTGAAATCTTTCTACTATACTTGCTTTAATATCGGGATTATTAGTAGTATAATAATTAATGTTTTTGCTCTTAAAGTAATCTCTAGCTACCTTTGAAACAAATTCGGTACCTTTATCAGACTGGATGTGACGAGGAGTAGAATTAGCTTCGGTAAATATGCTTTCAAAACATTTAATAACAGTTGTGCAATCTTTCTTCTTCATAGCTCTTGCGAAAGCATATTTACTGAACACATCAATAACACACAGAATATATTTGTATCCATCATTATATTCACTGTAAGTACTCATATCACTAAGATCAGCTTGCCAGAGTTCATTAAAGTTAGATAAAATGTATCTATTTCTGGCGAATCGTCTGTGAATAGGTTTATGTAACGTGTACGTCTCTTGAGATTGTAACCATTTTTTTACTTCATCTTTGTTCATTCGACCTTTCATTTGTTGACTTAATTTATTTAAACTACTATAGCCAGCTGGATTGGAGACATCATAATAAATTTCATGAATGTCTACTAAGGGTTCCATTTTTCCCACTCTAATTTCTTTTTTGCCCTGAGGAGTCCACTTGAAAGAGGTGTACTGGTGCTTGTGGCTTTAAAAGATGATGACGATCGCGCACTTGACGGAACAGATGATGTGCGAGGTTTATTTATAAATTCTAGATTAGTAGGATTACCTATACAATGCGTAGGCACTTTTATATCCCTTAATACTGAAGCAAACTCTTCCCATCCTGTTGGTTTTGGACGTTTAAGAGATCTAACCGTATCGCTTACCAAATCTAGAATATTGCTATTTGGAATAGTTCGATTGTATATTACAACTTCTCCATTAGTTTTCCACCAAATTTTTGGGTTACTCAAAACAATACATTCCAATAAAGTTCTAGTTTTTTTCTCATATGATTTTGGTAAATTTTCTATGATACGAGATGGACTAAATTGTACAAGTTCTGGATTTGTTCCAGACGGTGTTGTTACAGTATTTGTAGAAACATCACCTTCTGGTAACGTTTTATTTGATACTGATTCATAATTTTCATGTTCCTCATTTTTAATTACTTCCTTACTTTCATTGTTGTGTTGATCAACCCCCTCCATCATAATTGGTATTTTAAATGGTTTTCGATCTGAATCAATAAAGTGTAAAAATCGTTGTAGTGCTTGAGAATATAATGCCCACTTTTCACGATCGTTCATTTTACTCTTAAGTATTTTTTGCATCTCTCCATCTAGACGAGATGATACATTTTCGGATACACTATCATTTCGTTTCAATCTCTCAATAAAATCTGGTTCAACTAACAACATTTTTTTTGTGTTTTCCATTTTATTTATGCTACAGAGCTTAATAAAGCACTTAAAACCGCACCTAATATTATAGGTAGAAATGCACCTCCTTTTTGAATAATAACAGTTTTTCTAAATTTATGTTTCCCCTTCGAAACTAAGTTTCGTAATGTGTCTTTATATTTTTTTAGCTTTGATTTATCTTTTTTTTCCAGTGGTATTTTCCCCTTTAAAACGTTGTAAATACACTCGCAAATAATATTAATCTCTTCATCATCACAAGATTTTAACAACGCCGTGCGATACTTTGGTTTAAGTAACTGCAGCGCTTCAAGTAAATGTTTATATGTGTTTACTCTTGCAGACATTATTTGGAACTGATTAAAACATGTTGATTCTTATCGTATTTAAACCCTTTTTTAGGAACGTATACAGTACAATGTCCATCAAAAGGAAATATTTTAGTTTTAAAACGACATATGTCATCTGTATTTTGTTTCAGATCAATCATAAGGTAACCATGAGCATCTTTAGTGGCATCTTTGTAAGCTTCATCTACAAATTTTGGGTTTTCTGGATAGACTTGTCGTGACAAGTAGCGGATTTGTGTTTTATCCCTCGGATTCTTGAAATATACAATATAGCTAGTATTCAATGAAATATCACGTTGTCCCCTACCTTGATGAAATATGTTTTGAGTTATATAGAAAACACTTAGGTTTCTATGATGACTACCTTTTGTAAAAATATCAACGATTCGTCCATCTGATTCTCTCATCAAATCATCAATTATGAGAAGTTTGGGTCTTTTCCCATCAAATATAGAAAAATCTGGTATTCCTTGGTTATAATTTACATTTTTCAGATCGTATAAAGGTTGCATTTCATCATAACACCAAATAATTTCATCAAATTCAACATTACATACTTCTTTTGCATTGTTCAAAAAGTTTGTAACAAACTGAGTTTTACCACAACCACTAGGTCCTGCCACAATAGTGGTGAAAGGGTGAAGAAAATGTATCATTATAAATTCTCTTACTGTGTGTTGATATGAAAACGTATGGACTTCAAATGAAAGGAATCAAAGAATTACAAACATTTATAGTAACATGGAATAGGAAATAAATAAAAAAATGTTTTTAATACTTTTGCTTTTTTATTATGTCTACTAGTGCTACAAAAAGGAGGTTGTTGAGAAGAAACAAGAAAAAATACAATTCTTACGTATAGATTTTATTACATAACTTATAAAAGTAAACATTCTTTTACTAAACATTAACTTCTCAAGACAATCATTTTAAACCCATAAACTTATATACGAAAGTTTCATGTACACTAATTTGTATTTACAAAACTTAAAATAAATTTTAAATATTTACAATGGATACCAATCCCACAATTGAGGTTACATATTCTTAATACAGTATTCTACAATTTAGATTTGATTTCTAAAATATACAATGTACAAAATAATGATGGAAAAAAAAAAGAAAAGAATGTACTATAGTTTACGTAAGTATTTATTTACATCGACAACAGATATAAGGTTTAAACTAAAATGTTTGATTTGGTATCCTGTAATGACCCCACGCTAGTGTGTCTGTTGAATTTTTTAATAAGTATCGTTTAGTATCATTGTAAGATAACGATATTTTATTGATATTTTGAGTAAATATACTATGTTTTATTGATTTAAAACGCAACATTTGAGCATACTGTATTGTTTTTTCAAACAAACAAGTCTTATAGTCACTAAGAGTTAATTTTTTAGTAACGCACTTATTAATTCCTTTAGCTTTAGATATAACACCATTGTTCTGAATATCCAAGGCATACATTTTTGATCTGAGACCTACAAATTCCTTTAGAATTTTACCATTATTTTCATCTTTGAAAAAACCTAGCTTTTTTTTGTTTACTAACGGCAACCCATATTCGTTGTTGGGTTTGTAATCCGATGTGTCGTAATGTAAATTTAGGTCCGGTTTCATGTCCTCATAAAAGTTAGAGGTGAATATTTGATATATTAAACTATCGGTATCTGTATAAAGAAGCTTGAGATTGTCTTGATATTTGGTTTTCATATAATCGTAGTGGAATTGATACATTAAGGTTTTCGATAGGTCTAAAATGCAGAATCCAAGATAGATTGGTTTATTATAATATATTTTTGTTTTTTTTAGTTGCACAGCTACTAAGTTTTCAGAAAATATTGATAAACTATGAAATTCAGGTTTAGCTATTAAAGATTGAACTCCTTGAGATTTACCATGATTTTCCCAGTGGTTTAATAATTTAACATTTACACGTTTTGCAACATTTTCCATGGTTTTTCCAAAAACAGAATTATTCATGAGTTTGAAGAAATCTTTTTCAAAATCAGTTGATGCCAGCGAACGCATGTGGGTATTTAAATCTATATAACTTTTTAACCAAGGAGATTGTTTAAACTTTAAGATTCGATGAACTTTTGTTAAACGCAAACCATTTTTTAAACATTGTTTTAGATTTCTGTAATGTATTACGTATTTGCATTTACTATTTAAATTGGGAATCAATTTTTTATCCTTGGTTTCTCCTAAACATACATTTTCTGGACAGAACGGCAAGTCTGAATGAGAATCATGTAATTCCTTAGGGTACTCTAGATCGACTTCTAAAATAAACCCGAATTCGGCATCATCCGGAACATGAAAATCAGTTTCGTTATTTACCCATTCAAAATTACCGGTGGGAAGACATTGAGACATCGCCCACCCATATAGATTATTTGCGTCTAAATACATGAGATAGGATGTCGGAATATTGGGGTCATAGTCATCCATAAATTCATTATTTGCTTTTGCGTGTCTGTTGCTACATTGGGAAATACCTCCTCGAACATTATTTGCTATAAAAGCTATTTTATTGATATCCGTCAAAAGTTCTAAATTAATTCTGGTAGTCCTTAACATGGCGTCCCACGAAAGTCCTGGGGCCGTGTAATAATGGGCAGGATCTAAACCATATGTCTTAAGACACACATTTCTAAAATTTTCAAATACATCGGTTAGTAATAAAACATCTGTTTTTAGATAAAGATCGGAATAATCCCCCATATTTTGACATTGAAAATGAGACCAAACATCTTGAGCATGTAAAAAATCGTTTTCTGAAATGTGATTGTCAGTAAGAGTGCTATAGAATTGATCCCGAGCAGGTAGAGAAGTTAATTTCAAGGAATCATATGATTTCATGTATTCATAAGGATAGACACCTTTTCGTATTAGACGTTTAAAGTCTTCTTCATTCGGGAAATTCAATTTCATTTCATTAAATTGATCGTTTGTTAAGTTTTTAGCTAATTTGTCTAAGCTACTCGACATAAATTTTAGAGAATCAACGAATCTCAGTTTTACAACACGGTTATTTACTTCTAAACATTTAGAAAACGAAATGTACTTTTCTTTATTCTCTGGGATCAATTCTGTCACCATCTTCAAGTCCAAGACCATGCACTATGAAATGACTATCATAGTTGCTTAAATTATGGAAAAATACTGGTACAAAATTAGGAGATCTGTATTTTTCGGAACAGAACTTATGTGCAATTCCTTCATAAACACCAGTATGGTGGTTATAAGAAATATTGATATCCCCGTTTAAATTTTTATCACAAATATAACAAGTACTAGCTTGTGCAATGTCTGCATTATTTTTGGATGACAGTGGTAGGGGAGTTTTCACAAAGGTGTTGCTTCTACAAATAGCTTCTAAATCTTTTTTAACTGATTTCATAAATGTTTCTGCACAATTTTTGCCTTTGTATGTTCTATAAACGGATAGTGTATCATCATACGAACATTTGATATAATAACCAAAACTATACACTTCATGTTTTTGCACATTAGTAGTCGAAGATGTTATTGGGTTATTAGAACAGGACTGAATTGGATTTAAAAATGCTTCAAAATCTGCATAAATGACAAAAGGTACGCGTAATTTTCGATCATAATTATCGAAAGTAACTTCATTACAAGGTGTGTTTTCATTAAACCAATTTTTCTTTTGATCTTGTTCAGAAGGTAGTTTTGTGCAAACGTGAAAACAATCATTTTGTTGGTGATTGTTTAAGTTGTCTTGTGATGTAAAGTGGGTTAGACAACCATCACAAATGTAAATGGCGTGCTGTGTGTTTGAAAATTGTTTTGATACTAATCGAGATAAATTATTGATTAAACAATAATGTCCTTGACTACCATTTGTCAAATATAACAAATTAAAATGGGTTGGTTTTCTGTTTTTTGTTAGGTGTAATGGACCTACAACATCATGTTTTTTGTTTTTAGAATCATACTCCAGACCAAAAACGTTTATACTCATATTATTCATATTTTCAAATTTTTGTGCATCACTCAATTTAAATGGGAAAGCTAAGTTTCCGAAATGTAACGCCTCTCTGTGTTGCACATACGAACTAACAAGGTTAGAATGCTTTGTAACAGGATAAAGTCCTGATAAGATAGCCCACCGGAAACATTCATGATCATTATTTTTGACATTTATTATAGCTTTTTTGTTTTTTATGTCAGATGGTAGATCAACATAAGAAGATCCACGAAGCGGGTTATACTTGTTTATGTTAACATCTAGATGATTGAACTTGGTAACGCTCCACCCACTGTCTTTTCTCTCGAAGTTCGATAATCTAGTTGTCACTTCATTAATTAAAGATGTGAATAAGTCATTTTTATCGCTACTGACATCTATAATATTATTACTAAGTTGAAAATCAAATGTATTATTTAGTTGTTTAGTTTCCTGAGTAAAATCAGCATTCAAAATAAAATTTACTTTTAAAGCACAATGAATAGATAGTGAACGATCTAGCAATGTAAAAATTTTATCTTTATTATTTTGCAATATTATTTCGGGAACAAGTGATTGGTTTTCTTTTTCATTAAAAAGTATTCTATAGGTTGCAACCCTATTCCTAAATGCATTTTCAATTAGTTGCACATTAACGAATTCGCTATCAGATTTAGTAACATTACCCTTATGTATGTTACTATTCAGGTGACTAGCAAGAAATCTTTTTGATATGGTTATATTACATACAGAACATTCAATTTCATTATTATTTTTTGCGCTTACATTGTTAGATCCTCTCCTGGATGGTTCTGTTGATGATGCAGCTGCAGCTACATCACGACTGGTTGAGACATGATCCCGACTGGTTGACGGACGGTTTCTCTTCACAGGGACTTCTGTTTCGAAATCTGTAGCTGATCTCTTAGCTCCTCTTCCTATTTGCATAAATCTGTAAAATATAAAAAAATAATTAAAGTTGCGATTCAAAAACTTAATAACACATTCAACATGGTTATCATGTTAATTATACTAACTTAAATCTTCTCTACATTGTTGACAGTATGCTTGCATTTTTAAGACCCCATCAATTGCATCCGATGACAATGTAATAGTATTTCGTTTCGATTCATCGATATGACCGTGACATGGTGTATAGTAAGGTATGATATCCGGATCTTCAAGAAACTTTTGGGGCAATCGATTGTCTATAAACCACAATCTTATATTTCTATGAAAACACTGTAAAACGAATTCTTTGCTTAAAACTGCTATTGTATCATAAGTTAAACTGGGCCCCGTATGAAAATATCCGAGCACCATGTTGGAATTAGTATATACGCACACACACAATACACTCAGTAACTTGACCACGGTAAAAGAATGAATGAATGAGATCAACTCGAAGGTTCTCTCTTTTATAGAGGTTCCCCACCTAACAATAAACAAACAATGAAAACCTGTCATAACAAGTTAACAGCAGTATTTGAACACATCGAAACAAGAATACAATATCAAGTTAAAATATAGGTGTTATAAACGTGTTGGAAGAGGAATATTCAATATAAAAAAAGCATTACTTACGCGTTACGATGTAGCTGACTCATTAGTTCACCAATCTCAAATAATTTCTGATCTTCTTCCAGTTCTTCACAAAGGCGGATAAGTTGTACATCGTAGATATCACAATTCAAACTGTCCATGGTGAGAAGAAAACAAGAAATAAAGTATTATATTGTACTCTTCGGTCCTTAAATAGTGTACATCAGGTATGGAATCTTTAAACTATAGTGGGGATCTAACCTAACGAAAATAAATATGTAACACATTTCCTATTACCGCTTTTAGATAAGGTACAAAAATGCCGCACTTAACAATAGATTTCGGTTTAAAAGGAAAAAAGAACATTGTTTACAACGATCATAAACATTTAGAGTTAAAACTTAGATAAGAACAATGAGGTACATTAAGAGGTACCGACCCTTCACTAGAACTTAGGTGTGCAATAAAACATTACACTAAAGTTTATGAGTTTTAAGAAAAAGCAATACGATACTAAAATATTTTTGTTATACAAATGAAGGTTGTTTTTAAGTTTATGGGTTTTTTATGTAATAAAAATTTAACCTAGTCTTAAGATAACACAAGCACAATTCACAATTTCTTATTGTCTATAAAATATTTAACACAGGTGTCCTTTTCCACCAATTGTTTTGTGATGTTAAAAATAACATCACGAGTGCTTTCAAGTTGTTTGTCTTCCTCTGAAGACGTATAAAACTTCAACCTGACGTCAGCGTGTTTCCACTGCTCCCCTGGTGCAATGTTCTTGATTTTTTGAATATCAAAAATTTCTATTTTTATCAAATGGGATGAGTAAACGCCGTCATCTTGTCCCGATGATATGTATGCCACACCGTCATTAGTGCTTTGTGAAACACTTGAAGACTTTTTCGCCGATTTAGGTTTCTTTTTTGGTCTTTCAAAAAATCCATCTATGCTGTTTCCAGCACGCTTTCTCGCGATAGCTTGTTTTACTTGGTGTCCAACCGTTCCTTCTTCATCGCTAGCTTCGCCATTAGTCTCAAGGTAGTAATAATTCTTGAAAGTATTGTCGGTAAACTGAAACCAATTACACAACTATTTAAAGCACTATCAAAAACTATGAACACGAGTGAAAAATAGATAGAGTCCAATGGATCGTGTTGTTACAAGTTAAACTTGGACATTTATTAAATTACATGATATTAGGACAACGTTCCAAACACGGAATCTCCTCAGATTTGTAGTGAGTTCTATCATCAAAAGAGTCATGTAGCATGGGTTAGGCTAGGTTAGGTCACATAAATTAAAAAGCAGTTAATTTAAATACTTACATCCATAATGTGGAGTCGATAAACACTACACCAAAAACACTTTAGCACGATTCAACACTGTACTACTGTATACTAACAGAGCTCTGATAGCAAGCACAACTGGAGTCGAAATACATATAAAACGTTTCCATCCTTCGGTTTTTATAAGGATGCAACAATAGTTTACCGTTAAAATCTCGTCTTAACTAGTTGGAACGCGTTTGCTGCATTCACCGACACCGAAATAATAAAATTACAATAGTCATTCGGCCCTTTGTTAATAGACGCCCATCATAAAAACATTAAACCTTTTTATTATTTAACAATAGATAGAGTCCAATGGATCGTGTTATTCGTGTTGTTACAAGTTAAACGACCATCGTATTGTTACAAGTTAAACGACCACCCAATTATACAAAGAACTGAATAGTTCTATAAACACATACGCTAACACAAGTTATAAAATATATTTAGGCAATAACTACTTGGATATTTATTAAATTACATGATATTAGGACAACGTTCCAAACACGGAATCTCCTCAGATTTGTAGTGAGTTCTGTAGCATAGGTTAGGTTAGGTTAGAACTGTGATCAATTAAAACCAAACTGGCGCATTTATTAAATTACATGATATTAGGACAACGTTCCAAACACGGAATCTCCTCCGATTTGTAGAGACTTCTGTAGCATAGGTTAGGTTAGGTTAGAACTATGATCAATTAAAACCAAAGTGGCAGTAGTATAGAAATAGTTTAGGTATTCATCAAATTGTTGAGAGGACAATTAAAAGTGAGCTCGAGTAGACAATAGAAAAGGATCGGTGGGTCAGGTACGCTTTGAAATGGCAAACAATAGCAACCGAGAGCACGAACACACAATAGAAAAGGGTCCGCGGATCAGGTAAGGATTGAAATGGTAAACAATAGCAACCGAGCATGGATAGACAATAGAAAAGGGTCGGTGGTCTAGATAAGGGGTTTGGATTTTTTAGTGAAGATATAGCACATCGTGTAAGTCGTAACCGAGCTATCTGAGAGTCCTGAGACCTATCCCAAACGTTCCAAGTGGGGGCCTTTTTTTTTTTTTTTTTTTTTTTTTTTTTTTTTTTTTTTTTTTTTTTTTTTTTTTTTAGGGGATGGTGGTCCGCCTACCGCCCAATTTCACCCCACGGACCCGCCCACCCCGTGTTCCAGAATCGGCGAATACCTACTACTGTTTTAGATTGCTGGTTTTGTAATTTAGAATACCTATACGAAGTAATAAAGAAAATATGAGCGATTCTAGCGATGACGATACGAATTTAACTCCTCCAGAGTTAGCACAAACTGTACGTGACGCCGAACTAAGTCTTCTTCCCGAAAAGTCGCGCGTGAAGTGAAAAATTTTGCGTTGCGCTCAGCAGCAAAGTCGTTTGCGGTCTCGTGCCTTGAAACCCTCGTTACACTCAGGATTCTATATTTGAACCACTCGCTTCGCTCGTGGTTCAATCCTAGAATCCTTCGTTCACTCGGGTCTCAATCACGCACTCACAGCAAACAACAACTTTGCAGCCTTGCATAACAAATAACTATTAAATAAGTAAGTAGATAACATGTCGTAATAGTGCCGTGGAAAGCTGAAATTTGGCATGTAGGTTCTTGTGGGAGTAAAGCTGAAGACTAAGAGAGGAATTCCCGAAAGGTACCACCGTTTTTCCCCGCTACCCTGCCGCCAAATAGCATTGCTCGCACTGTTGTGTTCCGGTAGGGGGTTAAGGCAGCCGGTGAAATTACTGGCACAGAGGCATTCCATCTTAGGCCTTAGGGTAGGCAACGCATTCGAGATCTTATGGTTTCTTAATGGGGATCATGAATACGGTTTCGGTGTCCATGGGCTGCAGTGACCACTTACCATCAGGTGGGCTGTGCGCTCGTTTGCCTATACTATTCATCATCATCATCATCATTTCAGCCGAAAGACGTCCACTGCTGGACATAGGCCTCCCCCAAGGCTCGCCACTCAGACCGGTCCTGTGCTACTTGCTTCCACCGGTTTCCCGCAACCTTCACGAGGTCGTCGCTCCATCTTGTTGGAGGCCTACCGACAGCTCGTCTCCCGGTTCGCGGGCGCCACTCGAGAACTTTCCGGCCCCATCGGCCATCAGTCCTGCGAGCAATGTGCTCGCCTATACTATTGGTATAAAAAAAAAAGTTTCGTTCTGCTACAATGCACCTACCTAACTCATATCCATTTCTGGTTGGCCTCATGGTTGACTGGTAGATAATACCTTTAGTCATTAAGTCTTCAAGATCTTATCTTTTACTTTAAACTCCCTAATCTTGTATAGTTATTTATTTATACAAGCGATCTCAGAAACGGCTCTAAAGATTTGGACGAAATTAGGAATTTAGTGGTTTACAGCGATAAATCGATGTAGTTGGATATCTGAGACAACTTCGTTTTAGCTATTTTTACGCGAGCAAAGCTTGGTCACCCAGGTCCTGGTTTCTTAATGGGGATCATAGGATTTCGGTGTCCATGGGCCGCAGTGACCACTTACCATCGGGTGGGCTGTGCGCCCGTTTGCCTAGTGCCTATACCAATGACAAAAAAAAACACGGCAACGGGACACTGGGAACTTACCGGCTTATACCGCGGGAGACGTATATTGCTATAATAATACTAAACTCAGTGGTTTGGCCAAATATCACACATTGTATCCACATTAAAAAAAACTAATTTCTGAACGCATCCTTTCCCTACCTTTTCCTTTCCGAAACATTGGTACCAACACAACGAATTACACCCGCGTCCAAGCGATCGCGCTCGCGCTGCCGCTCCGCTTTAGCGCCCGAATAAGGAATAAAGAAGAATAAAGATTTTTACATAACCCTTGGCCATAAAGTGGGATTTTCTGGCCGCTACGCGGAGAGAAAATCTCACTTCTTGGCCAAGGCAAAACTTTTGACAAACCACGGGCGGTAATTCGTAAAGCCCCAGATCGCATATTTATGGCACAGAAACCTGCGATCTGGAACATTTACGAATTCACCACTCTAACGCCCGGTTCCTATATCCACGAAACGCCTCGTTTTGCCTACGGACGGTTAAAATTTGACAGATTCTCTATGGAACAAATGTCAAAAATCAACCGTCCGTAGGCAAAACGAGGCGTTTCGTGGATATAGGAACCGGGCCTAGGTCTGTAATGTACTATTACCAAGAAAATCGCTACCGTTGAACCAGCAGTCATCCAACCAGAAAACACCAAGATTCCGGGCATAAATAAGTTAAGGCAGCGCAATTGTGAGTACCAATCCTGTCTTATTAAAACTTAAAACACATCACTCAGCCAGAAATAAAGGTAATTATATAACTAGACTGACGATCTCCTTACATCGCGGCGTACATCGTAAAGCTCTATATGCGAGCAATATCCAGGAAGCGCTTCAAAGGTTCATACAGGCTGCCTAGGCAGCGACATCTGTTATCGCGTTTGACACTTATTTCGGGGGTACGCTGATTTGTATGAAGGTTGTCTTTCTACGTTTACGTTACGTTTTCTAAGATTTAGCCAATCGTCTTGCTAGAGATCTTCTACTATCTAAAGTCCCGCGCCTTCACATTTCAAAACGCTTCAATGTATTTAAAAAGCACCACCAACACTCTCAACACATGTGTGCGTGCTGAGACAGCCATCAGCTATGCGTTGAGAGTGTTGGTGGTGCTTTTTAAATAATAATAAAAAAAAACAAGCGTTTTGAAATGTGAAGGCGCGGGACTTTAGATAGTAGAAGATCTCTACGCCGCTACGAGGTACGAGCGTGGAGCTACGAACTGTGCTACGAGTAAAATGAAAAACCCGATTGCTAATAAAGTCTGCCATGTTGTTTTTTTTTTTTGTATGCAATATCTACCCTTACTAGCTTGAAGCTTGTTAGTGTGTGCGTAATGGGGACTATCGTTTCTTTGCTCACCAGTTGGCGCCACTGTTGACTGGTCCAGAGGTATAGCTGTCAAAGGCGACTTTATAAGATCGGCGCCGAAACAAAGTTTTCAATCTTGAATCTCATTAAGTTTATTAATTATAAATAACTATCATCATATCGAGTAGCTATGCCGCAATGTTGCTGCAGTTCCGTTTTGTTTGGAAAATAGTACATTAGTACAGAGGCCGGGAAGGAGGATGTTGCAGGCCGAGTATTATATACGGCCAAACGAAGTGAGGCCGGATAGTTACGAGGCCGACAACTTCCGTTCCCCGCCGATGTATGTATAGTGCTTTTCTCAAACATGCAATGAAATAAATAAATAAATAAAAATAAATAAATATCTTGGGACATTTCACACATTTATTTCCTAGCCCCAAACTAAGCAAAGCTTGTACTATGGGTGCTGGACAACGATATAAATACTTATATAGAGAAATACGTACATACATATATAAATACTAACATCCATGACTCAAGTACAAACATTCGTGTTCATCACACAAAGTTTTGCCCCGAGCGGGACTCGAACCCGCGACCATCGGAACAGAAGACAGGGTCACTACCAACTGGACCAATCCAGCCGTCAAATACACCCAGCAGCAATAAAAACGGGTCATTTTGTATGGAAATACAAAATGACCCGTTTTCATTGCTGTTGAGTGTAGTAGCGATTTTCATAAATAGCAGTACGAGCACTGTTTTATTCCTGTAGGGTGAGTCAACCGGTGAACTACTAGCAGTAGAGGTGCAACAAGAGAGCAAAATTGTCTTTTGCTTCGAGTGCAATGTTAGTCGAGTTAGTGTTCATCAATATAGTTATGTGTTATATGTAGGTTTCATGCAAGAAAAACATAGTAGTAAGTAATTTATTTACAAAGAACATGGTATACAATAACAGTTACAAAATTGTTAAGACTAATATTCTGCCGCGGACGCGCGGACGCGCCGTGTAAATATATACAAAATATTTGATGTTTTAAAAATAAAACATTATTGCAGAGGCCGCCAAGTAGCGCATTGCCGGACGAGTCAGTTAGAAGGCTGAGCGAAGCGAAGCCTTCTATTAGTACGAGTCCGGCAATCGCAATTGCGGCCGAGGTATACTTATATAATGCTTTTCTCAAACAGCGAGGAAATACGTAAGGTCAGTCGGGGCAAGTGCGCCAGGATGGGGTAAGTGCGCCTAACATAAATACATATATCGAAACCTATAAATATTACTCAACTAGTAGTTGGCTGTTTACAAGGCATAGGGGCGAAATAAATTTAGGCGCACCTACCCCACATCAGTATTTACTACTTCCATGATCGTGGATGATTTGGCCATGGAAGTTGTACTTATTACCTCCATGGATTTGTCAGTTTCGGGGCAAGTGCGCCAGGATTGGGTAAGTGCCCCTAACATAAATATATCGAAACCTATAAATATAATATTAGGTCCTTACATATGAAATTGGCGTTTGGCGAACTGGCAACTTTGATTCAAAATATGTGGCGTTCGGCTAGGAATTCCAAATTCAAATTTATTTCAAATTTAAGACCATGTATTTCTGTGTTCGAATTACGAAATTTATTTGTTATCGCGTCATTTGTTTTTCTTTCACATCGTTCTGTTCACAATATGGAGAACTTAAAATATCGCTATATTTACGAATATGAGTTTCACCTCGGCACTAGTGCTGCAGAAACGGCTCGTAGGATTAACAATGCGTATGGAGAAGCTACTGCAAAAGAAAATACGGTACGTTATTGGTTCCAACGTTTCCGTTCTGGAAATTTTGACCTACAGAACAAGCCTCGTGGACGGCCGGAGACACAAGTTGATAACGAAGAATTAAAAGCAATTGTGGAAGCAGATCCATCGCAAACCACGTCAGAGTTAGCGGCAGGCTTCGGTGTGAGTGATAAAACCATTTTGATTCACTTGAAACAAATTGGAAAAGTGAAAAAACTTGAAAAATGGGTACCGCATGAATTGAGCGACGCAAACAAAGAAACACGCGTCGAGTGTTGCGTTTCACTTCTCAACCGGCACAATAATGAAGGCATTTTGAATCGTATCGTTACTTGTGATGAAAAATGGATCTTGTACGACAACCGGAAACGTTCTTCACAATGGTTGAACCCAGGTGAACCAGCCAAATTCTGCCCGAAACGAAAGTTGACTCAGAAAAAGGTACTGGTAAGTGTCTGGTGGACTAGTGCCGGTGTCATCCATTACAGTTTCTTAAGATCTGGGCAAACAATCACGGCTGATGTGTATTGTCAACAATTGCAAACGATGATGGAAAAGCTAGCCATTAAACAACCCAGACTGGTCAATCGATCTAGCCCACTGCTGCTTCAGGACAACGCTCGACCACATACGGCACGTTTGACGGCCGCAAAACTACGGGAGCTGCGACTGGAATGTCTTCGACACCCACCATACTCCCCGGACCTTGCTCCAACTGATTACCATTTTTTTCGGAATTTGGACAACTTCATGCAAGGAAAAAAATTCAATTCTCACGAGGCTGTCCAAACGGCCTTCAAAGATTTTATTGATTCTCGCTCACACACTTTTTTTAGTAAAGGAATCAATGAACTACCTTCGAGATGGCAAAAGTGCATAGATAGCCATGGTACATACTTTGACTAAATAAAAAAATAGTTTCATAAAAAAAAAATCGTTTTCATTTCTGCCATATGAAACGCCAATTTCATATGTAAGGACCTAATATTACTCAACTAGTAGTTGGCTGCAAGGCATAGGGGGGCGAAATAAATTTAGGCGCACTTACCCCACATCAGTATTTACTACTTCCATGATCGTGGATGATTTTGCCATGGAAGTTGTAGTTATTATCTCCATGGATTTGTCAGTTTCTAGAGGTGTCTCAAATAGCAAGCGAATTAAAAAAAACACACACGACTATAATGTTTTTGCTGGCCAAGGCCGGCAATGGACAGCCTCGCGTCTTCTTTTTTTGAAAGTAACACGAACATTGCCGAGCATGTCTGAGAAAAAGTCATTAAAAATATCTAAATATAAATTGAAAATTGAGGTTTGTGAACCTCACCTATGCATTTGCGGCTCAACAGAAGAAGCCAACGGTCATCACGCTTTGAGTTGTCACCGCTGCGCAGGCTGATTTCCAAGGCACTACGCGCTTAATGACATCATCCGGAGAGCTTTCGTATCCGCGAATGTTCCTTGCGTGTTGGAGCCCCCCGGTTTGAGCCGTACGGATGGTAAGCGCCCGGATGGCCTCACTCTGATCCCCTGGCAGAGGGGGCGCTGTCTCATTTGGGATGCCATCTGTGTCAGTACATTCGCTTTGTCGCATTTATCCGGGATGACACGGGTGGCAGGCTCGGCTGCTGAAGCGGCTGCTCGACAGAAGCACGCGAAATATTCGGCACTGGCGGCCTCCTACGAGTTTGTCCCTGTGGCCTGAGACTGCGGGACCTTGGGGTTTGGAGGCAAGGTCACTCGTTTGTGAATTAGGCCGGAGAATTAGGGATCGAGGTGGTGACCCCCGCTCTGGGTTTTATCTCGTCCAGAGGTTGTCCATCGCCATTCAACGCGGTAACGCCGCTAGCGTGATGGGCACTTTTGGGCGGGAGCAAACTCGGGGCGGATAGAGTTGATTTGATTTTAGATTTTAGGTTTAATTTTGACGAAGCATGGTGTGGATTTAAATATGTATCTATGTGTAGTATTCGTGTTTTTTGCAATAAACTTTCTTTCTTTTAGTATTAATTGAAAATTTCAGTACAATACTCGTACATTATAAGTTAAAAATACATGTCCATGTAAACAATCAATGTGTTTTTATTTTAAATCAAATATGGGTATATTTGAATTGAAATAAAAACACATTGTTTGCTTACAACTGCCTATGTTTTTTAAGGATTACTCATTGGTATTATGCGTGAAATAGGTATCGTAGTCTCCTATGGAAAAACCCAGTAAAGTTTAGAGGATAATTTCTAACCCGTTAGTCATATTGGTGGAGTTTCAAGTGTTATCGGTCAAATAATATGCCGTGAGGAAACAGGCATTTATTAAAGCGTGAGGTCAGAGGTCTGGGTTGAACTGCCTGATTAGTTGGTACCTAACTGTCTTATCGTTGTTTAGGAAACAGGCGTCACTCGTATTTCCCGATTCCGCTGCCCGATAAAGATCGGCATATTTTATGTAATACTAGCTTCTGTCCGCGACTTTGCCCGCGTGGAATTCGGTTATATCTCCATGCCAAGTTTCATCTCAATCGGTCCAGCGGTTGAAGCGTGAAGAGGTAACAGACAGACAGACAAATAGAGTTACTTTCGCATTTATAATATTAATATGGATGTACAAGTTTATCCAAACCAGTAAACAAAAACAAATGTCGTATCGTGTGTTTCTTTTATTTACTTAATTGGAAAGCAAACGAGCAGACACGCCTGATGGTAAGCGGCCACTGCGGCCCATGGACACCGAAATAGTAAATAGGCAAAGCATTCGAGATCTTATGATTTCTTAATAATTATAAGATCTCGAATGCGTGGCCTAAGATGGGATCCCTCTATACCAGTGCCTATTTCCTATAATGTTTTAAAAGTCGGGCCTCGCGGGCCTCGCGGGCGGCTCGGGCGGCGCGGGCCTCGCGGGCCTCGCTCGGGATGTGCCCTCACCTCCTCCTCTTCACCATGACATTGAATGATTTGGTCAACATGTATTTTGTGTTGCCCCGACTCATCTCCGACCTCGTACACTAACGGTCCTAATTTATTTAATATTTTACCTTTGACCCACGAAGATTTATTCTGAGAGTACCTACTTCTTATAAGCAATACTGTCGCCCACTTGGAACTGTCTCGACCGCCCACCAAAATTATTACGTTGATTTTCTTGCGACGATAGTACTACTTGCTTAGTTTGCGGTACCAAGAGGTCCCAGCAAGTTTTAACTTGCCTACCTAACAGGAGTTCGCTGCGAATCGCTGGGAGCCCTGCCCGTGGTGCATTGCATGACGGGTTGTTGCGATGCGACCGTAAAAAACGACTCCATGCAACATCTACCGGTGTTCCGTCAGCTACTGCTTTTTTTATGCATATCTTTACCTAACCGACTGCATTTTCGGCGGCACCCTTACTGCGGGGATGGTAAGGAGGTGGACTAATATGAAGAATTCCATTTTTCTTTAAAAATAATTCGTCGCTTAAAAATGGTGGCCCGTTATCACGAGGAGAAGAGAGGCCCGGGGGCCGCGGCCGAGCCGCGCGAGCCGCCGACAGGAGCGGCGCACTCTTTGATTTGTTCGCCCTTAACGTCTTAAGCCGAAACCGGAAACCGGAAACCGGTGGAAGCAAGTAGCACAGGACCGGTCTGAGTGGCGAGCCTTGGGGGAGGCCTATGTCCAGCAGTGGTCGTCTTTTGGCTGAAATGATGATGATGATGATGAACGTCTTAAGAATAAGGTCGTGTGTAGGTCATTTTGAACACCTGGACAGCTTATCTACTTCTGCTGCTGATTGTACCCGCCGGCTTCGCACCGTGGCGTGATAGATAGATAGAAGATAGAAGAGTTTTATTGGTATAAAAATATTGTAAGGTACATTTATGCAAGTATACATGAACCTTTTTAGGTTTTCCCGTACACCGCTACACTATTAATCGAAGGGCTAGCGAATGCACGCGCGTGCGTAAACTCTTCATGTACGTCGCGACGCAAGAGTCAAATATGCTGTGAAATTTGAATTTTGACAAAACAGTTTGTCGGAGTTTGAAGGCGGTTTTTATTTTTTGTGGTCCCTACTTTGTAATTTTAATACCCGACCTAGGGTTTTAAAAAGAACCATAAATAAAAATAATCAGGCGAACAAATCAGTCTATTAATTTTAATGACCTGGATATACGCCCTTTTGGATTGGCGCGGGCGACTGATGTCATTTTGTAGAAGGGGAGCGAACGATGTTAAATGTGGAGTTATTCGAGTGACTTTGAAAAAGAGATTAGAAAAACCGGCCAAGTGCGTGTCGGGCCACGCGCAAAGTATAGGGTTCCAAAGTTGACGATGCCCACAGTACCTTTGAGTCTTATTAGCATCTAGCTAGCCTGTGGATCCGAGAAATAGTGCGGACAGACGGACGGACGGACGGACATGGCGAAACTATAAGGGTTCCTTGTGGACTTCGGAACCCTAAAAACCGGCCTAGTGCGAGTCGCACTCGCGCATGAAGGGTTGCGTAATATTATCTGTAAAAACGGCAAAAAATATGTCTTTTGTAATGGGAGCCCCCTTAATTTTGTTTTTTTTTGTTTTTTTTTTTTCGTAATTAGGAGCAACGGAAATATATCATCTGTGAAAATTTCAACTGTATAACTATCACGGTTCATGAGATACAGCCTGGTGACAGACGAAAAATCATATTTGTTGTATGGCAGGCCCCTTGAATTTTCATTTTATTTTGGCTTTTAGTGTTTGTTGTCATATTTATTTGTGTTTGTAGTCATAGAAATACATCATCTGTAAAAAAATCAACTGTCTAACTATCACCGTTCAGGAAGCCTGGTGACAGACAGACAGACGGACAGCGGAGTCTTAGTAATAGGGTCCCGTATTATCTTTTAGCTACGGAACGCCCTAAAAATTAAAAAAAAAATTGGAAGGCGACCTATGCCGTCAAGAAATCTGCATGTATCTTCAAATACTTACCTCATAAAATGTGTGTGAAGTCCCCAATCATTGACGAGCATTGATCCAGTTGGTAGCCCTGCCGTGCTGGAGGTCGTGGGTTCTTATTCTGTTAGGGGAAAACTTTGTGTGTACCTACTAATATTTATATGTATGATTTTTTTAATTAAAAAAAAATAAAAAAACAGGCAGACAGCCCCCCTGGTGGTAAGTGGTCACCGCCGCTTGTAGACATTTGTAACACCAGAGGCGTCACCAATGCGTTACCGATCTCGAAAGGGGAGGAGGATAGGGCGTTTAGGATAAGGGAGGACAGGGTACATGGGATTAGGGAAGATGGGATAGAAGGATAGGGAAAAGGAGAAGGAAAGACAGTCGAGTTTGCCAATATATACCGGGAAAATGGGTGAAATGGTTCCGAATGGACGACCGATCACCCGACTGAAACCAGGCAGTCGTCCCCTTCTATAAATAATACTAATTGCCAATATATAAATATACACACTTTTGCAACTTACTCCGTTGTAATAAGATCCTTTTGTGTTATTAATGAACTCGTCTGTCTGTCCCCATAAATCTTGTCTATTATTTGTTTATAATAACAAAAAATATATCGTTCTCTAGTACCCATATAAGTAGCCATAATTTGTTGTAATTTGTTTCATCCAAACTCAAAAGATAAGATATTATTTATTTATTACTTTTAATACAAAGGCGGTAGAAAATAATCCGCAACATATGCGTCAAATGAAATACAAATTAAGGCACCAAACTCAAAATCAATTACTTATTACTTACATACTTTGAAAAAAAGGCTGAATGTACAAGCATTGCTTAGTTCAGTACAATGCAGAAAATTACAAAACATAGATAGATAGATAGATGCACGAAAAACATAACCCTCCTTGACATTCGGGAAGCTTAACTTAATGCTTCGAGTAAATCCCCAAGTAGTCCCTCAAGCTCCCCCACTATGTGGAATGCAGAGGGACTCTGGTGGGGAGCGACCAATTTAGCTCAGAAGAAGAATGCGTTCAGTGTATTCCCGGATTCAGAGCGCAACGCACGTACCGCCGACTGTTCACGTCGCTCCGCGAGTGTGTTGTGAATTGAAGAAGAAGAAGAAAGACATTTATTTGAATTGCAGTGAATTATTATGGGATATATCAAAGAATAACGTACGTACTTATTTCATATTTATTTAAATCTTTACGTCGTGGTGGCCTAGGGGTTCGACCTGCCGCCTCTCATGCAGAGGGTCGGGGGTTCGATTCCGGCTCGCACCTCTGAGTTTACTTTTGTGCGAAATTCAATTTGAACTTGCCACTGAGCTTTTCGGGGAAGGAAAACATCGCGAGGGAACCTGCACGCATCTGCGACGTAATTCAAAGATGTGTGTGAAGTCCCCAATCCGCACTGGGTCCGCGTGGGGACTATAGCCCAAACCCTCTCGTGATCAGAGGAGGATGTTTTTTTTCACCGAAAAGCTCAGCGGTAAATTCAAATTGTATTTCGCACCATAATATAACTCGAAGTTTCGCACATACCTAAACAGTTTTCAGAGGTGCGCGCCGGATTCGAACCCCCGACCCTCTGCATGAGAGGCGGTATAGGTCAAACCACTAGGCTACCGCAGATTTCGAGACATTAAAGACTTTAATGGGGGCTATCGCCTGTGAATTTGCCACTAGAGGCGCTAGTGTCGCGTGAGGTCCAATAACATTCACTTTTCACTGGTTTTGGCGGGCTTCGTGACATAAATGACAATTTCTTTAATTTACCTGTTGAAAAGTGATCTCCTTCGTGAAATTATCGCAAATATGGATTATTTGGCGATCAATGTAAAAGCTTTGAAAAAAATTTAAAAAAAATCGAACAAAACGGAACGGCACAACATTGTGGCATAGCTACTCGATATGATGATAGTTATTTATAATTAATAAACTTAATGAGATTCAAGATTTAAAACTTTGTTTCGGCGCCGATCTTATAAAGTCGCCTTTGACAGCTATACCTCTGGACCTTAGTCTACAGTGGCGCCAACTGGTGAGCAATAAATAAATAAATATCTTGGGACATTTAAAACATATTGACCTAGCCCCAAACTAAGCAAAGCTTGTACTATGGGTGCTAGACAACGATATAAATACTTATATAGAGAAATACATACATAGGTATATAAATACTAAACATCCATGACTCGAGTACAAACATTCGTGTTCATCACACAGTTTGCCCTGAGCGGGACTTGAACCCGCGACCGTCGGAACTGAAGGCAGGGTCACTACCAACTGGACCAATCCGGCCGTCGAATGAAACGATAGTCCCCATTGCGCAATCTTGTGCAAAAAATCATGTAGGCAAATAAGGTCATCGTTTGAAGGAAGTCGATTCTTTTTATTCGGTCGTTTTGTGTCTGGGTGGGATATCTTCGTTGCTTATGGATCGAATTGTGAAATTCCATTTCTGTTAAATTCATTTAAAAGTGACGTGTAAAAGTGCCCAGATGTGGCCTATTTGCTGAATAAATATTTTCATTTTCATTTTTTTGTTTTGAAAGGTTCGTTAAATTGTTCCAACGTAGTATTATTTGGAAACCGATGAAGATAGAATAGCAACATTTATTTTTTAGGGTTCCGAACCTCAAGAGGTAAAAACGGAATCCTTATAGGATCACTCGTGTGTCTGTCCGTGCGTCTGTCACAGTCGATTTTCTCCAAAACTACTGGACCGATTGAGTTAAATTTGGTGCTTATATGTAAGTTTGTGACCCAAAGACGGACGTGTAATGAAAATAAATGAATTTTAAACATAGACCCTATTTTTGGGGGCTAAATTTGAAAAAAAATCGGAAAAATACGGAGGAAAGTTATTGACCTATAGATTACAGGAAAATTATTAAGAAGTTCATGGTATTTGAAATCTAACATATAAAAGAGCTTATCCTGTGAAACGGTTTGAAAATGACGTCATTGAAAATAATCAAGGGTCGGAACCCTCTCCATGCGAGTTTAACTCGCTTCTGGCCGGTTTATTTTTTATTTTATTAAACGTGGTGAATTTACTTACGTGCGAAATTCAATTTGAATTTACCATGAGCTTTTCGGTGAAGGAAAACATCGTGAGGAAACCTGCACGCATCTGCGAAGTGATTCAAAGATGTGTGTGAAGTCCCCAATCCGCACTGGGCCCGCGTGGGGACTATAGCCCAAACCCTCTCGTGATGAGAGGAGGCCTGTGCCCAGCAGTGGGACGCAAATAGGCTGTAGTAGTAGTAGTAGTGGTGAATTTTATTTTTGTTTAGAGTTATTAAATGATAATGAATGCCTCAATTATCATTGAGGTAGCAGGAAGTGTGCCTAACCCCAACTTGCAGCAAGGCACTAACCTGGGGTTAACCGCTGGATGTATTAGTATGAATTTGACCTGGGTTAAAAGACTAACCCGAGGGGCTTGTTTGCAAGTGAGGCTAAACTAACCTAAACTGTTTTTCGACCCAATTTTATTTACTTAATTACTTAAACTTCATAAAAAATGTACGTATACAATTGGCGGACTTAATGACTAAAGGTATTATCTACCAATCAACCATGAGGCCAAGCAGAAATGGATATGAGTAAGAGCGTTATCACACTTGCGATTCGCGAGCGAGTTTTGTATGGAGGCGAACACGCCGCGAGTTCGCCGCGTACGAGTTTTGTATTGAAAAACGCTTTCAACTCGCTCGCAAATCGCAAGTGTGATAAGGCCCTTAGGTAGGTGCATTGTAGCAGAACGAAACTTTTTTTTTTATACCGATGGTATAGGCATACCTGATGGAAAGCCATCAGGTGTGATTAGGGTCAAACGCAAGCCCATTCGTAATAAAAAAAGGTCTAACTAAGCTCGATCGCCCAGGTATACTGACTTTGAACTTGAAACACCGTCCGATGCGAGGCGTAGGTCACTTTGCCAGGGCGTTGGCTTTTTTATGGTTTTAGCGCGTAAGTCAATAACTGTACATTAGGGATGACGACAGGGTGAATAAATCGAAATTCTAAGTAGTCCGTCAGTCAGGTAATAAAAAAATATTAGACACGTATTTTTTGTTTTATCAAATTAACAAAGAATGACCAAGTTAAAACGCATTAAAGTTATAAATCGTACCTAACCGTGACGTCACGCGACATTTCAACTCAATATATCTCCGTATAAGTTTGATTACGTGAATAATGAAAAAATACGTGTCCAATACTTTTCAATAATCTTCCTGATAGACTAAGGAAAAAAAATCGTCGTCATCCCTAGCTTCTGCCCGCGACTTCGCCCGCGTGGAAGTCGGTTATCGCGTTCCCGCGGGAACTATGCGTTTCCCAGAAATAAAAAGTGGCCTATGTCCTTTCCCAGGACTCCAACTATCTCCATGCTAAATTTCATCTCAATCGATCCAGCGGTTGAACCGTGAAGAGGTAACAGACAGACAGACAGACAGAGTTACTTTCGCATTTATAATAACTAAATAGGTACATACATACACGTACATAAATATAGATAAACATACATAAACTACATAAACCATACATATATTTTCTTGATCATACCTTGTCAAAATAGCTTAAACTTAAACACTTAACTTAACTCATCACTAAATATAGTAACGGACTGGATGCAAGATCATAAATATAAATTTTCAAAAAACAAAAATTATGACTTTTCATCCTCACCAAAAAAAATTCAATACCCGTAAATTTTACTTATAATGGTGTTCAATTAGAAGTTGCCAACGAATTTAGTCTCCTCGGTATAAACATAGACAAGCATATAAATTGGAAATCACATGTCCAAAAAATAAGAACGAAAATATCTACATTTGCCTATGCGCTACGTGAAGTCAAAAAGACCACTGATATGCAAACAGCGATGGTTACTTCCTACGCATACGCGGACGCCTGGCTCAGCTACGGCGTCGTGCTCTGGGGGAACAGCACAGACGCGCCAACCCTGTTTACCTTACAGAAAAAACTGATCCGCATCCTTGTTAACATCCAAACAACAGATAGCTGCAAACCCTACTTCCAAAAGCATGAGATTCTGACACTTCCATCCATTTACATTTTAGAGATATGCAAATTTGTCCGGAAATATAAAAACTTCTACACTACACGGGAACACCTCGCTACAACACATTCATTAAGATATCAAAATAGGCTCAGGTTACCATCCTCACAACTGTCTATGCATTCATCTAGTCCATACGTAATGTCAATTAAATTTATTAATAAATTACCTGAAAGATTAAAAAACGAAAGTAATGATACAACTTTCAACAAAAAATTAAAGCAAATTTTGAACTCAAAAGTTTACTATACTGTAAAAGAATTCCTAGATGATAAGATTTAGCTTATACAAAATATGTGTAAATATGTAGTTAGCAGCCTCTCCAAAATTGCTGTGCCCACCAGGGTCCACATTGATCCTTATACAATGTATATTATTAACAACTGTAACACATGTGGAATGCAATAAACGATTGAGTATTGAGTATGTATATATATTGTCTACATTGTCAAAGGATAACAAATTAATGTTAGTATGGATAAAGACCTTGAACTTCAGCTACCGACCGATCGAGCATTTTATTGAACTTGGCAGCGTGCTCGCTTTTATTTCGGTTTTCTCTACCTACTAATAATACGTTCTTCTGAACAGTTATTGGGATTGTAAATCCATACTACCTTAATATTATAAATGCGAAAGTAACTCCCTCTTTTACCTCTTCACGCTTTAACCGCTGGACCGATTGGGATGAAATTTGGCATGGAGATAGTGGAGTCCCGAGAAAGGACATAGGCTACTTTTCATCCCGGAAAAACGCTCAGTTCCCGCGGGAGGGAACGCGATAAGCGAATTCCACGCGGGCGAAGTCGCGAGAAAAAGCTAGTTGAAAATATAAAAATACCAAGTCGAGTCCCAATCCCAATCGGTCCAGCGGTTGAAGCGTGAAGAGGTAACAGACAGACAGACAGAGTTACTTTCGCATTTATAATATTAATATGGATATACACGTTTCACGAAACTTCGCTCGATACAATTTAAATCCAAAGTAACCTCTAATAACTCGGACCTTTAACCCAACTTTACTCCATTTTATTATATCAAACAGTGTAAAACTAAATATAACAGAAAAATTATCCATATTATATGCATACATTGACAGCTTTATAAATGCCATGTTTTTAGACGGTATCTTTATAGAAATTAAAACGCGTTAAATACTAACTAAATCGGGCGTTCTGTGCGTAGCGCTTTCCCTTTCACTCGTTGCACGAGTGACAGTGACGGCTGAGCTGGGTATAGGAACGGCCTGAGGAAGCATAAGATCTCGAATGCGTTGCCTACCCTGAGGCCTAATAATTCAAGTAGCGATAACAAGAAAATTCTAAATTTAACTTCTCTTATCTATTTCATGGAACAAGGATGTTGTTTAGAATTTTTTGATAAGTACAATTGAATGAATTGCCTGTTGGTTAATGACCAGCCTGATGTCTTGAAGGTCGCGGTTCGATTCCTGTCATCATCATCATCATCATCATTTCAGCCGAAAGACGTCCACTGCTGGACATAGGCCTCCCCCAAGGCTCGCCACTCAGACCGGTCCTGTGCTACTTGCTTCCACCGGTTTCCCGCGACCTTCACGAGGTCGTCGCTCCATCTTGTTGGAGGCCTACCGACAGCTCGTCTCCCGGTTCGCGGGCGCCACTCGAGAACTTTCCGGCCCCATCGGCCATCAGTCCTGCGAGCATTGTGCCCCGCCCACTGCCACTTAAGGCTCGCAATTCTTCGGGCTATGTGTCGATTCCTGTGGTGAGCGGGAATCTTTGTTTTTTTTATGTCATTGGTTGGCAAACGAGCACTCTGGCCACCTGATGGTAAGCCGTCACTGCGGCCCATGGCTATCGAAATCTTATGATTTCTTATTAAGAAACTAGCTTGGGTTCGCGACTTCGCCCGCGTGGAATTCGGAAATAGCGTTGCCGCGGGAACTATGCGTTTTTCCGGGAAAAAAGTAGCCTTTATGATGACCAGTGTTATAAACTACCCCCATACCAAATTTTGTTGCAATCCATTCAGTAGTTAGTACGTAGAAAGTACTATAGACATTTATTCCAAAAATCGTTATTTTTTGTTCAGTATCGTTTATATACTACTACATATTGGAGAATACTTTATACAGTCTTATGCTACCATACAATATTCTAAGAATGTTATATCTGGCGCTCGCTGACTCTGTAGTTAGATACGGACTCAGCAGCTACGGCAGATCGTGTCAAACTAGTTTGAATAATATCTTTAACTTGCAAAAAAGAATCTTAAAAACAATAGTACCAGCTAAAGTTAAGACTAAACACGGGCACAACTACTCGCTGTTGTTTCAGTACTGTAAAGTCCTCCCCGTACAAAGCATGTTCAAACTAACGATACTACAAGAGGAATATAACAACATTGCAAACTTACATATACAACATAGAAACAGCACACTCAGAACACTACCTATTGACATGTTTGTACTCCCTTCTTATACCAATGTCTATGGTAAGAGAACTAACTATTATATTTTACCTAAAATTATAAATAGTCTCCCACCTGACTTCCGAGATTTGTATATTTCAAACTGTAAAACGATTGGTAAGATAAAAGAACACTTTATAAATTGTAACGACACTAACTTTGTGTTGTAAAATGTAAAAAATAACAATAACATGTACCTATTAATTTTTCTGTTAAACATTGTTACTATAAACTACTTAGAATAAGACAATTATATATAAATCTGAACTCACTGACTGCTAATAAGCCCTTCCGGCTTCTGCAGCCTTTAATATACTTTTTTTAAACTCTGCGATATATTTGGATCTTTAATAAATAAAATGAAAAATACTACATATTAATAATATTTTTCTTCCTTGTTACAGGTACACTACAAAACCGGTACCAACTTATCCTATTATTACCGCGAGTATAAAACGTCAGTATGTATCACAACACGCAATTCAATCCTTGTATTGGCTATCCGCAATTTGGTTACCAACAGGCTGAATTCCAAAGGATGGGATCAAACACTGCAAACCAACAATGGATGGAAAGAAATGACGTCAATCATAATTCTCCTTCGCGTCATTTGATGATGCAGCAGCAAGCCATGCACTACCAGACCTGCATTGAGTATGGGACAACAGGGAGATATAAACCAGGCTGTGATTATTATAATTTAAGCAGTCAACACAAACAGACTGAGCCATACAACACGACAAAAAATGTTTATCTTGACAGATACGCTCCGCCAAATTTAGGTAGAACAGTCACTAATGTTCATTCGAGAATTCAAAATCAACGCACAGAAGCGAGTGGTTATAATAACCTCAATACACTTGATTCAAGAAACTTGCAAAATCAATTCTATAAAGTTGATCCAAAAAACGTGCAAAATCAAGGTAAAGAAGTAAGTGTTTATAATAAACAAAGATCTAATCCTCAAGTACAGCCAATCATTCGAGCAGTACAAGAAGTAAAACCTCTCAAACAAATAGAACGTTGTAAAAATTCTGTCAACGATAATAGCAAGAACAGACATATTAATAACAGTCAAAGTTATACTGAAAATAATTGGCTTATTCCACCTTATGCTATTGGTATACCTGCTGTCGATGCTGTTGTCAGAGAAGGAGATAAACAAACACATAACTTGACAGGACATCCATTAATCCAGCCTATTGATGAATCTGGTCAACGATATTATAATACCAACACAATAAATAACGCAACCAAGAATTCAACTGTAGCTACGCAATATGCAAGCTCCAGTAATAACATACAAGGTTCTTTAATCCAAGGAAATCAATTTAAACAAGCAATGAACCAAATATTCGACCAAAACCACGTACAACAATGCTTTAATGTAACAACTGTCACACAGAAAAGAAAAGCAGATAACACAGAAACTGGTTACAGAGCGAAACACGTTCGTGGTAATGGAGAGAATGAAAAATATAAATGTATAGACCAGACCAGTCAAACTGACGAAACAAAAACCGGTGAAAATAATATTAATCTCAATAAAGAAGCGAAATTCATGAGCAACGCTATGGAATTGATCAATCAAATGCATTTCCAAGTTAGTGTTATGTCAGAAAAGATCAACTATTTTCAAAGAGCTTTACAATCATCGTTTGATGATATGTTTCGTAAACCAAGTTATGGAACTATGGAACATCACACGAAACAAACAAACGAAACACACACAACAAGTACTGCACACACGGAACAAGCTAATGAAGAAACTACTCAATATTTTCATGAAAATTTAGAACCACCGAGACCAGAAATTTCAAACATTGAAGTTAATAATGAACAACACACAACTGAAGATTCCTATGGAATGAACCAGAAAGTAAATAGAGCAAACAACGAAGTGCCAAGCTTTGTTCAAGTGAAGGAAGAAAGTACGCCTTCTTTTTCAGACGAAATATTACGAATGGGACAAAGTGATCAAATGAACAACGACGAAACAGAAATTACGATAAAAGAAGAAATAATATTTAAACATGAAAATTCTCTACAAGAAGAAAACAGAGAAAGCGCAAATTATGATTCAGAATTACAAATTAAAGAGGAAAAAACAGATGGAACAATTGAACATTCTATTTTCCAACGATTCAGTGAACCATTCTTAAATAGTTCTCTCGACGTGAAGCAAGAAACTTCAAGTCGAAATGAACTTCAGCAATCAATGCGAGAATTCTCACAAGGAATAGACAGCTTCATAAACCAAGAGATGCCGATAGAAGAACTAAGAATGTTTGTTGAAAACAACGTAAAAATTGCATCTGACAGTGAGACGTCAAATGTAGAGAACAAATCGACTATAACACAAAGGACTAGACCATCTAACACAGAGGGAAGTTTCACATCGAATGAAGCATCGATGGACGAACTAAGAAGGTGTATGGAGACCGACGTAAGGGTTACTGCAACAACATCGAACAGTGAGCAATCAAATATACAGAGCAAACTGAGTTTAACACAAAGTACTGGACAACCTCGAACAGAGACAAATTTTACAAATACTGAATCGGACAAGGCATCTAGTACTACAAATGCACCGAGAGAATCGACACAAAAAATAATCAAAACTCAGGAAAACAAAGAAGTATCTCCAATAAATAACAACGATAAATACAAATCGTCACTCAGGCATCCAGAATTTAAAAATGGACTCGTTGAGCTCACAGAGGGTTCGGGAATCTATGTGGTTGAAGCCTATTTGATTTATTGCTTGAATGCGTATAAATCCCAAGGTATGTTAGCAGCCTCGTTGCTATTTCTAATATTTTCCGACGAATGTTTGAAAGACAGAAAACTGATCAAGGACGCAGTGATCAATTTTGGGAGTAAAATAATTTTTGAATACGTAGAAAGAAAGGCGCACCTGTACGAAGGTCCTTTTTCAAGGATGAAGTGCATAAGCAAAATGAGAAATGTCTTGAAACTGTTCCATGTCAGATTCGTAAACGCCGTAGAAAAAAATAAGCGCAATTTAGACGGGAAACTTATGAAACGAAGCAACAACGGTCTTAAACGATTATTTAAGAAACTTCAATTGAAAACAAACACCTGTTGAGAATGTTAGTTTGTCATGAAAATTAATTATAAATTACTAGCTTCTGCCCGCGACTTCGCCCTCGTGGAATTTGGTTATCGCGCACCCGCGGCAACTATGCGCTTTTTCGATATAAAATGTAGCCGTCCTTTCCCGGGACCCCAACTATCGCCATGCCAAATTTCATCTCATTCGGTCCAGCGGTTGAAGCGTGAAGAGGTAGCAGACAGACAGACAGAGTTACTTTCGCATTTATAATATTAATATGGATTATGTGCGAAAATTAATTTGAATTGCACGCATCTGCGAAGCAATTCAACGATGTGTGTGAATCCGCACTGGGCCTGGGTGGGCTATAGCCCAAACCCTCTCGTGATGAGAGGAGGCCTGTGCCCAGCAGTGGGCCGTTAAGAGGCTGTTGTAGTGGTGGTGGATGCTTAAAAAAGTTTTGATATATTTTCCACCGTTTTGCAATATTATATTTCAAGACACCTAGAAACCAGTGTTAGATAGTCGCGGAGAAGCATCCTCACAGTGACATTATTATCAAATCTGACTTGGAAAGAAGTAAGCACTTACCAATATTTGACATTAAAGAATTATTTATTGAGTAACTTAAAGTACATATTGGTTTAAACAGTGGTGGGAACCTCTTTTTAGGTATGTAAATACCTGTGTTAAGAGGTACCGCTCTTCCGGTGGTATTGGTAGGTATAGTACTAAGTTTAATCTTATAATAATTATGTATAATCTAATCTTATACAAGTATATTATAATTTTATATATAAATTTTAATTAATGTGAATTTCTACAACATCAAGTTTTAGTGTAGCGTAAGTGTGTGTATGTGTGAACATTAAATTCATCTACCTCATAACATATCATAGGTAATAGGGATGACGACATGGTGAAGAAATCGAAATTCTAATTAGTCCGTCAATCAGGTAATAAAAAAATATTAGACACGTATTTTTTGTTTCATCAAATTAACAAAGAATGACTAAGTTAAAACGCATTAAAGTTGGAGAGTGAGGGCTAACTACGTCACCGTTAGGTATAAATCGTAGCTAACCGTGACGTCACGCGACATTTCAACTCAATAATTATATCTATATATTAGACGGCCGGATTGGTCCAGTTGGTAGTGACCCTGCCTTCTGTTCCGATGGTCGCGGGTTCGAGTCCCACTCGGGGCAAACTTTGTGTGATGAACACGAATGTTTGTACTCGAGTCATGGATGTTAGTATTTATATATTATGTATGTATTTATCTATAATATAAGTATTTATATCGTTGTCTAGCATCCATAGTACAAGCTTTGCTTAGTTTGGGGCTAGGTCAATATGTGTGAAATGTCCCAAGATATTTATTTATTTATTATCCTCCGTATAAGTTTAATTACGGGAAAAAAATAAAAAATACGTGTCCAATACTTTTTAATAATCTTCCTGATAGACTGAGGAAAAAAAAGTTGTCGTCATCCTTATTTAGAGTAATTCAAGTTAAGTTTTAAATCTCGAGAGATAAATAGTACATTTACGGCGGCGACACACAATAGCCAAAGACTTGAGACTGAGAAAATGTGGACGAAAAAACCACTGCAATGGTTCCCCAACTCCCGATCGATGCTCAGCCGAGACAAAAAAACTTATGTTTCTCATTGAACTAACTAAACATACCTAATTGGATATTTTTTTCCTGGTGTACATAATCGTCCCCTTTCGAGCACAGAACCCGACTGTTACGGGAGTTGGTAGGTACCTACAACATGGACATTAGAGACAATTTTCGTCTGGTCCATATTCATTTTCAGACCAAGTCGGTTGGAGACTCTTCTGAGATCAATAAATATAGCACTGAAATCTTCCAGGTTTCAGGGGTTCAGGATTTACTACCTATACTATCATCGGTAAGTCGAATATGAGTACGAACTACCAACCCAACTAACAAAATAACGTTGTATAAGAGTTGCAAGAACGTTTTACATTCCCTGTTTGGTACACAAAGTTGGTCGTATAAACGTAGTTGTCAACGTTTACTAAACGCGAAAAAGGCCCAAATTATACGACTTTTTCGTTATATAGAAGTTATATAAAAGTCCGGCAAGAACGTTGCATAAACGTTGCTTAAAAGTTTTCATGCAACGTTTTGGTCACATAATGGTTCTATCCGGACTGTTATGGGACTTTAGTGGTTCCATAACAGTTGTATAGACGTTACAAGGTAACTGAAATGTCGCATAAGGGTTTAATAGCGACTTTTATGGTACACATTTGCCGTTCCTGACTGATATGAATTACAAACTTAACTTGTAATTCTCATAAGAATTTTACTCAGAAGAAATTCACAATGACGGGAAAAAAGTGTGAGAGAAATGTGTTCAGTGCACCTATTTCTTATGGGAATTTTAGTTTTATGACAATATATAGGTGTGTTTTTGTCCAAATCTTTGCGCCCCCCTCGAATTCTTTGAATTTCAGTCTATGTACAAAATTATTTACATTTTGTTTTCATACTAAAATTACAGCCATCTTGTCTAAGTTACAATGGGACTTCTATACGACTGTTTTAGGACTAAAACGTCGCATAATTGTGGTTTGTGAAACCAATGGTCGGCCATGATAAACGTTTTTAGGGTTCTGTGAGATAGTCCATACTAAATTATTATAAATGCGAAAGTAACTCTGTCTGTCTGTTACCTCTTCACGCTTCAACCGTTAGATCGATTGCGATGAAATTTGGTATGCAAATAGTTAGGGTCCCGGGAAAGGACATAGGCTACATTTTATCCCGGGAAAACGCATAGTTCCCGCGGAAGCGCGATAACCGAATTCCACGCGGGCGAAGTCGCGGGAAGAAGCTAGTAATCCATATCCATATTAATATTATAAATGCGAAAGTAACTCTGTCTGTCTGTCTGTCTGTCTGTCTGTCTGTCTGTCTGTCTGTCTGTCGGTTACCTCTTCACGCTTCTACCGCTGGACCGATTGAGATGAAATTTGGCATGGAGATAGTTGGGGTCCCGGGAAAGGACATAGGCTACTTTTTATCCCGGAAAACGGATAGTTCCCGCGGGAACGCGATAACCGAACTCCACGCGGGCGAAGTCGCGGGCAGAAGCTAGTAATATTATAAATGCGAAAGTAACTATGTCTGTCTGTCTGTCTGTCTGTCTGTTACCTCTTCACGCTTCAACCGCTGCACCGATTGCGATGAAATTTGATATGCAGATAGTAGGGTTCCGGGAAAGGACATATGCTAATTCTTATCCTGGAAAAACGCATAGTTCCCGCGGGAACGCGATAACCGAATTCCACGCGGGCGAAGTCGTGGGCAAAAGCTAGTAAACATAATAAGCAGCAAGATATATATCACTATCCTTAAACCAAAAAACTATGCTTAAAAAAACCTTTAAAAGGATTGTTATCCTTTTGCTAAAAATAAAATATATACGGAACCATTTTTTGGACAAAGTTGTTTAGTTGACACAATGGTAGTTCATTCTAAATAAGTGCCTGTAGGACCTTTATATAACTTTTAGGTCAGATTAAAATTCCCAAACCCTTTTATCTAACGTTTGTACAACGTTGTACCAATCAGTTGTATAAACGTTTACATATATTATATTCTGTTACCATTATACGACGTTGCATAAAGAGTCGTATAAACGCTTTCGGAGTAAACCCTCTTAACTTTGGATTGTCCACAGAAGAAACTTGTATTCTTATCTCATTATATGAACTAAAATATATGTATGACCTTTATATTGTAACTCTTATTTAGCAAAAATAATTGAAAATTTTGATGTATTACAAAAGCAATAAACAATACGAATGAGTTTTATTTTTTATAAGCAAGAATTTGACCACGATCTCACCTGATGGTAAGTGACGATGTAGTCGAAGGTGAAACATGCTTAGGCACTGGTCCCACCGCCGGCTACAAACTATAAGCGAGTGAAACTATAAACTACAAACTAGTGGGCGAGCGGCGAGAAGCGAGTATAGTTTTACTAGTTTAGACGCTGAGCTATAAGCGAGTGTTTGCGTGCGACGGGCGATTACTCGCTCCACTAGCTCAGCCGGGTGGCTGATATATATGATTGTTTTAAATTCATTGTAAATACGTGCACTCGCATCTCGCATCCACCTCATAAGGTAAAATGATCGGTCTGATCGCCAAGCAGGCACCGGCGAGTACCGCTGAGCTAGTTTTATAGTCGATAGCTTTTATCGCGGCGGTCAACTAGTAAACAGTGGTCCCACCGCCAACTATCAGCGAGCTCGGCTATCAACTAGTAAAATTATGTACTAGAAACAGTTGACAATCAGCGGGCGGCTAGTAAACATTGTATGGAATTATCGCTTACTCGCCGGGCGGTGGGAGAGTGTCTTCGCCGGCGGTGTGAACAAGCCAGCTATGAACTATAAATATATATCTCTCTCTTTTATTTACACGAAAGCGATTATCTTTTGTTCGTTTCTTGAGCTAGAAAATAGCCGATAGTTCATAGCTTACTCGCTCGCGGTGGGACCAGTGCCCTAGATAGTACCTGTTCACTCTCGACTTGAAAAGATCCAAGTTATAAGTAACTGACGGGGAAGACAGAGTACCTACTTATGACCTAATCAAGACATTATTTTCAAGAAACTCCATATAATATTTTCCAAGACTGTGTATTTAGAGAATCCCTTTTGAAAACATATTAAAGTGAACAGTGTACGTGTATTCACAATCAACCGGAGAAAAATGGCCCGTCAAAACGGGTGCCCGAACAGCTAGGTCACCCGTTTGGCCTTCGTTATAAAGAGGCGTTATTAGCATATTGGAACGTATTTTCTAATGTCAGTTTGGTCCATATATTTTGACATATTCTGTTAGGCACTGTTCGTCCATATGTTATTACTTATTATAGGTAGGGCAATGGGTTTTCCATTTCAATTTTATGAATGAAATTTACGAAACAGGAAAAAATAGGTACGTGTCGAGTAAACACAAAACGCCTCGTTTTGGCCGCGGGCGGTTTAATTTTTGATAGATTCTCTATCCATGGAAAACAATATAAAACGCCAAATATGTTTAAGGTGCCGGGGCCTAAGTGATAAACAAATGTCTTCACAAACTTCAAGCAAATGGTTTCCGATATATTATTGCCTACAGGAATTAGCATAACATCGTAACATTACAATATTTTTTTTTATATGTTTTCAAAGTGGCTTTCCCCGAATTCGCATGACTCATTATTACGTCGTCACACAATATATTACCCAAGCTATTTTTGTAGCGTACCTATTTAAAAAGTTCCAGTTGATAATAGTGATAATATTGAGTTGAATTGTGTTTGTTCGTAAAAGAAATATGGTTTCTAGTCATTCATTTTCCCGTCTTTTACAAAAAGTAGGTACTTATTTAAATTTCTTTTTAATAAATAAATGTATATCGGGAATCCATGGTTGAAGACACGACTCCAGCTTGACGCAAAATCCACTTGAGTGCTGCCCGAGAGGCGTCGCTAGGAAAAGGACGACAGATCCCAGAGAGATTCCATAGGCTCCCGTCGTGCGCGGACGCATACGATTTGATTATTGTAATTAGTTATTGTTGAATTATTATTGGACTACCTATTGAAGACAGTGTCTCTTAATGGTGATTGTAATTAGTGTAATTAAACTACTGAAGATCGTAATTGAACTATTCTTATAATCTCGAGGAACCCAGTAGCTGAATACCTATACGAAATGCCCACAGACAAGGAAATACCTGATGCTCAGTGCCATTCTCTGACATGTAAATCATATATTCCATCAGTCACTCATATCGAATTTTATAAATAACATTGTTTGATCTTGGAAAAAGTACTAAAAGACAAAAGTATCCGTATCGTTTAAAGTATAAGATTGTTAGCACTTTCAGTTTTCATTGTCTTTCGCTTAATTCCGCCATCTGTTGGCGAGTAGCAATATTACGTGAAATGCCGTTGGTCCAACGTCCATATCCCAGTTGTACAAGTTCTGCCGCTCGATGATAGATGTCGCCATTCTCAACTTAAGAATGAAATGTGATAAAAAAATAATCTCCTATCATAGACTTTCGCAATTTTTTAAAAAAAAATATAGATAGATATAAAAGAATGGAAATGATCTTTTTATGTTGTGATTGGCGACTTAAATAATAATTTCTTAGACTTTCCAGAATTGCATGCCTTTCAAATTTCCATTAGCAAATATTACAACTACATGTTTTACTATATATTTTTTAGTAGGGTACTCTTGAGTTCAAATCTTCTATCTTCTATCTTTATCTATCTATACTATAACAAAAGAGCAGAACCCGGCGTGTCTGTACATAGAAAGAAAAGTTCAAAAAAGGAACGGGGGGTCTAAAATGTATGGTAGACCACAAAACAGCGATTTTTAGAAATCTTTTCTGTCTGTCTGTCTGTCCGTCTGTTTGTTAGAGTTAATCTCCGAAACTACTGAACCGATTTCAATACAGTTTTCAAGGGTAGACAGAGCATCATTTGGAGCAACATATAAGCTATGTTTGATTAAAATCGGATGTCGGAAAGAAACCTTATCGGCAATTTTATATTCCACGCAGACGAAGTCGCGGGCAGAAGCTACATAGTTATTAATAAAAAACTAACTCCTGCCGTGACTTCATCCGCGTGGAATTCGGAAAAAGCGTTCCCCGGGAACTATACGTTTTTCCGGGATAAAAAGTAGCCTATATGTTGACCAGTGTTATAAATTACCCCCATACCAAATTTTGTTCCCATCCATCCAGTAGTTTTCGAGTTAAATCCGGACATACATACATACAGACAATTTTTCCAATCGTTATTTTGTGATCAGTAGCGTTTATAATTATAGTCCCATCGACTTGATAGTTTCTTTTAATTTTCAAGTTTCAGACGCGACTTCTACACTTCATACTGATAAAACTTGGTTTTAGCTATTTTCATCCGAGGAAACCTCGGTCGCCCAGGTCCTACCTACCTAAGGTTTAAATTTGCAAACACTGAGGTCTCCAAAACTTCAAATTATGGAGTGTGGAATGTGTCTTGGCAAGGAGCGCAATCTTATATGGCGAAACAGTTGAAAACGTGTCCAGCGGATTTGATAAGCAACAAAACAAAACACACTCTCCTCACAACCGTTTTCGCCTCAGCGGCGCCATCTGAAGGCGCTACTGCAGATCCGCCTAGGTGGCTTGACTGGAGTGGCGACCGCAGCGCCCCCAACCTACCCGATTTGGTGTCCACTTTTGGAACTATAAAGATTGCGCTCCTTTACTTCAACCCTCCATATTTCAAATATCACATTAAAATTGACACTATTGTATGGAATGACAGCTTTGACACTGACAGCCACCACCTTGCAGATAGTGGCGCCAACTAGTGAGGAATACGGTGGCCCCCATTAACATGTACTTCCTGCTTCGCAACAGTAACAGAAAAAAATACCAACAAACAATACATGCAAACACAATGAGAGAATTGACAGTAATTGATACAATTTGTGTCAAGCACGATTTATGTATGCACGCAACAGTTTGACAGTAGGACAGATGTCGGTAATGCCTGTAACAAGATTATTAAAAGGAAAAAAAACAAATCACAATGAAAAATGACGTCAAACGTAATATCTTGAGGGTTTACTCCGAACGTTGGCATCGTCGCAAATAGCTGTCAAATATTTCGCTGTTTTCATTAATTTCTGAATATTACTGAATGAAAACATGAATTATCGCTCTATGGTTCAATAAAACATTAAGTATGGATTGCAACAATTATCATAGGAACACGAATTATTTAGGATTATTGAAGTACTATCTTTTGAAAACCTTCCATCACATTTTCCATGCATGTAATCTTACTATATGTACGCCTAACCAACAAAATATATAAAACGAGACGCGTCATTCAACCATAGAACGATAACTTCTTTTTTAATTCAGTATTATTGATAAATTAATGAAAACAGCGAAACATTTGACAGCTATATGCGACGTTGCCAAGTTTCGGGATAAACCTTCTTAATCATTAATTACAAGTAGGTATTGTAACGGGAGGTTGATGCTAGCTCGTGTGGATGCTGTAGGCACGGAGATCAGCAGTGGAAGATGAAGACACGAAGACCCGGCACGGAGACTCGCTGGGCATCAGGATATTGACTAGCTAATAAAGAAAGCGCTGACTGGCCCTAACACTGCCCTATCATTTCCCTAATTAATAAATAATAAAACTTTGGTTGAATTGAATTCATCGCATTGTATTCAGAGATCCACCCTTTACAAGAGCTATCAAGACTAAAGAAACCGACCAGGAAGCGAGTTAAACTCGCGTGGAGAGGGTTCCGACCCTTGATTATTTTCAATGACGTCATTTTCAAACCGTTTCACAGGATAAACTCTTCTATACTTCAAATACCATGGACTTCTTGATAATTTTTCTGTAATCTATAGGTCAATAAAACTATCCTCGGTATTTTAAAAAAAAATAGTCCAGTAGTTTCGGAGATAATTGGTAATTTTTCGCGACCAAAAAGAAATGAAAAAAATATATTTGAGGCCCTCATAAGAAGTACTTTCATTTGATATGTCACACGATATAGTTTGAAAAACTTCATTACTATTTTTTCAAATTTAGCCCCCGAAAATAGGATCTATGTTTAAAATTCATTTATTTTCGTTACACGTCCGACTTTCGGTCACAAACTTACATATGTACGTACCAAATTTCAACATAATCGGTCCAGTAGTTTCGGAGAAAATCGACTGTGACAGACGGCCGGACAGACACACGAGTGATCCTATAAGGGTTCCGTTTTTACCTCATGAGGATCGGAACCCAAAAAAAACACACGTTCACATTTATAATATAATATTATCTATATACTATACTAAGCATGAATTTGATAAATTGATTTTGAAATTGAGCATTTCTTATTCTACACGAGACGAATCGTTTTTTTTTTATTACGACCTCTACTCTACAGGATGTATCGTAGAGACAGATAAATCTTAAGATCGCGAACCAAATGCCTGCTTTGCATAAGGCTAAAGTATGATATAATGACATTATCTGGGGTGACACGCAGATCCCAAGTACTGTCAGTGCCAGAACAGTTTCAATGAAAAATGATGTTTTAAAAAATAGGTAATTAATATTGTACCAATTACCAATTTACTACATAGACTCGTTGTTTTTCCGTTTATTCCATATTGATATAAGTACTGGTAACATTCACCGTTATAATAATGAACGTGCTTTTGCCCGCGAGTTCGTATGCGCGTAAAAATTTACATGTAAAATCCCATGGGAATTTCGGGAAATGTCTTAGTGCTTCGCTACACTTTTTTTTCGAATTTCAGCTCTCTAAGACGACGACGTCGAAGACGATCCTAACGGTGAAATATTTTACTCCTGATTTTCATTATATTTTTATTTTGTATTCTTTCTGACGATCTCAATGTGAAATTCTCTTATTTTGACATGTAAAATATGCTGTAATTTGATATTGGGAAATAAATGTCTATGTCTATGTCTATGTCTATGACCAGTACCTTCGGCTGTGCGTTGTCATCGGTCAGTAAATCAATCACGGAAGGTTTTAATTTACTGATATTTGAGTCAATACCTAAGTACCTAGGTGTTCTTCGAATGAATTCAAAATTTATAGAAAGTACTAGCCGATGCCCGCGAACTTCTTCCCGCGTAGACTTAGAATTTGCGTACCCTATGATACTATACATATAGACAGTTATAGTTATAGCCCCGTTATAAACCCGTTCCCGTGGAAATATCGGGATAAAAAGTACCCTATGTTATTGCCCGGGTCTCAAACTATGACCGTACCAAATTTTATCCAAATCGGTCCACTCGTTGCGACGTGAAGGAAGGACAAACAAAGAAACACACTTTCACTTTTATAATATTAGTGTGGATTCGAAGAATACATTTTAGTTGACGGCTGTAAAATCACCCCTTGGGGGCACAAGACATAATAACGTAGATAAATCTATGATGAAAAATTGGATGTACACTTGTGTATACAACTGTTCCTACCACCATAAAGGTTACACGTAACAAATGCGGTCAAGTTTGGGAGACTCAGTCTTATGTATTTCGATCAAAACATATTATATTTATCTTCTACCAACTTATTGTTGCATCCACACATAGATAATCTTCTCCAGCAATATATTTACTACCTTATTTCCATCTCCATAGAGGTTATTTTATTTGTAGAAATATTGTAAGCTATATTTTTTCCGCATAGAATACTTAGCGATGGTACGTTTTTGTTTTTAGGGTTCCGCGTCACAAAAAACGAAACACTTAAATAAAGCAGGGGTCGGCAACCTTTGATAGCCAAGCGCACACAATGTGGCAAAATATAGACAAGACCACCCTTAAAAGATTTAAAAATGCTGATTAATCATTTATTTAGCAAGTATATTTAGGTACAAAAAGTGCCTACTGGACCGCAAGTAAGGAGTCCAATCACAGTCAAGAAAATTCATACCTAAGTCGTCTCGTTCCAACATGGCATTTACGGCCATGGAAGTAGTAACTCATATTCATAACTGGAACTACCTCGGTGACAAAATTGTGTTCCAGGTGCACGGGGATGAGGGGCGTGAAAAGCTTGTACCTATCTCTCTTTATTTGACCTTTAACGAGAGATAATGACAAAACAAGGTTCGGTTGAAATTTTGGGCACGTTTTTGAATCCTGGACGAAAACGATCTCGGACTCACGTCTTTAAGGTCAATTTTAATTGTTTCGAAATTGACACTACTCACTCCAGATGTAGGTACTTATGTACTATTACCTCCACACTTACGACCTTCGTTTCGTTGTAAATACGTAGATTAATATGCGTGGTCTATAATCTATAGTAACATGCAAAGTAAACAACGAACGGAACCCTCTCCATGCGAGTTAAACTCGCTCTTGTCCGTTTTTTGCAACACTTATTGTTTTAAAATGCAAATTCTAGATTATGTACGAGGCTTTTTAAAAAGGTTTCGTCTTCTAGTGGAGTGATGGCGGAACTGCTCTGTAGATTCCATGTTTTTTTATGTTCTTGATCTTGAACATCCGGATCTTCAGGTTATTCCCATGGAAAAATAAAAATCAGTACTCACCAGCCTAAGTCCCACTGCTGGGCACAGGCGTCCTCTTATGACGAGAGGGTTTTGGGCTATACTTAGTCCCCAAGCTAGCCCCGAGTTGGTTGGGGGCTTCACACACATTTTCGGATTACTTCGCAGAAGTGTGCAGGTTTCTTCACGACGTTTTACTTCACGGAAAGCTTCTTGGTAATGAATTTCTCACATTGATTTGAAGCTCTGATCCACTGCATGTGAGGCCAAACCACTAGGATGCTACGGCTATAAAGTTTCTATAATATACTAGCTGACCCCGCGGACTTCGTACCACCATAGAATCTCTTTTTTGGGTAGGTATGAAAAATAGCTTACGTCCTATTCTCAGACCTACTGAACATGCACTCCAAATTTCATAAGAACCGGTCGAGCCGTTTCGGAGGAGTTTGGTTACAAACACTGTGACGCGAGAATTTTATATATTATAATATTACCTATAGATTCTGCGAGACTATTAGATACATCTCCGCCGGTATAACTCGCATAGGGTCCGATCCAATAGTTGGAGGGTTCGCGGGTCAATTCGGCTGTAAAAACCAATTAGTAAAGATGGGACTATGTACCGATATAGCTTGCAGAATGTGTGGCGAAGAGGATGAGTCAATGAGACACATCCTGTGCAAATGTGACGCACTCGCCAGGCTCTGAATGAAATTCCTAGGTAGCGGTTACCCTGAACCAGGGGATTTCAAAGCACTGCCATTGCACTCCATCATTAACCTATTGGTGAAGGTGGAGGAAGCAATGGACTAGCTGCACGGAGAGGGGTAATTACAAAAATGTTCCCAATGGGTCGAAGTGTATCCTCAAGGACCCAACAGTCTCAATATAAGGGTCCGGGATAATTAGGAAAAAATGTAGGTTATGTCACTCGGGATTAACGTAGCTTTCTACCGGTTTAGGATTTTTTTAAATTGGTTCGGTATTTTTTGAGTAAATCCATTACAAACCAATAAATCTTTCGTCTTCATATAATATGAAAATTAATATAGATAAGTAACTGATTTCAGACCTTTTTAGACTGCAATAAACACCTTTTTAGTCCACTATAGCGCCATTATAAAAACTTTTATTGTTTTTAAATACTTACCTTATGACCATTATAAAACTAATAGCCGTTTACTGCCGTTTAGGTTGTGAAAGAGTGACATTGACATCTGAACCCATTATGATAATAAATTTAATACTTGCGAAATTATAATAATACAGTCATCATTTTTATTCCTAAAGACAAACAATAAAAAAAACCGGCTAAGTGCGAGTCGGACTCGCGCATGAAGGGTTCCGTACTATCCTACTCTATTAAACGAGCATTATTTGTATATGTTATATATACATATGTATATATTAGTAATCACGTTCTCGAAAACGTCTCTAATAATTTCGATAAAAATTGGAATATCCCTATATTCCAAATTTCATCTTACGGGGGTGAGAAATCGATATATCTTCTCATATCGGGAAAAACTCGTTTTTAGCTATTTTCACCCGCGAAAAGCTCGGTCACCCAGGTACTTATCTATAAAAACGGCAAAAAAATCATGTCTGTTGTTGAGAGAGAGTTCATGAGATACAGCCTGGTGACAGAAAAAAAACATGGGTTTTGTATGGGAGCCCCCTTAATTTTTTTAAATGCTGTTTTTTAGTATTTGTTGTTTTAGCGGCAACAGAAATACGTCATCTGTCTGACTATTGATGGTGACAGACAGACAGACGGTGGAGTCGTAGTAATAGGGTCCCGTTTTACCCTATCGGTACGGAACCCTAAAAAATTTAAATCTCAAAAATGTTTTTTGCACCAGTTTAGGTACGTGAGAGTTGTCGTTTTAGCATTATTACTTATGTTCGTTGGGTCCATCGTAGAATAACATGTTTCATACAAAAACAACATGTTTTTTACCCTCTGTTAACAATGTTGACTGTCTCAAGTTAAATATAAAATCACAATCAGTTCACAAACGTAATATTCAACGGTGACATTCAAATTTTCCGTCACCCGAACGACCTGGTCATTGAATAGGTCGAACGTGCTACTAAGACGTAATAAATTAAATTCAAAAAGTGTGTTATAAAAACTTGGACTTACGACTGCCTATATATCAAGATAGTTCGTTTTTTGTGAGAGATCGAAGATAACAGGACAACGACATTCGCATTGTTTAGGCAATGTATACTTACGTATAGGCACGGAATATTTAATAGTACTACATACAGAATGGCCACGGAATCACCCGCCTGAATCTAGCCGGCGCGCAACTCGCCCAACTCGCCCTTACCGTCATTTGTTGCATCCGGAGATGGAGAGTGGATCACTGGCCCGCGTACTGGTACACACACATTTACAAGTGTACAGACGTCCTCGCACGCAAACATTGACACTTCATTCGAATTGTGTTCCAAATCGTACTTTTATAGGCCGTGTCCGCCCTGTGCTATAGGGTCAAGAAATGGGTCTAGGAAGCGCTGGTAAATTCTTTTTCTGACGTGAAAAGTGCCCCTATGTGGCCAATTTGCTAAATAAATTATTGAATTTTGAATTTTTGATAAGCAAAACGTTGTGACGATAGTTTACCCACAGAATCAGCTATCGATTCTAAGCATGTTTATACTGGGCCATACTTTTTTTTTGACTAAGTAAATTGATGGTGTGAGCGATATCTGAATCCCATAGTATGTTTTTTTACGAACTCAAAAAATACCTACAAAACATGCTTAGAATCGATAGCTGATTCTGTGGATAAAATATCGTTACAACGTTTTACTTGAACCCGTATAAATATGTGGGAAAGCCTGCTCTTTGATGCTGATAATGGTTTCCATATCCTGGCGATTCTGGTTATGTAACCTACTTTGGTACTGGCGGAATGCAAAGCACTGATGATATTCGAGTTTGGCCATAGATAGCTGTCAACCATCTAACGAATGTCACGACGTGGCTTGTCATTGGAAATTGAGAGAGAAATATTCAGGACAAGCAGAATCTTATCATAGTCAAACAATAAACGACTACCGCCCATCTGCCTTAAACTGACATTGGCATAGGCATCTCTGCTGCCATTAACCGCGATTGATTGATTCAGGACAAGATCCTAACTACAGGCTAACTCCAGTCCAGGCATCACGTGCTTTGCAGATCGCTCCACGAGTGCCATATAATCTCCCCAGCCCGTTCCCAGGACGCCCATACAAGCTACGATGAAAGGCTCCTAAAGCTGCGGATCTCGGTCATGTGTCAACAAATATAACATAGAAACAGTAAGAATGACAACCTTCGTACAAATCAGCGTACGCCCGAAATAAGTGTTAAATGCGATAATAGATGTCGCTGCCTAGGCAGCCTGTATGAACATTCGGAACGCCCCCTGGATATTGCTCGCGTACAGAGCTTTTCCGATCTATCAGCTGATAAATAGCAGTGCTCGCATTGTTGTTTCGGTAGGGGGTTAAGGCAGCCGGTGAAATTTCTGTCATAGAGGCATTCCATCTTAGGCCTCAGGGTAGGCAACGCATTCGAGATCTTATGGTTTCTTAATGGGGGATCATAGGATTTCGGTGTCCATGGGCCGCAGTGACCACTTACCATCAGGTGGGCTGTATGCTCGTTTGCCTATAGGTACCATTGGTATAAAAAAGTGCTGAAAGAAAAAGAAAGCTAAAAACAACCTTGGAATCGATAACTGATACAATGAGTGACATACTATCACTACCACGTTTCGCTCGACCCAGCAGTACTATATACCTGTGTATAAATAAATAAATAAATAAATATCTTGGGACATTTCACACATATTGACCTAGCGCCAAACTAAGCAAAGCTTGTACTATGGATGCTAGACAACGATATAAATACTTATATAGAGTAATACATACATAATATATAAATACTAACATCCATGACTCGAGTACAAACATTCGTGTCCATCACACAAAGTTTGCTCCGAGCGGGACTCGAACCCGCGACCATCGGAACAGAAGGCAGGGTCACTACCAATCCGGCCGTCAAAGTATAAATTTGCAATATGAACTATCATTAGACATGTTAAGTATGTACTATCACTGATCGATCATTAATCATATAACCTATAGGTATATAATATGTATGCAACAATAGGCATACTTCTTGCAATTGTTTTGTAACAAGTCCTTACAGTTATTTACCGTCGAAAACATACTCGCAAGTTTCTTCGAGCGATTAATATTTCAAGTTACGTAACTGTCCGTAACTAATTCTCAAAAGGATGTTTTGAAAATGGAAGTAGGTAGGTACCCTTAATATGGTGCATTGTTCTTTTTGGGTTCCCCAGGAAAAAGTGATCTTCATACGTAAGCCTAAATCCGTATTAATATTATAAATGCGAAAGAAACTGTCTGTCTATCTGTTAAATAAAATAAAATAATGTCAAATCAAATAAAGTATATCGCGGGAACGCGATAGCCGAATTCCACGCGGGAGAAGTCGCGGCCAGAAGCTAGTTATAATTATATTGTATACTAATTGGCTTAGCCCGGTGAACTTCGTATCACCCGAAAGCGATTTCCATACAAAGTTATTTGTTTTTTTTTTGTTTTTTCTTCACACTTTTCCCGATTTTTTTTAAATCTCTAAACCTTTCCTAAATCATGGGGAATAAAACAAAAAAAGAATTAGCCAAATCGGTCCAGCCGTTCTCGAGCCTTGGCAATTCATCCACACTATCCATACTAATATTATAAGTGTGAAAGTGTGTTTGTTTTTTTGTCCTTCCTTCACGTCGCAACGAGTGGACCGATTTGGATAAAATTTGGTATGGAGATAGTTTGAGACCCGGACAATAACATAGGATACTTTTTATCCCGATATTTCCACGGGAACGGGATTTCCACGGGTCAAACCACGTTTAATACTAGAAATAACTACAACCATATACATGGTGGGTCAGAAACTATGGCAAATAATTAACCCACAGTATCGGCTATCGATTCTAAGTATATTGTATAGGTCTTTAATTTTTTTTGAGTAGGTAAAAAAAAAAATTGTATAGGATTCAGGTGTCGCTCACACAACCAATCCCATATACATTTTTTTTTTTACCAACTCTAAAAAAATTAAAGACCTATACAATATACTTAGAATCGATAGCCGATACTGTGGGTTAATTATTTGCCATATTTTCTGACCCACCGTGTATATGTATACAAGGTGCTAACAAATTAGTCAAGGATATTTTAAGAGATAATAAATTACATTAAAACAATTAACTATTAACTATAATTAAGGGAAAAAAAAATTCGGCGGGACAACGGCAGGTTCTTAAACAGGATGTTTTAACGTAGCAAATTTGTTTCCTATTTTTCTCCAAAAAAACATAACAAAACCAATGATGTTTCATACTTAAATGTACTTCGAGAGCCGAGTACTATCAGCTGTAAAAATATCCGTGACTAATTTGTTAGCACCTTATAGTATCAACGGATAGATTCTGAGTCTACGCCACGCAGGACGAAGTTCGCGGGGTCAGCTAGTCTAATATATAAAATTCTCGTGTCACAGTATTTGTAACCAAACTCCTCCGAAAAGGCTCGATAGATTCTTATGAAATTTGGAGTGTACGTTCAGTAAGTCTGAGAATAGGACGTAAGCTATTTTTCATACCAAAACAAAAACCGAGGCGGTACGTAGTCCGCGGGGTCAGCTAGTTTTTATATATAAGAATTCTTTTATTATTTCTTTTGTTAATATAGTTTGCAAAATGTATAATTCTAGTTTTTCTGATATCGATATATTTAACCCATGTCTTCAAAAGTTCACGGTCCTAGTTTAAGCCCTAACTGATAGGTACTTAAGTTATTATATTTCACGTAACATATTTTATGCCATTGTTAGTATTCTTCTATATCTATTTATCCATCGCCTTTATAAAGTAACGTCACATTTCCTAGAAAAAATATATTGCTCGGTTAGTAATATGTTTTAATAATCCTTTGGTAACTTTACTGGTTAGTGTATAATCTAAGTTCCCCACTGTATAAGTCATATTGTACCGTCTTTACCCAAATAAACATTAAAACATAAGAAGATTTAGGCAAAGGAACCCTCCATATTCATAGCACTTTATATCTGACGTCTTAAATTTAATCCGCTGCATATAAGTCGACTTTCGCAAACGTTGTCGCTTTAGGAGTCATGACGTCAAGCGCCATTTAAGAATGTCAAAAAGTTGGGGGATAAAAAACACCAAATTTTTTGCAAAAAAAAAACCGGCGAAGATGCGAATTAAACTCGCGTGGAGAGGGTTCCGACCCTTGATTATTTTCAATGACGTCATTTTCAAACCGTTTCACAGGATAAGCTCTTTTATATGAAAGATTTCAAATACCATGGACTTCTTAGTAATTTTCCTGTAATCTATAGGTCAATAACTATTCTCCGTATTTTTTCCAAAATGTTAGGTCCAGTGGTTTCGGAGATAAGGGGGGAATGGTCAATTTTCGCCTATTTTCTTAAATAAATCGAAAAGTTTTGAACGAAAAGGAAATAAAAATATACATTTGAGATCGTCATAAGAAGTACTTTCATTTGATATGCCACACGGTTTAGTTTGAAAAAGTTCATTAATATTTTTACAAATGAAGCCCCCAAAAATAGGGTATATGTTTAAAATTCATTTATTTTCGTTACACGTCCGTCTTTGGGTCACAAACTTACATATACGCACCCAAAATTCAACTTAATCGGTCCAGTAGTTTCGGAGAAAATCGTCTGTGACAGACGGACGGACAGACACACGAGTGATCCTACAAGGGTTCCGTTTTTACCTCTTGAGGTTCGGAACCCTAAAAAACCGGTAAGTAGCGTAAATACCTTTGATATACCTACCCAGTGTCACTCACAATCAAGACGAATAACGTCACCTCACAAGCTAAAATATATCAAACCGTTTAGACTACGAGCAAGCCAAAGAAATAGATATACTCGTAGATCTATACATAATAACATACTACATACTACTAATACATTCCTTCTGGTGCAATCGGTTAAAAACTAGAGCTTCTGTCCGCGTGGAAGTCGGTTATAGCGTTCCCGCGGGAACTATGCGTTTTTCCGGGATCAAAAGTAGCCTACACATTACCGAAAATTTTTTTTTCAATGTAATATATAAAATTCTCGTGTCACAGTGTTTGTAACCAATCTCCTCCGAAACGGCTCGACCGATTCTTATGAAATTTGAAGTGTACGTTTAGTAGGTCTGAGAATAGGACGTAAGTTTATTTCATACCCAAAAAAATCTAAGGCGGTACGAAGTCCGCGGTGTCAGCTATAAAAAAATAAAAACTGACTTCAAACTCCGACAGCCTACAAAGTCGGTGTCCAGTGAACCGACCCAAAGCTGATGACAATCTTATAGTGAACTTGACACCGACTTTGTAGGCTGTGGGAGTTTGAAGTCGTTTTTTTTTTTTTTTTGAAAGAAAATAATTAAAATTTTGTCATCTTAGAATGACTTTAGTTAGATAACGATTACTACTTCAGCCTATTTGCGTCCCACTGCTGGGCACAGGCCTCCTCTCATCACGAGAGGGTTGGGGACTTCACACACATCTTTGAATTACTTCGCAGATGCCTGCAGGTTTCCTCACGATGTTTTCCTTCACCGAAAAGCTCAGTGGTAAATTCAAATTGAATTTCGCACGTAAGTAAACTTAGAGGTGCGAGCGGTATCGAACCCCCGACCCTCTGCATGAGAGGCGGTAGGTCGAACCTGTGGTCGAACCACTAGGGTAGGTACCACAGCAGTTCTAGAAGATAACGATTAGTCAAGATCATCCAAATTCCGAATCGCTACCATGAGTCATATTACTCATATTCGTTATCCTTATTTGTACGTTTGGTGTTTGTTCATTTTTGTATTGGCTTATTTTAGGAAATCTCTTTCACAGGTTGGATTTTAACCGCAGAATTATTGTAACATCCGCAGAAGGGGACTATCGTTTCTTTGCTCACCAGTTGGCGCCACTGTTGACTAAGGTCCAGAGGTATAGCTGTCAAACGGCGACTTTATAAGATCGGCGCCCAAACAAAGTTTTTAAAATCTTGAATCTCATTAAGTTTATTAATTATAAATAAATATCATAATATCGAGTAGCTATGCCGCAATGTTGTGCAGTTCCGTTTTGTTCGAAAGAAAAATCCGTTTTCAAAGCGTTCACACTCGTCGCCAAATAATCCATATTTGCGATAATTTCACGAAGGAATTCACTTTTCAACAGGTAAATTAAACAAATTATAATTTATGTCACGAAGCCCGCCAAAACCAGTGAAAAGTGAATGTTATTGGACCTCACGCGACAATAGCGCCTCTAGTGGCAAATTCACACGCGATAGCCTCCATTATTGCGTTTGTTCCTGGCGAGTCACACCTCTAACTGTCACACTGTGACTTGATGAAAATACTTTTTGGAAAAGATCCCATCCAGTCACACTCACACTCAAACCTGTTACTACGAGTAGATAGGACAACTTTCATAATTAAGTAAGTAAAAAAAAAATAAGTAAGTAACACTTTATTGTACAGAAAAAAAAAACAAATACAATTATCAATACAGAGAAGAGACACATGTACAAAGGCGAGCTTAACTCCCAATAAGTCACACTCAACTGTCACACTGTAACTCGTTGGGAATACTTTTTTGCAAAGAATGTCCAACTAGTCTCAATAAATCTAATCATAGGTATAATAAATCTACTTAAGGCACTGGTCCCACCGCCGGCTACAAACTATAAGCGAGTGAAACTATAAACTACAAACTAGTGGGCGAGCGGCGAGAAGCGAGTATAGTTTTACTAGTTTAGACGCTGAGCTATAAGCGAGTGTTTGCGTGCGACGGGCGATTACTCGCTCCACTAGCTCGCATCCACCTCATAAGGTAAAATGATCGGTCTGATCGCCAAGCAGGCACCGGCGAGTACCGCTGAGCTAGTTTTATAGTCTATAGCTTTTATCGCGGCGGTCAACTAGTAAACAGTGGTCCCACCGCCAACTATCAGCGAGCTCGGCTATCAACTAGTAAAATTATGTACTAGAAACAGTTGACAATCAGCGGGCGGCTAGTAAACATTGTATGGAATTATCGCTTACTCGCAGGGCGGTGGGAGAGTGTCTTCGCCGGCGGTGTGAACAAGCCAGCTATGAACTATAAATATATATCTCTCTCTTTTATTTACACGAAAGCGATTATCTTTTGTTCGTTTCTTGAGCTAGAAAATAGCCGATAGTTCATAGCTTACTCGCTCGCGGTGGGACCAGTGCCTAACTGAGAAAAGGTGAGATCTTTCTTGTAACATTCAGTGATGCAAAATAGAGATTTCAGTTTGCCATGCCATCATCCCCTGTCAATTCACAATTCACATACCTATAGAGTTTTCCAACGTACGCCGCAATGTAAGAAGATTGTCAGACTATATAATTGTTTTGTCTATGGCATAACTAAGTAAAGGTATAAGGTGAAAAGAAACGCATATTTTATAAAAGCCCTTACAATGTCCTCCCAAACATTCCACCCAAAATTCACCATTTCGCTGGATTCCTATCGTTCTTTGTAGCCAAAACGAAGCGTTTTGTGGATAACGGAACCCGGCGTTAATCAAATGTTCAAAAGTTCAAGTTACGGTTGATGATTAAAATGCATAAAAAGAAATTATTAATTTGTTGGTAATAAAAAAAAATACCTGGAAGGTCGAGGCGGGAGCGTAGCGCACCTTCTAACCTAACCTATCCGAATTATTTTTGTTTGGGCTAATCCTTTCGCTCGCTACGCTCGCTCACATCGATAATATTCATTAAGTTTTGTTTAATTTTGTCTCATCAGGTAACAGTTGGAAATTTGGTACCTACAAGTATTTATTCCCGACGAGTCACACAATGAGACAGTTGGGTGTTATTCAATAGGAATAAACGATTAAAGTGGTGCCATCTAGTAACAGATGTAACTGGATGGGATTTTATTTCGTTGAAAGCGTGACTTGTTGGGAAGGATAGTGTAAGGTAGTTTCGTCTAGTAACAGTGTGACAGTTGAGGTGTGACTCGAAGGGAATTAGTGTGGAAAATTGTCCCACCTAGTAACAGGTGTGACAAGTTGGGATTTTTTTTGAAAAAAATATTCTCAACGAGCAACAGTGTGACAGTTGAGGTGTAACTCGTTGGGAACACGTGTTGAAACTTTTCCCATCTGGTAACAGGTGTGACTAGTTGGGATATTTTTTCAAAAAAACTTCCCAACGAGTCACAGTGTGACAGTTGAGGGGGTGACTCGCCGGGAACAAGCCCATTATCGTAACATGAGCCATGAGGAGTAATTCCGGGTGTTGGTAGCTATCTACTAGCTTCTGCCCGCGACTTCGCCCGCGTGGATTTCGGTTATCGCGTTCCCGCGGGAACTATGCGTTTATCCGGAATACGAAGTAGCCTACCTACGTATGTCCTTTCTCAGGAATCGAACTACCTCCATGCCAAATTTCATTTCTATCGATCCAGCGCTTTCAGGGCGAAGAGGTAACAGACAGACAGACAGACAGACAGAGTTACTTTCACATTTATAATATTACTAGCTTCTGCCCGCGACTTCGCCTGCGTGGAACTCGGTTATCGCGCTCCCGTGGGAACTATGCGCATTTCCGGGATAAAAAGTAGCCTAGTTTCTAAGTCCAATATTTACAACAAAGGCTGTTTCAAAATGTCAGAAAAAGTTTATAACAAGATCCCAGTAGAGATAAGATCAGTCAACGGAAAACTGTTTTATATAAAATTACGTAAGTGGCTGCTCGAAAATTGTTTTTATACACTTAATGAATTTTTTGACATAGAATTTTAATTTATGAATATTTATATTTATCTTTATACACTAATTGATTTTTATTTTTGACATGAAATTGTAAGTTATATTTTTATTTTTATAGGTACACTAAATTAATTGAAATTATGATTTGATAAAATATGTTTTTTTTATTATTATTTTACGTTTACATATTTTATTGTGACATTATTTGTAGGCATGAAGTAAAATTGTAGTAAGTGAATAATTCATTTAAAATATTAATTTTCATTTAGGTAATCAATAATCATTAAATATTTGCATGCCGCTTGCGGTAGAATGTGTGAGACTACTGTATATATTATATAAGTATACATAAGAAAATCTAAATATGTAACCATGTTCTCGCAAATAAACGTTATCTTATCTTATCTTATCTTATCTAGTCCTTTCCCGGGACTCCAACTATCTCCATACCAAATTTCATCCAAATCGGTTCAGCGGTTGAAGCGTGAAGAGGTAACAGATAGACAGACAGACCGAGTTCTTTCGCATTTATAATATTAGTATGGAAGTATGGATATTAGTATTAGGGATAAATTTGTAAAAATGTTTTTTTTTAAGGTTCACCAACTCTATTAAATGATGGCTTCAAGATGATAATTAGTGAAATATGCTTCTGGCGCCCGCCTAGCGGTGGTGGCAACTTGAGATCAGGTGCGTCGTCCACATTTGTCTATAGCATTTTTTTTTGTTATGATTTTTGTAAACGAGCAGAATTTTCCTTTGCCTTGTATTTATTTCACAAGCGTATCCGAAACCTTGATATGAGATCTTTACTTTTATTATGCGAATAATCAAGGCCTCGGTCCGAGACCAGCGGCGCGATGCGCGGAGCGTTGAGCGGCGCGACAAGCGGTTTAAGGCATTCACTGCCACTTCTTTTTACGAACTTTCGCCAGGTGCCACATCTGTCATTAAGGGAACATTGAAACGCACATGTGCGTTCAAGGCACTGCGGGAAAGTCAGCAAAACGCACATATGCGTCGGTGGCAGTGAATGCGTTAAAATAATGTCAAAGACAAGGTAATGATACAATAATATACTTCGCCAGGTATGACAGTCCGGTATTCTGTAGTAGTGTGGGTGTCACCCGAACGTCATTCGCACTGCTGTGTGTTGCGAGTGCTGTATTAAAATAATTCCCGACCCCCATGTATCCTGTGAAGGTTTCATTAAATTATTACGTGCATTTGTTTTTAACGTGTCCCATTTTATGTGCTTAAACAAGTTAGTGACAATTGTAATGCGCAAATAATTTATTTTCCATTATAAAAGCAGAAAATATTTCCTCAATTTTTGTTTTATTGCAATACTTAAAGTGGCAACTCGACTTTGACGTTAGGGGCTAGTTTTCTTAGAACATGCGCTTGCACACTGAGGTCACACTATTGTATGTAATGACAGGCTTTGACATAGACAGCTGAAGCCTGATGGTGTACATCGTAAAGCTCTGTACGCGAGCAATATCCAGGTGGCACTTCAAACGTTCATACAGGCTGCCTAGGCAGCGACATAACATTTAACACTTATTTCGGGCGTACGCTGATTTGTATGAAGGTTGTCTATTTTATATTAAATTTACCCGTTTACCTTGCTTTTTCTAGAGTATTACGTAGAGAGAACGCGAGATAGGTAACGCTACTCCATAAACACTGTCATAAATCCATCCATCCATACTTAATACTATAAATGAGAAAGTAACTCTGTCTGTCGATCTGATCGTTACCTCTTCACGCTTCAACCTCTGGACCGATTGAAATGAAATTTGGCATGGAGATAGTTGTGGTCCCGGGAAAGGACATAGGCTGTCTGTCTGTCTGTCTGTTACCTCTTCACGCTTCAACCTCTGGACCGATTGAGATGAAATTTGGCATGGAGATATTTGGGGTCCCGGGAAAGGACATAGGTTACTTTTTATCCCGGAAATACGTATAGTTCCCGCGGGAACGCGATAACCGAATACCACGCGGGCGAAGTCGCGGGCAGAAGCTAGTATCGTCATATGTTTAATTTTATCGCTTGACGCGCCGCTTAACGCTCCTCGCATCGCGTCGCTAGTCCCTGAGCGTGGCCTAATAATAAAGTCTCATAAATAGCGACAAGTCGTTCTCAAAGCGCATATTACATGAACTTAATGTTATTATGATAATTTACTTATTAGTAATTTAAATAGTTTGCGATTTGTTTTTGAGACAAATAAACCTTCAAATTGAGAACAAAAAAAATCTATTTGGGGTACCTAATTTGTTTCTACATATTCCATATTTATAAATCCATAGTATATGTAATGACAATAGGGATGACGACAACTTTTTTTTCCTTAGTAGACTCAGGAAGATTATTGAAAAGTATTGGACACGTATTTTTTCTTTTTTCACGTAATCAAACTTATATGGAGATATATTGAGTTGAAATGTCGCGTGACGTCACGATTAGGTAAGATTTATACCTAATGGTGACGTAGTTAGCCCCCACTCTCCAACTTTAATGCGTTTTAACTTAGACATTCTTTGTTAATTTGATAAAACAAAAAATACGTGTCTAATTTTTTTTTATTGACTGGCTGACGGACTAATTAGAATTTCGATTTCTTCACCCTGTCGTCATCCCTATTTGAATTAACCACTGAGCTTTTCGGTGAAGGAAAACATCGTGAGGGAACCTGCACGCATCTGCGAAGTAATTCAAAGATGTGTGTGAAGTCCCCAATCCGCACTGTGAGGACTATAGCCCAACCCCACCCCACATAATTATATTTTAATTAATCGTGAACCTATACATTCTTAACATATGACTCAAACTAAAAAAAAACACCAAAAAGCAACCGTAAAACTCTAAACACAAAACTTACAATGCAATACGTTTTAGATCTTCAAAAATCTAATTATTTTCCAATGTTAATTTCGAGCTCTAAGTCAAGGGCATTACCGTTGACTTTTGTATGGGTTCCTCTCGTGACATGCGCCTACGTGACATGTGACCTTTGAATAGAGGTTATCAGCTAATAAACAAGATGCCATGTATTGATGTTTTTTAGTTCTACAAGCCGTGGTGCCTTAGTGGTTCGACCTACCGCCTCTCATGCAGGGGGTCGGGGGTTCGATTCCGGCTCGCACCTCTAAGTTTACTTGTGCGAAGTTCAATTTGAATGTACCACTGAGCTTTTCGGTGAAGGAAAACTTAGTAAAGGAAACCTGCACACATATGCGAAGTAATTCAAAGATGTGTGTGAAGTCCCTCCGCTCTGGGCCCGCGTGGGGACTATAGCCCAAACCCTCTTGTGACGACAGGAGGCCTGTGCCCAGCAGGGGACGCAAATAGGCTGTAGTAGTTTCTATAAGGAAATAGTAGATTGTATGACTAGGGAGCAAAATGGCATATTTTACCGCGGGTGAGACGGCTCAAATCTAGAGCGAAGCTCAAGATTCCAGAATAGAGATTCAAGCTGTGTCACAGAATATTTAATAGTACTACATACAGAATGGCCACGGAATCACCCGCCTGAATCTAGCCGGCGCGCAACTCGCCCTTACCGTCATTTGTTTCATCCGGATATGGAGAGTGGATCATTAGCCCGCGTAGTGGTTTACAAGTGTACAGACGTCCTCGCACGCAAACATTGACTCTTCATTCGAATTGTGTTCGAAATAGTTGCTTATATAGGCCGTGTCCGCCGTGCGGCTCATCCGGTACATTTGTTGCCAAGGTCCAGAAAGCAAGGAATTGCCTGAAGAGGTCCGCGTTTGCATGCAGAGTATAGAAAGAAAAAGTAATCCATTGTCTTTGATATAAGCTCAAGGCCGTTCCTATACCCAGCTCAGCCGTCACTGTCACTCGTGCAGCGAGTGAAAGAGAAAGCGCTACGCACAGAACGCCCGATTTAGTTAGTATTTAACGCGTTTTAATTTCTATAAAAATACCGTCTAAAAACATGGCATTTATAAAGCTGTCAATGTATGCATATAGTATGGATATTTTTTCTGTTATATTTAGTTTAACACTGTTTGATAATAATAAACTGGAGTAAAGATGGATTAAAGGTCCAAGTTAGAGGTTATTTTGGAATTAAATTGTATCGAGCGAAGTTTCGTGAAACGTGCAACGAAAGCTTCAATGTAAGGATGATAGAATATAGTATAACATATGTTTCTATCATATTTTTAACTTTTAACATTTCTTTGAAAAGTATTATCTTACATGAGCAATTTGACGATGCTGGGTCAGGGAACGGCCTTATGTTCAAAAATTGGATATTAGAAAGAAAAGTTTGTCGTGATATTTACATTCCACGCTGACGAAATCGAAGGGCACTACTAGTATCTATAAATACATTAAATCCTTTTTAAAAATCAATTTTGGATAGTTCCGAGTTATTTGCGTCAGCAGTTTCGTCGATCCTTGACGCAATGACATCATAGATCATTAATGATTAATTTACAACGCGATGATGAAAAAGCGATCCATTCATCGGTCCATACTAGTATATCACTCGTGTTTACTCGGAAGATAATAAATGATTATATTATTAGCTACTACTACAGCCTATAGTGGGACGCAACCACTGCTGGGCACAGGACCTCCTCTCATCACGAGAGGGTAGGACTATAGTCCCCACGCGGGCCCAGTGCAGATTGGGGACTTCACACACATCTTAGAATTACTTCGCAGATGCGTGCAGGTTTCCTCACGATGTTTTCCTTCACCGAAAAAGCTCATTGGTAAATTCAAATTGAATTTCGCACTTAAGAAAACTTAGAGGTGCGAGCCGGAATCGAACCCCCGATCCTCTGCATGAGAGGCGGTAGGTCGAACCATTAGGCCACCACGGCTATGATAATATTGCTAAAAATCCTAAAATTTCCGCCTCTTATTAGTCTTGTAACATTCATTACTCGCAGGACTGATGGCCGATCTGGCCAGATAGTCCTCGAGTGGCGCCCGCGAACCGGGAGACGAGCTGTCGGTAGGCCTCCAACAAGATGGAGCGACGACCTCGTGAAGGTCGCTGGAATACGGTGGAAGCTTGTACGGTGGAAGCGAGTGGCAGAGGACCGGTCTGAGTGGCGCGCCTTGGGGGAGGCCTATGTCCAGCAGTGGACGTCTATCGGCTGAAATGATGATGGTGATGATGATGAAAACCGCGGACACGCGGCACTGGACCAATCTGAATGGCGAGCCTTGGGGGAGGAGCAGAAATACGGTTTTTTTTCATAAAAAAAAAAAACTTGTGTACTAAACGTTCACGATTATACATTGTGATAATGATAATTTCAACGCTTCGGAAACTTCAAAGTAATTTAAAAAGGTCACACAGACAGCTTTTGTGGCTTTGATGATATAATATATTTATTGCTAGCTTGTTGAATTCTTTTGATGTCTTGTTACGGAAATCAACAGGATTATTGGTATTTTTGCACGAGTACATACAAGTGTATTGTTTTTTTTTAAATGTCAATATAAATCCGGTAGCAGGGATTACCTAATCGTACTACGTAGCCTACCTAAACTACTTACTTTTAGAGTTAGATTCTGACGTGAAACATTTGTAAGCTAGGGATACCGAAATTAACTGGGAAAGTCTAACTAGAGGGCACTAATTATTTATTTGGGAAATTATATGTCGAAGAAGGTCGAGGAGCACAATAAAAGACGTTTTTTTTTTTAAAGACATCCACAGACAACAGACGCCGTCCGTTTATTTCTTTTAAAGAGTAAAAAGTTTGACAACGCATATTTAAGGCTGGCACACACTCTCCTACATAAACTTTAAGGTGCGGTAACTTTAGACGACCAAATTGGCTATGGGTGAAAAATTACAATGTGCTCGATTTTTTTTAAGGATAGGAATAACCTTCCGTGTCAAGAGAAAAAAATCTCAGAATTTTCCTAGCCGTAGATTTCGCGTAATAAAAGAATTTGATTTTGTGTTATGACGATTGAAATAAAGGTGTTTCCTTGGTCCAAGTATGCAGCACTACTTCTTGAAAAAAACAATAATGTCAATAGTGTCAACACTTTTTTTCAAGAAGCAGTGCTGCATACTTGGACCAAGGAAACACCTTTATTTCAATCGTCATAACGCAAAACCAATTTTATTTTTTACGCAAAATCTACGCCACGAAAAATTCTCGGATTTTTTTCTCTTGTTACGGAAGGTTATTCCTATCCTTAAAAAAATAATCGAGCACATTGTCATTTTTACCCATAGCCAATTGTAGTGAATGTGGCGTAGTAGAAGATGCCTTCCATATCATGATGGAGTGTGTCCGCGGCGAGGCCGAGCGGCACGACTTCTTCCCAGCAAGCAATTTTAATGGCGAAGCAGGTTTTTGTAATAGTGTTCTAGCCAACCCTACAGCAGTGGCCAAAGCACTATACAAATTAGTCTTAAGATGTATGAGAAGTAGATCTAATTAAAATAGAGGATAAATGTAAAGGTACGATATCATGAGGGTGGCATTATTAAAAACCTTCTTAAATAAATAAAGATTTAAAAAAAAAAAAAAAAAATGGTTGACAAGTTTGACAACAGATACACTAGGCGACAAATGTCCCGCGACACCGTGTCGTCAGCGACGTTGGTGGACTTCACTCGACTTTTCGCCCAACAAGAACGTCGCTACGACATAAGTCGCGTGATGTCGCCATATGTCCAGCGACATGTCGCTTGACATTTGTCCCCAAATGTATCCCTACTACTACTAGAGATCTTCTACTATCTAAAGTCCCGCGCCTTCACATTTCAAAACGCTTCAATGTATTTAAAAAGCACCACCAACACTCTCAACACATGTGTGCGAGCTGAGACAGCCATCAACTATGCGTTGAGAGTGTTGGTGGTGCTTTTTAAATACTACTACTGTATGGATTTGAGCCGTCTCACCCGCGGTAAAATATGCCATTTTGCTCCCTAGTCATACAATCTACTATTTCCTTATAGAAACTACTACAGCCTATTTGCGTACCACTGCTGGGCACAGGCCTCCTCTCATCACGAGAGGGTTTGGGCTATAATCCCCACGCGCCAATAAACAATTTCATTTCATTTATATTTACCTAGCTCTAGGTGATGCTCTATCAGCAACAAGATAAGATAAGATAAGATAAGATATCTCTATCTGCAACAACAACACTCTTTATTGGACACCATAAACAATACACAGAAAATACAGAAAGAATACACATTTACTTACCAGGTAAACAACAGGCGGACTCACCTTTGAAAACTGCATTCAAATCGGTTCAGCAGTTCCGGTGATTTACTCTAACAAACAGACAGACAGTTAGAAAGAGAGAGAATAATTATCCTTATACAGTTAGATTAAGGAAGTGCGAAAGATATTTCATAATTCTGTTATTTTATTTATTTTGTTTTAATAAAACCCGTTATCTTTTTGGATAGATGGTTTTAATCCGGCGGCGTTTTTTTTTTTTAGCTAAATTCGCCGCCAAATCACAGAGTATGTAGGATGCGCGAATAGGAGTGCCAGATGTTTTCTATTTTTGAATTTGATCGCCATCTTGCGAACGGCATTCGAGATTTTCGCTACGACTAAGAAAAAAATTAAAATAATAATAAAATGACAAATATACTTATGTTTAATCGTTAAACAATTTTTAAGTTTGTTAGTTATCTATTTTTGATAAATATGTATAATACGTCGCTACCTTTGTGCGTATTCCAACCACATCAAACCAGTTCGACGTGTATGATGCCATATGTCACCGGTTAATAAATACATTATTAGCCACTTATTCACACATTCCTGACTGTGTTACTAAGTTACTTGGCGTGATGTTGTGTTCTTTTAAGACAGTTTATCTACACTCATCTCATAAACCCTCTATGATGCGTTCAAAAACAAATTATGACCAGCATTAAGGTAAACTTATGGAGTGTGGAATGTGTCTTGGTAAGGAGCGCAATCTTATATGGCGAGACCGTTGAAAACGTGTCCAGCGGATTTGATAAGCAACAAAACATAACATTTAAAAATTAACAAAAAAACCCGACACAAAAAATAAACTCTAAAAACTAACAAATAATATTTTAAACCTATTATAATTATTTCGATTGTCTAATAGCATTCAAATTTCGAGAATAGCAATGCCCGCCTATTATCTTCAGTCAGACGGAGCGAAACTTTGGTCCAAATTCAAATGCCAGCTCTATTTAGTCTATGCTTTTAGAAAATCGAATGTGAGACACTGACGTAGGTATTCGAATGGGGGCTATCGCGTGTGAATTTGCCACTAGAGGCGCTAGTGTCGCGTGAGGTCCAATAACATTCAGTTTTCACTGGTTTTGGCGGGTTTCGCGATATAAATCATAATTTCTTTAATTTACCTGTTGAAAAGTGATCTCCTTCGTGAAATAATCGCAAATATGGATTATTTGGCTATGAATGTAAACGCTTTGAAAAAAAAATCTTTTTTCCAAACAAAACGGAATTGCACAACATTGCGGCATAGCTACTCGATATGATGATAGTTATTTATAATTAATAAATTTAATGAGATTCAATATTGAAAACTTTGTTTTGGCGCCGATCTTATAAAGTCGCCTTTGACAGCTATACCTCTGGACCTTAGTCTACAGTGGCGCCAACTGGTGAGCAAAGAAACGATAGTCCCCATTGCCGCCATTGTGGACAGCTTATGAATCATCTTAGAGGTTTGCTATTATATAATGAGTGTAGATGAAGTTGTGTATACAACTGACATAATTAGGCCTTAAAATACTCGTGCGATATTATTATGAAACTCGCCTAACGGCTCGTTTCATAAAACCCCACTCGTGATTTAAGGACCTTTATTATGTAGCAGTTACATAAACTACTATAACGCTCATAGACCGCAGGCCAAATTATGTAAATTAAGTATGTACAGTCAGCAGCAGAAGTAGATAAGCTGTCCAGGTGTTCAAAATGACCTAGACACGACCTTATTCTTAAGACGTTAAGGGCGTGTGTAGGTCATTTTGAACACCTGGACAGCTTATCCACTTCTGCTGCTGACTGTACCTATGTCATCAAAGAGTAGAGATCTTCTACTATCTAAAGTCCCGCGCCTTCACGCTTGAAAACGCTTCAACTTTTTCATTATTATTTAAAAAGCACCACCAACACTCTCAACGCATAGTTGACGGCTGTCTCAGCATGCACACATGTGTTGAGAGTGTTGGTAGTGCTTTTTAAATACATTGAAGCGTTTTGAAATGTGAAGGCGGGTTCAATTTAGAAGAAATTAGAAATTAGGTACGGAGATAATTATCTAGTCCTGGGAAAGAGGCTATTCTATTTTTAATACCGGGAAAACGACTACAGTGACCCATTACGTCCTAGCTCCTTCAGGAACGCTATATAATTATGTATATCCGAATTCCACACGAACAAAACCGCGGATGGCAATCGCGGATCGCGGGGGTTGTGCCAACTCCAGTAATAATCCGAGGCTCTGCGCTCGAAGTTGTTGACCATTATGTATGCCTGGGACAAACAGTCCGGTTAGGTAGGTCCAACTTCGAGAAAGAGGTCAATCGTCGAATCCGACTCGGCTGGGCAGCGTTCGGGAAGCTTCGCAGTGTCTTTTCGTCCAAATTACCGCAGTGTCTCAAGTCGAAAGTCTTCGACCAGTGTGTGTTGCCAGTGATGACTTATGGTTCCGAGACGTGGGCGCTTACGATGGGTCTCATAAGAAGGTTCAAGGTCACCCAGAGGGCAATGGAGAGGGCTATGCTCGGGGTTTCTCTGCGTGATAGAATCAGAAATGAGGATATCCGCAGTAGAACTGGGGTCACCGACATAGCCCGAAGAATTGCGAACCTTAAGTGGCAGTGGGCGGGGCACATTGCTCGCAGGACTGATGGCCGATGGGGCAAGAAAGTCCTGGAGTGGCGTCCGCGAACCGGTAGACGAGCTGTCGGTAGGCCTCCAACAAGATGGAGTGACGACCTTGTAAAGGTCGCGGGAACGCGGTGGATGCGAGTGGCACAGGACCGGTCTGAGTGGCGCGCCTTGGGGGAGGCCTATGTCCAGCAGTGGACGTCTATCGGCTGAAATGATGATGATGATGATGATGATGATGAAAACCGCAGACAGGAGCCTATAAGCTATAAAGTGTTAATAGTTCCGGAAATACATTATTTTACGAGTTTTACGACTCACAAATCTGACATATTTGACACTAATCACTTTGGACTTAAAGTGGTCACGTTTAAACTTGAAATTTGTGATTTATTTATTTGTTTTTGTTAAATAATATTAACAGATAAGGTCTAATTCAATCATGATCGCCATCTTCGGTTTCTACGTCCGAATCGCTGAACCGATCTTGACAAAATTTGCTATGGAAATAGCTCGAGAAGTCCCAGGGAAGTTTAATTTGAAAAATTGTATGTTGCACTCGACAATACAGTCATTTTAGAAGCCGTGGTGGCCTAGTGGTTCGACCTACCGCCTCTCATGCCGAGGGTCGGAGGTTCGATTCCGGCTCGCACCTCTAAGTTTACTTATGTGCGAAATTCAATTTGAATTTACCACTGAGCTTTTCGGCGAATGAAAAACATCGTGAGGAAACCTGCACGCCTCTGCGAAGTAATTCAAATATGTGTGTGAAGTCCCCAATCCGCTCTGGGCCCGCGTGGGGCCTATAGCCCTGACCCCTCTCGTGATGAGAGGAGGCCTGTGCCCAGCAGTGGGCCGCAAATAATAAGCTGTAGTAGTATCTTGAATTCGCTAAGCTCAGGGTCTTTGTTTGGACATTTCACTTGCTCAACTTACAAAATAAACACTAGGGCCATTGCGTAATTCAATTCAATTCAATTCAATAATTTATTCAGCAAATTGGCCACATAGCGGCACTTTTACACGTCAGAAAAAGAATTTACCAGCGCTTCCTAGACCCATTGCTTGAGAAGAAGCGCCGCAACAAACTCAAGCAGAAGGCCTTTTTTCAAAATTTACATTACATGTATAAAATATACATATAGGTACGTAATTATAATTACTTAGCAAGTATTTTTTTCGTGTACTAATTGGTACCTTGGCAAACGAGTACACGGGCCACCTGGTGGTAAGCGATCACTGCGGCCCATGGACACCGAAATCTTATGATTCCTTAGTAAGAATGCATAAGATCTCGAATGCGTTACCTACCGTGAGGCCCAAGATGAAATGCCTCTGTGCCAGTAATTTCACCGGCTGCCTTACCTCCTTACCGGCACACAATCCATATTATTAATATTATAAATGCGAAAGTAACTCTGTCTGTCTGTCTGTTACCTCTTCAAGCTTCAACCGCTTGACCGATTTGGATGAAATTTGGTAGTGGAGTACCGGGAAAGGACATAGGCTACTTTTTATCCCGGAAAAACGCATAGTTCCCGCGGGAACGCGATAACCGAATTCCACGCGGGCGAAGCCGAGGCAGAAGCCAGTACATCATATTCTTACTACGCAATGCTGCAAACATTCTACCTATTTCTCGTAATTGCATGAATATAAAAAATGGACTCGATATCTGTTAACCAGCATGTCAATAAATCTCTGTAAGTACGAGTTCAAGTATGTTTCCGCCAAGACGTTTTGGCTCCCAGGACCTTGACATTAGAGATCTCTCTCAGATACCGATCTCTACAAAGTTACTTACGTATCTGCGCATACGCATTTCAAGTTTTAACGTCTCGATCGCGGTCAATTTTCATCCATAGACGTAAATAATATAGACCCGGTCTAACGTACACGTAATATGTCCCCACTTCCACGGTGTCCAATCCAAAGTTCTGTCACCGAGCGTGCGTGACAATAAGCGTTTTTAAAAAAACTTTTTTCGAAACTGTTTCTCAGTATCTAAAAACTCGTCTCGTTGTTGAAAAAATGTGACCCAGCTTTAGTGTCACGATACAAGTTTAACTTTGGTTTGAACACCAATGAAGTGGGGAAACATGACATGTATCTACGTTAGGCCGGGTCCATACGAAGTATTATTTATGTCTATGTTTTCATCTGTCAAGAATGTCAAGGGAGTAGCACAGGACGGGCCTGAGTGACGAGCCTAGGTTCTAGATAATTATCTCCATTACCTAATTTCATCTAAATCGAACCCGCAGTTTAAGCATGAAGATATACCTATATGTATAACAGACAGACAGAGTTACTTTCGCATTTCGTGACAAATCACACGCAAATGTTATTGTTTTCTTCGATTTTATTGTTATTTATGTTATGTCGTGTGTTTTGTACCGAATAAATGTTTCTTCTTCTTCTTCTTCTTCTTCTTCTTTTTCTTTATTTATTACACATGCTTCTGCCTGCGACTTCGTCCGTGTGGAAATCGGTTATCGCGTTCCCGCGGGATCTATGCGTTTTACCGGGATAAAAAGTAGCCTATGTTTATGTCTGTCCACCCGGGAGTCCAACTATCTCCACATCATCTAAATTGGTCCAGCGGTGGAAGATAGTAGATACTATCGCATTTATAATAATTAGGCAGGTGTCCTGCCTACTTTTACGATTTTTTTCACACATTCCGCTACCCAAAGGTTGTCTGGAAGAGATCGCTCTTTAGCGATAAGACCGCCTGTTGCCACCGTTCTTCTTTGTTAATTGTATAAACTTGTGTAGGTAATTTTTTTTTGGTGTTCAATAAAGTGTATTTGTATTGTATTGTATTGTACAGTCAGCAGCAGAAGTAGATAAGCTGTCCAGGTGTTCAAAATGACCTACACACGACCTTATTCTTAAGACGTTAAGGGCGCGTGTAGGTCATTTTGAACACCTGGACAGCTTATCTACTTCTGCTGCTGACTGTAGGTAGTATTCAATATGAATTTACCACCGAGCTATTCGGCGAAGGAAAACATCGCGAGGAAAACTGCACGCATCTGCGAGGTAATTCAAGGATGTGTGTGAAGTCCCCAATCCGCACTGGGCCCGCGTGGGGACATAGCCCTAATCCTCTAGTGATGAGAGAGGCCTGTGCCCAGCAGTGGACGTCATTCGGCTGAAATTATGATGATGATGATAATGAAGAATGTCAAGTTCTGGTCATTTGTTTTTTTCCAGTGGTAGGAATAGGTACCATCAATACCAGAATATTTTAAAGTAAAGTAAAAAAAAGCTTTATTGCCCGAAAAGAAAAAACAATCATTATTACACAGCAGCAGTTTACAATTAAAATATAAAATATAAGTAATTAATAAAAATAAAAAATAAACCAGTAACATTTTTTATTTTTTTGGCAATGGGTGCCGGCCTCAGCATGTGCTGGCGCTCGGAAGGCCAGCGCTGGTTTTCAGACCGGCCCCTTTTAGGGTGGTCGCGTCTAATACTTTAAAACAGAAGTTACTAATTTATTTCCAATATTATAATAATTGATTTACGCTGTATTATCCTACATTATATGGGGTATATAAACAAAAGCGGTAGGTACATAAGCTAAAACTAAAACGGTAACAAGAAACATGTATTTTTAACTTATAAGTATGGAGCTAACGGTGTGTATGTATGTTTGTGTGTGTGTGCGTGCGTGTATGCGTGCGTGCGTGTGTATGTGTGTGTATTTATGTATGTGCTGGGCGTGTGTGCGAATTTTCATTTGGGGGGTCCCTATAACTTTTGTTGTATGAGGAGATGTTCCTGCAGTGATTTTTTAAATTTTAACATTTCCCGCTAACCTGCCGGGGAACAGCAGTGCTCGCACTGTTATGTTCCGGTAAGGGGGCAAGGTAAGCCGGTGAAATTACTCGCATATAGACGCATGAAGATATTCATTTCATTTATTTATTTATACATATATAATATATGGTTGAAGCCGTGGTGGCCTAGTGGTTCGACCTACCGCCTCTCATGCCGAGGGTCGGGGGTTCGATTCCGGCTCGCACCTCTAAGTTTACTTATGTGCGAAATTCATTGAATTCACCACTGAGCTTTTCGGTGAAGGAAAACGTCGTGAGGAAACCTGCATGCATCTGCGAAGTAATTCAAAGATGTGTGTGAAGTTCCCAATCCGCACTGGGCCCGCTTGGGGACTATAGCCCAAACCCTCTCGTGATGAGAGGAGGCCTGTGCCCAGCAGTGGGACCCAAATAGGCTGTAGAGATCTTCTACTATCTAAAGTCCCGCGCCTTCACATTTCAAAACGCTTCAGTGTATTTAAAAAGCACCACTAACACTTTCAACACATGTGTGCGAGCTGAGACAGCCATCAACTACGCGTTGAGAGTGTTGGTGGTGCTTTTAAAATAATAATGTAAAAATTGAAGCGTTTTGAAATGTGAAGGGGCGGGACTTTAGATAGTAGAAGATCTCTAGTAGTATACATATATATAAAACTCTTCCATTACTGACTGTCTGAGTGATTGAGTTACTGATGACAACGTACAGCCGAAACCACTGGTTGTGGGATGCTGTAATTTGGCGTGCAGGTTCCTTAGGGAACGTAGGGAAGCGCTAAGAGAGGATTTTGCAAAATTCTCACGGGAACGGAAAAAAGCGGGATTTTTACATTATAATGTGTAGGGTCAGGTGTCGAACAATGAACCAGTCGTACACATTGAGCCATCGCTTTATTATGGATTTGCGACGTTGCCAAACTTTGATATTAGCAAGAATTCGCTCCAATACTGCCCCCTCCCGTGCTCCCCAGTCGACGGCCGGTTCGAGCCAGAAGTGTATGAGTGGTGACGTGTTTAGTGAATTTCGACACCAAAACAAGAAAAAACGTAAGTTTTGTGTTGTTTCATTTCAATAGCTTTTTATCAATTGTATCACATGAAAATAATTCATTTTGCAGAATAACTACTTGGCTACAATTGACGAATACCCATTTGGCGCCATCTTGTTCCGTTTATATTTTACCTAACCTAAAACATCTGAAGTAGTAGTTCGTGCACAATGAACCAAAAAGATGTGGTACACAATGAACCGCATGATTGCATTTTTACCGTCAGTACACAATTAACCAGTACTTTTTTCGTTAGTAGGTTCACTGTGTACTTCACCTTCTTTTTTAATTTCTTGTTGTTTTATTGGCAGAAACAGTTAGCAAAAATGTTATAATTGCTAAAATTATTTACATAATATAAATTAAAAGTTTTCTTAGAATGGCGCGGTCGAAACTGGAAAAATGAAAAAATAATTAATTTACCTTAAGGTCGCTTTGGTGAAACATGGCGTAAGCATTCGTAAAGCTGCCAATAAAGACTGTAAATTGTCCTATCCTATACTAAGAAAGTATGTTTTTAGAAGCAAAAATGATGAATATATTAGTGCCCAATTCTGAAGTCAATACAGCATTTTCCCCCGAACAAGGAAGAAATCTGATAAATTATATCGAGCAGTGCGCAGTAAGTCAGAGAAAAAGTAAGAAACGAACCCTTATAGGATTACTCTCTGTCACAGCCAATTTTTTCCGAAACTTACTGGGCCGGTGGAAGCAAGTAGCACAGGACCGGTCTGAGTGGCGAGCCTTGGGGGAGGCCTATGTCCAGCAGTGGACGTCTTTCGGCTAAAATGATGATGGTGACTGGGCCGATTGAGTAGAAATTTGGTAACGACGGACGTGGAACAAAAATTAATGAATTTTAAACATGGACCTTAAATGATTTTAATGATTCCTCTAGTGATGATGAAGTTTTTAAAGCAAGCGGGGACTCATCTGGAAGGGACGAATTCCATAATGAAAGTGACGAAGATGAAAACATGATCGATAAAAACTTTGCACCCCTAAAACGAAACCCTAAAGTGGGTGATTATGTCATCATGTCATGATATTAATTCAAACACAAAAGATAAATAATTATTACTATGTTGCTAAAGTCTCTAAGACTTTTTAAGAGATTTTTTTTCGGGAAGATTCTGGGGCCGGTGTAGGAAAATGGAGTGTGGACTAATTCCGTGGTGGAACAACTTGTGGCTGAGCCAAATATAATTGGAGAGACCAAAGCGGCCAGACTGAGCTGGCTCGGACACGTGGAGAATGGGGGTAGATCGGGCTGTGAAGAGAGCGTACACCGGGCAACCAAGTGAGAAGAAAGATGTTAAATATATATTAATAATGAAAATCTGTTATTGGCAGTAAGTTCCAACTATAAGATAAACATGTATATATCATTAGTGCTGTAGATTTTGTGAAATAAAGAAAATAATTAAATAAAATTAATATTTCAGCATCGTACATATATTGTTTTATTTAGGATCCTACCATTATACTACATAGCTTTATATAAAGACATGTAGTTTCAACTAAATCAATGTACTGATCCACTGTGTACACGGCCGGTTCATTGTAGACTCAACCCCGGTTCAGTGTGTACATCCGTTGGTACACAGTTAACCATTTCTCAGATTTTCTTTAAAGTAAAAAAACTCGAATTCTACTAGGTTTTGGTCTATAATTTTGATGCGAAATTAAAGCCCGATAACCAGTTAGTGATCACGCAAAAAAGTGCTTAAATACGTTCACATAGGACCGACTTATGATGTCGCAAATTTTTGGTGGTTCATTGTTGGACACCTGACCCTACTCGTACAACGGTTTTCGCAACTTTGTTATAACTTTAATCAAAAGTTCATTATATTTTAAATGATTCGTTGATTTAAATATCAAATCAGATAGATCATGATGATTTCATCGAATGCCATTGTTTAGATTATGTTTACTTAAAGGTACCTTACTCGATGTGACCTTTTATTGTTAAGTCACTTAACTTAGTATAATAATATGTAAATATAATATACTTACTCCATAAACACTAAAATAATTTATTATATCTCAAGTGATTCTTCACAGAAATAGTACATTACACACCTAGGGCGGTCAAGTAAAGAAAGTCTCAGATCGCAGGTAATTGAGGCTCGAGCCGGAGGCGAGGGCTATGATCTAGCGGTCTGAGGATTTCTTTACGACCGCCCGTGGTTAGTATACGATTTTACGTCACCACCTGGCCGTGAAGAGGGATTTTTCATAAATCCCGCTTTTCGGCCTGGTGTGACGTAATAGTACATTACAGACCTAGGGTGGTGAATTCGTAAATGTCCCAGGTCGCAGGTTTCTGTGGCCCGAACCGAAGGTGAGGGCCATAAATATGCGATCTGGGGCTTTACGAACTACCACCCGTGGTTTGTCAAAAGTTTTACGTCTTGCCTTGGCCAAGAAGTGAGATTTTCTCTCCGCGTAGCGGGCAGAAAATCCCACTTTACGGCCAAGGGTGATGTAAACCAATTTAACAATCTACGCGTTCGTGCAATGGACAATTTCTTTGTAACAAGCAGTCTAGTAATGACCAATTAATATACAATTATGTATGTTACGGGAAACAATGGACTATTACCTCTATAGGGCAGTCTTCGCGGGAACTAGATGAGAATAGATGCTATCAAATATAAGTAAACCTATTCCGTAACTGGTTGAGTGACCGACAGACAACTGCTACTACTACTACTACTATTTGCGTCCCACTGCTGGGCACAGGCCTCCCCTCCTCATGAGATATGGATTGGGGACTTCACACACATCTTTGAATTGCTTCGCAGATGCGTGCAGGTTTCCTCACGATGTTTTCCTTCACCGAAAATGTCAAATTCAAATTTAATTTCGCACGTAAGTAAACTTAGAGGTGCGAGCCGGAATCGAACCCCCGACCCTCGGCATGAGCCGACAGACAACGCACGGCCGAAACAGGAACCGGAGCACTGAGAAAAAAACCCGAAATCCCTACCGGAACGGTTAGAAATGGGACTTACGCGGGCTATATGTATCTTATACTTGTGAGGCACTAATCTTGTATATTTCTCAGTTTATTTATTTATCCAAGCGATCTCAGAAACGGCTCTAACGATTCGGGCGAAATTTGGAATATAGTAGTTAATGGGGGAAATCAATCTAGCTATAGTCTCATATCTGAGAAAACGAGGTTTTAGCTATTTTAGCCTAGGTCCTTAGTTTGCTATCCACCGCCGCAACAGTCTATTTGCGTCCCACTGCTGGGCACAGGCCTCCTCTCATCACGAGAGGGTTTTGCGTTTTTCCGGGATGAAAAGTAGCATATGTCCTTTCCCGGGACCCCAACTATCTCCATAACAAATTTCGTCTCAATCGGTCCAGCGGTTGAAGCGTGAAGCGGTAACAGACAGACAGACAGAGTTACTTTTGCATTTATAATATTACTAGCTTCTACCCGCGACTTCGCCCGCGTGGAATTCGGTTATCGCGTTCCCGCGGGCACTATGCGTTTTTCCGGGATAAAAAGTAATGTATGTCCTCTTCCGGGACCCCAACTATCTCCATGCCAAATTTCATCTCAATCGGTCCAGCGATTGAAGCGTGAAGAGGTAACAGACAGACAGATAGACAGAGTTACTTTCGCATTTATAATATTACTAGCTTCTGCCTGCGACTTCGCCCGCGTGGAATTCGGTTATCGCGTTTCCGCGGGAACTATGCGACTTTCCGGGATAAAAAGTAGCCTATAATCCTTCTCCGGGACTCCAACTATCTCCATGCCAAATAAATAAATGGATATAGCCGTAACATTGTTCAGTATCTAACGCTCCGTCATTACCGCGAGTATTAAGGAAGACAGCTCATTAGGTCTAATCAATTTCAGCGGAACTGACCTTAGCGAGAATAACCGCAGTACAAACCGCTGGCCGGCGGTTGTTGACGAAAATTCGAGTACCTACGAGACGACCTACGAGAAATCGTTATTGTTTTTTTTCTGTTCTTATTGTTATTTTGTTATGTCGTATGTTTTGTGCCGAATATCACTATGTATTGCCAAACTACTCTAATGCACAAGAGTATTCTATGCTTAGTTAGCAAGATTTATAATAAATTACCTAATCTAGTTAAGTCAAGTTGCATAGATGAGTTTAAACGGCAACTTATGGCATTCTTAATTAGCAAATGTTTTTACACCTTAAATGAATTTCTGCATGATGCTTAAGTGTCCTTAAAAAAAAAACATTGTCTAGTTTACATTTTCGATGTAAGTCCCTACTATTAGCTTTTAATTTTAGATTTAATTATCTTGTTTTTGTATGCCCTTTGGCAAAACATAGCGCTCATTATTATTTGTACCACCAAAATTATATGTATACCTATGTTTACAAATAAACGCTTTGACTTTGACTTTGAATAAATGTTTCTTCTTCTTCTTTAAATAATGGCTTCTGTCTATATACAAAACAATTTCGCCAATGTCAAGTAATTTGCCCACAGGCCGAGCAGTGTACGGTAATAATGATAAATGTACGATATAAAAGATAAATTAAGTAAAAATGGGGAAGCTCAACAAACGTCAACCATCTTGGACGACGGCCATTGAGCAACCCCTGTTTCTTCTTCTTTGCGTACCTTCACGCAGCAGAGCACTTTTAAGTAAGTAAGTAAGTAAGTAAGTAACACTTTATTGTACAGAAAAAAAAACACAAATACAATTATCAATACAGAGAAGAGACACATGTACAAAGGCGAGCTTATCTCTACAAGGAATTTCTTTTAAATATTTTTTATCTAAGAAGACATCTCCACAGTATACATATATATCGGGAGACGAGCTGTCGGTAGGCCTCCAACAAAATGGAGCGACGACCTGGTGAAGGTCGCGGGTCGCGGTGGATGCGAGCGGCACAGGACCGGTAGGAGTGGCGAGCCTTGGGGAAGTCAAAAATTCAAAATTCAGAAAAGAATTTACTAGCGCTTCCTAGACCCATTGCTTGAGAAGAAGCGCCGCAACAAACTCAAGCAGAAGGCCTTTTTTCAAAATCAAAGGTCCAGTGGTGGACATCTAGTCGTCTATCGGCTGATGAAACTTAAAACCAACGTTAAGAAAGTCATTGCAAACTGACCTGACGAACACTTGATGAATCCGCGGTGAATTTACTAGCATAGAGGTATTTCCATCTTTTGGCTACGGATGGTAAAAAATTGGCTTTTGCTCCATAGAGAACCTGTAAATTTTTAACCATTTCCTTTAGTTCTGAAAAGCCAATTAGTGAAGGGACTACGTACCGATATAGCTTGCAGAATGTGTGGCGAAGAGGATGAGTCAATGCGACACATCCTGTGCGAATGTGACGCACTCGCCAGGCTCTGAATGAAACTCCTAGGTAGCGGTTACCCTGAACCAGGGGATTTCAAAGCACTGCCATTGCGCTCCATCATTAAACTATTGGTGAAGGTGGAGGAAGCAATGGATTAGCTGCACGGAGAGGGGTGATTACACAAAAGATCCCAATGGGTCGAAGTGTATCCGCAAGGACCCCACAATCTCAAAACAAGATAAGATAGTCCTCAGAGAACGCATTCGATTGACGATTTGAGAATGTCCTTCTTTTTTGGAGGTCGGTTATAAAAGGCTTTCCCGCATTCGTCATCCTTAAACAAAACAATATCATACAGCCATGAACATATGACGTACCTAAGCTAGATCTCGCCTCGTTGTTGCATCACACTCTGACCCTAGGATCAATACGAATTCAATAAATTATGCTTAAACTAAATTAATTGCATATCATTAGTAATTAATTAAAGCTGTGAGGACACTATGCACCGGTTGTTTTTGTCGACTGACTATTAAAAATAAACTAATATTTAACTCTAGGTCTAGGCCAGGCCACCACACAGCCAATTTATTTATTTAAACTTATTGCACAAGAAAACAAATATGTACAAATGGCGAACTTAATGCCCAATGGCATTCTCTACCAGTCAACCATAGGGTAAAACAGAGAAAGTGTCGGTGCCCTAAACAAATCAATATACTTAGATGGAAAAACATATTTTTAAACACAATCATTTATTTATAAACTTACATATATACAATACGTATACATATACCTATTATATATAAAAATATACATACATATATACCCAATATAAAAATATATATACTTACACAAATAACACAACCTACAAAATTACATGGTGCTGATATGGTGAAATGCACTTATAGAGAATCTTGCTCTATTGAATGTGTGCGAAGCATTCGCTTAAAAACAACACAAACGCTTATGTCCATGGGTCACAGTGCCCACTTACCATCAGGCGGCCCGTGTGTTTGTTTGCCAACTGATGTCGTAAAAAACTAAACCCTAAATTGCTCTTTTATGTAACTTGATTTTATTGTTATGTTATTATCAAATTTACACATATTTATGAAATGGATGACGTACATATATTTGTGAAACATTTCGAAATTGGTATTTCTCAGTGAGTGGCCGAAGTATGCTGAATGCTGATTCAGTCTCGGACGAGGTCAAAAATATGTTACAGATACAAGGAAGCATAATCATCTGTAACTTTAGTCATCAGAATGATCTGACCTTGCATTCATTCTGTGAGTAAATATTTAATTGCCACCACCACCACCACAGCCTACTTGCGTCCCACTGCTGGGCACAGGCCTCCTCTCATCACAGGGTTTGGGCTAAAGTCCCCACGCGGGCCCAGTGCGAATTGGGATCTTGACACACATTCTTGAATAACTTCAATGAAAATTCAATTTGAATTTACCACTGAGCTTTTCGGTGAAGGAAAACATGGCGAGGAAACCTGTACGCATCTGCGAAGTAATACAAAGATGTGTGTGAAGTCCCCAATCCGTACCAGGCCCGCGTGGGGACTATAGCCCAAAACCCTCTCGTGATGAGAGGAGGCCTGTGCCCAGCAGTTGGACGAAAAATAGGCTGTAGTAGTAGCCACAGTAACCGCTTCAAATATAGCTAAGAAGATTATTTATTAAAAGTACAATGGTTTGTGGTCAATTTCTGTAAAGAAGTATCCTATCTTATCTTGAGACTGTGGGGTCCTTGCGGATACACTTCGACTCATTGGGATCTTTTGTGTAATTACCCCTCTCCGTGCAGCTAGTCCATTGCTTCCTCCACCTTCACCAATAGGTTAATGATGGAGTGCAATGGCAGTGCTTTGAAATCCCCTGGTTCAGGGTAACCACTACCTAGGAGTTTCATTCTGAGCCTGGCGAGTGCGTCACATTCGCACAGGATGTGTCGCATTGACTCATCCTCTTCGCCACACATTCTGCAAGCTATATCGGTACATAGTCCCATCTTCACTAATTGGCTTCTCACGCCGAAGTGACCCGTGAACGCTCCAACTATATATCGCAGCTGTCTTCTGCTGAGACTTAGGAGTTTGCTAGTCCAGCCTGAGTTAACTCTTTCGATGAAGAGTTTAGAATGCCTTAGAAGTAAATAATTGTGTGAATAGATATTTATTAATTTCCGCCTCCACGCGCATTACACACAACATAAAAATTCTTTGAGGTCAGCCGGTGACACATTCTTAAGAGAATAAGAATAAAGTCATTATTGAATACTGAGTAATAACATCAATTAGAATTATATGAATATTGAAGCATCGATCATTTATTAACAATCTCGTTAATGAGCCTATGAGATGATATGGGATGCATTGTTGGAGATGTAACATCGCGTGACAGCAACTATACAATCTTCATAGAAATCAGCGTACCTACGCCCGAAAATGTTCAATGCGATAAGTAATAGATGTCGCTGCCTAGGTGGCCTGTATGATGAAGCGCTCCTTTGATATTTTTTGAAAATGATTAGAGATAAGTAATTCGTAATTTATTCGACTAGCCTAGTTAAATTGCTCTGCTCACCAGAGCTCATGTTTGACACACACTAGTTATTAAGATCTGACTGTAATACAACATGAGATTGCAATAAACCATCTTGAATCTTGAATCTTGATATTGCTAAGAGCTTTTCCGATGTACGCTGCAATGTGTAATAATAAAGATTTTATGTAGGTAAACGTAGTCGCTTTATTAGTAAGAAGTAATCGAAGCATACATTTTTATACGAGTACCTAGATCACTTTGTGGAAATCGCGTACGCACACATTGCCATCTATTTATATTATAACTCCGTGACCACAGATAAAGCTGTCCAACTCCAAGTCTCAAAGTTGCGTTCGGAAATAACATAAAAGGTTCTCTTTCCTAAAGAAAACTAAAATCGAAACAAACATACAAGAAATTAACAATTTTCTATCACACTTGGAAAATTATTAAAATGATACAAACCATTGACCTATAATAATTAATAACATATGGACGAACAGTGCCTAACAGAATATGTCAAAATATATGGAGCAAACTGACATTACAAAATACGTTCCAATATGCTAATAACGCCTCTTTATAATATGTGTCAAGATACATATTTTATACAAAAGTAAACCTAACCCTATTAGACTTAAGTGTCAAATTTACTGAGCGCCAAACGAAGAAAAATGGCCCGTCAAAACGGGTGCCTGAACAACTCGGGCACCCGTTTTGACGGGCCATTTTTCTTCGGCTAATTGTGAATCCTCACTTATAATAGATCAATGATACAAACATTATCTTACAACCATAGACATAAATAATACTTCGTATGGACCCGGCCTAACGTAGATAGATGTCATGTTTCCCCACTTCATTGGTGTCCAATCCAAAGTTAAACTTGTATCGTGACACTAAAGCTGGGTCACATTTTTCCAACAACGAGACGAGTTTTTAGATACTGAGGAACAGTTTCGAAACAAAGTTTTTTTAAAAACGCTTATTGTCACGCACGCTCGGTGAGAGAACTTTGGATTGGACACCGAGGAAGTGGGGACATATTACGTGTACGTTAGACCGGGTCTATATTATTTACGTCTATGCTTACAACACAAAATGTTAGTTCACCAAGATATAAACTTAAACCTAATTAGTGTAAGTCAAAAGTTGCGTTCGGAAATAACAACAAAAATGTACCTAAGGAGATTGTCAGTGTATAATAATTTCCTTGTCCCTACTCTAACCAACCAGAATATCTCCGCATGACATGGCTTTCGCGCCAGAGTCGAACAACCTTGCTTCCTTCTGGGAATCCCACACGATCTCGCATGAATCGATTCTGAAGGCAAGGACGATACGAGGCGAGAGAAATTCCGTGACGCACCTCTAATGACAGTGTAGGCAGGCTTATTGGGACAAAGTTTGGAAGGTGTTCGAAGAATGTATTCGTTTTGTGTATTTTTTTATATAAAGACGGGAAAAATAACAAAAATAACTTTACTGTGTGGCTGTGTGTCCGTCAGAATGTTACCTCCTCATGCTTAAACCGCTTTAGATGAAATTTGGTATTCATGAAGATATTTCGAGTCCCGGGGAAGGACATAGGCTACTTTTTATCCCGTAAAAACGCATAGTTCCCGCGGGAACGCTATAACCGAATTCCACGCGAACGAAGCTAGTCTAAATATATAAAACTCAAAGGTGACTGACTGACATAGTGATCTATCAACGCACAGCCCAAACCACTGGACGGATCAGGCTGAAATTTGGCATGCAGGTAGATGTTATGACGTAGGCATCCGCTAAGAAAGGATTTTGCAAAATTCCCACGGGAACGGGAAAAATCGGGATTTTACTTTTTAATATTTCTGCGCATACGAAGTTGCGGGGAAAAGCTAGTTTAATATAAAACTAGATAGCTTGTTCTGCCTTCTGACTTCGCTTCATCAAGAATTCATATGTTCTAGTTAAAATAAACTATATTATAAATAATTTAATAGCCATAATCATGGAAAGTTCAGTCAAATTATGCCAAGGTTAATATAAACAATATAATGCTTCTTTGTATTAATAAATTTGCTACAGTTTCGTAATCGCGATGAGTCGGTCAATAATGTCAGTATCGTGAGTCAAATGTCAAATCTTTAAACATGACTTATCTGATTTTGATAGCCCTTTTTTAATTGGCAGTGGGAAAAATTTCTGCAATTAACTGGCAACACAGGCAACCAAACCATACCTAGATCTGATCATCATTAGCTGTCTTATTTGGTAAAGAAAATTATAACCTCGTATTAAAATCACCCCATTTTTGAAAAGGCCCAAATTATACCACAACTTCGGAAGTTCATTCCGGATTCTGTCCGCTAGAGCTATAAAAAAAATCACCCGTCTAACTGTCACGTTTCGTGAGATACAGCCTGGTGACAGAAGGACAGGCAAACAGACGAACGTACAGCGGTGTCTTAGTAATAGGATCCCGTTTTACCCATTGGGTACGAAACCCTAAAAATGACATTGTGTGATACGTATGTAATTCTTCGAAGATATCAAACGGATCGTCCTTTATGGCATACTATTTGATGAGCCATTATTTACATTTAGGTACATCGTTTTCCCTGTCTGTATGTCCGGCTGGGACTCGATGAGTTTTCCGCAATAGTATACAGTACAGTCAGACACAATGAAATTATATTCTTACAATTACATTGCAGCGTACATCGAGCAAGCCGTGGTGGCCTAGTGGTTCGACCTACCGCCGCTCTCATGCCGAGGGTCGGGGGTTCGATTCCGGCTCGCACCTCTAAGTTTGCTTATGTGCGAAATTCAATTTGAATTTACCACTGAGCTTTTCGGTGAAGGAAAACATCGTGAGGAAACCTGCATGCATCTGCGAAGCAATTCAAAGATGTGTGTGAAGTCCCCAATCCGCACTGGGCCCGCGTGGAGACTATAGCCCAAACCCTCTCGTGATGAGAGGAGGCCTGTGCCCAGCAGTGGGACGCAAATAGGCTGTAGGGGTAGTACATCGAGCTCTGTATGCGAGCAATATCCAGGCGGCGCTTCTAATGTCCATACAGGCTGCCTAGGCAGCAACAAACGTGCAGCAAGAAAACCGAAAAATCTCAAGAGGGTGTACTCCGAAAGTTGGCAACGTCGCAAATAGCTGTCAAAAATTTTACTGTTTTCATTAATTTATGAATATTACTGAATGAAAACATGAATTATCGCTCTATGGTTGAAGAAAACATTGAGTATTGGATTGCAACAGTTATCATAGGAACACGAAGTTTTTAGTAATGGAAGTAATATCTTTTGAAAACTTTCCATCGCATTTACCATGAATTTTAATGTAATCTTATCATTTGAATGCCTAACCAACAAATATAAAACGAGACGCGTCATTCGACCATAGAATGATATTTTCCTTTTTAATTCAGTAATATTGAGAAATTAATAAAAACAGCGAAACTTTTGACAGCTATATGCGACGTTGCCAACTTTCGGGATAAACCCTCTTAACACCTGATTCTATCACTTTCATACTCTATCACTTTTACGAAGTGGCCATTTAAAAAAAAAGACAAATTTCTTCATACAAACTTACCTAATGCCCTTTCTCCTCTATATTATATAGAGATCTTCTACTATTTAAAGTCCTGCGCCTTCACATTTCAAAACGCTTCAATGTATTTAAAAAGCACCACCAACACTCTCATCACATGTGTGCGTGCTGAGACAGCCATCAACTATGCGTTGAGAGTGTTGGTGGTGCTTTTTAAATAATAATACAAAATTGAAGCGTTTTGAAATGTGAAGGCGCGGGACTTTAGATAGTATAAGATCTCTACCTAATACCTTTATATATATTTATATGTTTATTATATGTAATATTTTGTATTTATTATATTTTTATGTTTGTTCTTTGATTTGTTTGCATTTCTTTTATTCATTGTATGTAATTCTTATGTGCACCACCTGCCTATTTTTACATATTTTTTTTCACACATTCCACTACCCAAGGGTTGTCTGGAAGAGATCGCTCTATAGCGATAAGACCGCCTGTTGTCACCCTTCTTTGTTTATTGTATTTACTTGTGTAATTGTTTTTTGGTGTTCAATAAAGTGTATTTGTATTGTATTGTATTGTACCTATATATCTAATATCTATTTAAATAGGTACTTGTAAATAAAAATAATAAATAAATAATAATAATAAAGAAATATCTTGGGACATTTCACACACATTGACCTAGCCCCAAACTAAGCAAAGCTTGTACTATGGGTGCTAGACAACGATATAAATACTTATATAGAGAAATACATACATATATAAATACTAAACATCCATGACTCGAGTACAAACATTCGTGTCCATCACACAAAGTTTGCCCCGAGCGGGACTCGAACCCGCGACCATCGGAACAGAAGGCAGGGTCACTACCAACTGGACCAATCCGGCCGTCACATGGTATCTTTTTATTAAGATCCTTATAATAATAGGTATTTTATCTGTGACCGACTTGTTCTTATTTCTTCAACCAACTGTACAGTGAAACAATGAACATAATTGTGCCGGGCCGGATGCTACGCGGCCCTGACCGTCGACTGGAAGACAGGCGGTAAGTCCGCCTCCGTAACATCACATGTTTACGATTATGTCAGCCCTTCGACATAGAATATTTAATAGTACATACAGAATGGCCACGGAATCACCCGCCTGAATCTAGCCGGCGCGCAACTCGCGCCCAACTCGCCCTTACCGTCATTCGTTTTATCCGGAGATGGAGAGTGGATCATTGGCCCGCGTAGTGGTACACACACATTTACAAGTGTACAGACGTCCTCGCACGCAAACATTGACACATCATTCCAATTGTGTTCGAAATCAGAGGTCAGATCATATAGCAAATAATTAACCCACAGTATCGGCTATCGATTCTAAGCATATTGTATAGGTCTTTAATTTTTTCGAGTTGGTAAAAATAATAATTTAATATGGGATTGGTTGTGAGAGCGACGCCTGAATCCTATACAAAATATTTTACATCACCCTTGGCCATAAAGTGGGATTTTCTGCCCGCTACGCTGAGAGAAAATCTCACTTCTTGGCCAAGGCAAGACGTAAAACTTTTGACAAACCACGGGCGGTAATTCGTAAAGCCCCAGATCGCATATTTATAGCCCTCACCTTCGGTTCGGGCCACAGAAACCTGCGATCTTGGACATTTACGAATTCACCACCCTAGGTCTGTAATGTACTATTACATCAAACCTGCGATCTGGAACATTTACGAATTCACCACCCTAGGTCGGTAATGTACAATTTTTTTTCCCAACTCAAAAAAAATTAAAGACCTATACAATATGCTTCCAACAAGATGGAGCGACGACCTCGTGAAGGTCGCGGGAAACCGGTGGAAGCAAGTAGCACAGGACCGGTCTGAGTGGCGAGCCTTGGGGGAGGCCTATGTCCAGCAGTGGACGTCTTTTGGCTGAAATGATGATGATGATGACAATATGCTTAAAATCGATAGCCGATACTGTGGGTTCATTATTTGCCATATTTTCTGACCCACCGTGTATACATAGTGCCAAGCAAAACGTTGTGACCCACAGAATCAGCTATCGATTCTAAGCATGTATTTTTAGGTTTTAATTTTTTTGAGTTGATAAAAAAAAGCATGGCCCAGTATGGGATTGATCGTGTGAGCGATACCTGGTTCCCATTGGTACTATTTTTTTAACAACTCGGTAAAAATAAACACCTAAAGAACATTTCGGAGTCCATGCGCCGCAGTGTCCACTTACCATCAGGTGGGCTGTGCGCTCGTGTGCCTTTACCATTGGTATAAAAAATGGGGGTCAAACTTTGACGCAGTTGCAACCAATTTTGGGCAGTTATTCCATCCACGTCCAATAACATATTGCATTCGTTATAAAATTTTATCACGAAATCAAAACAGAGTTGTTATTTCTTGGCTCCCATACAGGTTTTACCCAAGGCGGCGGCGGGTTTTCTCTAAAAATCCTTCGAATCCGTCTAAAACAATGATTAGGTGAGTCATTATATGACATCAGTAGACATAGGTATGCTAATACAGCCATTATCCAACGTACTATTATTACCGACAGCTGCGCCCTCTGTGACTGATATTTGACATTTCGAACGGAACTAGAATACATTTAGTAGAAAAGGTTATTGTAGTCAAAATTAATGTACTTTTCACGAATAGAATATCATGAAAAGATAATTTAAGGACGTTCTTTTAAATACAAATAGTAAATATAAACAACAAAAACGAAGGGTGACAACAGGCGGTCTTATCGCTAAAGAGCGATCTCTTCCAGACAACCTTTGGGTAGCAGAATGTAATAATAAGTCTGTAGAAGAAGTCGCATCTGTAACTTGAAAATTAAAAGACACTACATAACAAGTCGTAGGGACTTTATAAACGATACCGATACTGAAAACAAAATACGATTTTTAGAAAAATTGTTATGTATGTATGTCCGGATTAACGCGCGGGAACGGCTTAGCAATTTTGCATAATTCAATTTTAAATTGAACCACGAGCTTTTCGGTGAAGGAAAACATTGAGAGGAAACCTGCACGCGTCCGCGGTAATGCAAGGATGTGTTTGAAGTCGGCAGTACTTTTTTTTATATTAGATGAAAAAGAACTACTAAAATTGTTCAGAGTAAATAAACATATTGCGAGAGTAACCTATCTTTCTAATATATAAAATTCTCGTGTCACAATGTTTGTAACCAAACGCCTCCGAAATGGCTCGACCGATACCTATGAAATTTGGAGTGTATGTTCAGTAGGTCAGAGAACAGGAATTAAGGACAGTTAAGTAGTAATGCTATAACGTTTCTTTATTTTACAGTTGAACGCGAGCATGAATTTATAAATAGAATTGAACTTTTCTGTTCAAAACCTATATGGTGCTTTAAGATGGGAAAACCGCGCATTTTAATGGCTTTTTATGGTGGCGCATCACCTTTTACTTCATCTTGAGATGGCAACTAGTATGGAGGCACTAGCATGCTTTGATAAATCTATGTCTGACCTCATGTGGACAGAATTTCGTACTACGCCTATTTCAAAAACCTTCTTAACCGACTACAAAAAAAGGAGAAGGCTCTCAATTCGTCGGAATCTTTTCTTTTTATGTATGTTCACCAAAAATAAATAGTAAACGTGAACTCTCTTTTCGAAAGCTGGTACTTCCAAATTGGTCCCATATTAATTTGGTTCAGTTCTGATGATGGGTTCCATGAGAAAATGAGGGAACTCCTCAGAATTTGCTAGCACGTGATGATTTTGGTGTCAATTTCGAAGACTTCAGAGTTACTTATGTATTCCTAAAGTAATGTTTGAAGACTGCAGCCGAAAAAAAATTTTTAATAAAAAAAATTAACCAACTTCAAACTCCGACACACTGCGAAGTCGGTGTCAAGTGAACCGACCCAAAGAAATTTATTTAATCGTATGGCAATATGGTCACAGAGTATTTCATTATTATTAGATATAACCCAAAGAAATGATAATCATATAGTGAACTTGACATTGACATCGCAGTCTGTCGGAGGTTGAGGGCAGTTTTTTTAATTTTATTTTTTTATACATAATCGTCCTAAATACTATTAATATTACTAACGACCCAGCCCGGCTTTGCACATGTAGTTAGTTGTACCGAATTACTGACCAAAACCTTCGTGGATCAATCGACCTATTAATGAAAAGTGCATGAAATCGTGTGTTTCCGGTTTATCGCAACAGATAGACAGACAAACGCGGCAAGGAACATTAATATAATACATTATTATTATTATTATTTATGTGAGGGGATGACTGCCTGGTTTCAGTCGGGTGATCGCTCCTCCATTCGGAACCATTTCACCCATTTCCCCGGTCTCCCCTGGGATTACGGGTTATCCGCTCCCAGCGCCGTTGCCCCGTTGAACCTTCCTGTAACCTTGCAGAATCCTATCATCTTCCCTATCGTTAGGTCTTGTAGGTCATCTTCATCCAGCGTGTCCCTTCCGGTTCTTTCCCATCTCGCCATTGCGTATGATGGGCATTTCGCTAGTAGATGTATTCCCGTTTCTTCTTCGCCACATTCTGGGCATCTTGGGTCATCTCTTATCTTCAGAATAGTTAGGTGTCTGTTCAGTGTACAGTGTCCTGTAATTATTCCGATAGCTAGCCTTAAGTTGTTCCTGCTGTGTCCTATCGCTTATTATACATAATATGCTCCAAAATATTATTTCCAAATCAGACATTTCCTTTACTTTTGCTTTTTTAGGGTTCCGAAGTCCACAAGAAACCCTTATAGTTTCGCCATGTCCGTCCGTCCGTCCGTCCGTCCGTCCGTCTGTCCGCACTATTGCTCGGAGATGCTTAGGTCTAGAGAGCTGTTATTTGGCATGAATATGCATATTAGTTACGCTGACAAAGTGGTACAATAAAATTTTGAAATATTTATTTTTATAGGGTACCTCCCCTACTCGTAGAGTGGGGATGTAATTTTTTTTTCTTACGTACCCCATGATGCGGCATATCGTTGAATAGGTCTTAAAAAAATATTGTGGGTTTGTTAAAACCATATCTTGATTAAGTGATGCGTTTGTGAAATATTAAGCTTTAAAGTGCTATTTTTTGTTAGAGTCAAGTGTCCCCCCCCCCCCTGCCAGCTAAATGGTGATATTTGGATGGCTGAAAAAAATCACGGTTGTGGCATATATAACGTAGTTGAAAGGAAAACTATTAGAGCTAAGTAGGCTGTACAAACTTACGAGTAATAGTCGACCAACTTATAATGATGATTTTTCTCGAGCGGCAGGGCGTCGGGCGGGCACGTCACACCACAGGTTAGCTAGATGCTAATAAGTCTTAGATAGGTACTGCGGGCATCGTCAACTTCGGAACCCTATAATTTGCGCGTGGCCCGACACGAACTTGGCCGGTTTTTTTAATTTTGAAATATAACATCAAATTTTCTTTATTAGTAAGAAGTATTAAGTATACTATGCAAGGGTGGTCAGTTAGTAATAATAAGAGACATGGTACCTACTATTTACTATTTTTAGCCTGGTGGTTTCTCAGGCAGATTTGAATTTACCACTGAGCTTTTTGGTGAAGGAAAACAACGTGAGGAAACCTGCACGCATCGCGAAGTAATTCAAAGATGTGTCTGAAGTCTACTATAAGACTATAGCCCAAACCCTCTCGTGATGGGAGGAGGCCTGTGCCCAGCAGTGGGCCGTAAATAGGCTGTTGTAAATTGGTATTAATATTCTAGGAATCCTTCATCATGCTAGTACTCCAGGATATACAACGGATCTTCAATTCCACAGTTTTCGTTTTGTTCTACTCTCATTATTACATGCTTGCAGGGAGCCAATTACTTTCGAGCAGGTTTCATAGCGTTTTTTTTAGGTAGGCAATAATAATTATATGCGAGCCTTATGGCTTATTGATAGTACATTCCGAACATATTCTGAAATACAAAGTTATTTTTATTAACAACTAGCTGTGGCCCGCGACTTCGCCCGCGTGGTATTCGGTTATCGCGTTGCCGCGGGAACTATGCGTTTTTTCGGGATAAAAAGTAGCCTATGTCCTTTCCCGGTATCCCAACTATTTCCATACCAAATTTCATCCAAATCGGTTCAGCGGTTGAAGCGTAAAGAGGTAACAGACAGAAAGACGGATAGAGTTACTTTCGCATTTATAACATTACTAGCTTCTGCCCGCGACTTCGCCCGCGTGGAATTCGGTTATCGCGTTGCCGCGGGAACTATGCGCTTTTCCGGGATAAAAAGTAGCCTATGTCCTTTCCCGGGACTCCAACTATCTCCATGCCAAATTTCATCTCAATCGGTCCAGCAGTTGATGCGTGAAGAGGTAACAGACAGACAGACGTACAGACAGAGTTACTTTCGCATTTATAATATTAATAATATGGATATAATAATATGAATATGGGCAATTAATAAAATATGGATAATATGGATGAACGCCTGAACCTTTGTCCATAAAATATGTTCGTGAAAAATGAACTCTCGACCTACCCCGCTTTTTATGACACTAGTAGTAGGTCTTTTAAAAAAAAGCATAAATCCTACTAAAGTAGAATACCAAATCAAATGCAATTGTTGTCGTGTAAACCCTAGATTTTCTGCTTAAATAAATAAATAAATAAATATCTTGGGACATTTCACACATACGAGTATTGACCTAGCCCCAAACTAACCAAAGCTTGTACTATGGGTGCTAGACAACGATATAAATACTTATATAGAGTAATTTTTTTTTTTTTTTTTTTTTATTTTATTGATATTGGGAAACAAACAGCGAAAAGTAACAAATATGACAATTTAAACTTAGGCAACACAAAAGCCAAAACAGTTTCCACTAATAGACTTATGTCATTATAGTTGCTCAGACAAGACTTATTGTATAATTAGACTAAATTTAAATACTAAAATGGTTTTACAGAATTATTTTATCTATATGGAAGTATTATAAGTATAATAAGTAGGTACCTATCATGCAAAAGTTTTTTCGTATCAAAAAGTGAATAAACACAAGAATTCAAGCGATAAATATAGTAGGTGTTAATATCTACTTACTACTCTTCTGGGTCTATACAGATATAATTGCTTTTCTATTTACTCTTAATTGCAGAAACAAATTTTTGTACTGATGGAATACCAAACACATCAACATGAGAATATTTATCATTATATATTTTACACGCTCTTACAATGAGCCTATTCCTAGCATAAGCAGTTCGATGATAAGGGAGTGCGAATAAAGTGGAGGAGCGGGTGCGGTGGTCCGTGCAGCGCAGGGATATACTCGAGAGGAGGGCAGGCGAGTCCAAGAGCCCGTTTAGTATTTTATACAGCGTAATTTGATCTCTAAACTCGCGGCGAAGTTGAAGAGATGTAATATTATTTGACTTAAATTCTCTGAATTTATACTTCATCCGCTTAATAAATTTATTTTGAATCCTTTCTATTGCATTAATATGGACAGAAAAATGTGGATTCCATACTGTGGAGGCATATTCCAACTGAGATCTTACGTATGCATTATATAAAAGAATCATTGTGCTAGGATCTTTAAAGTCTTTGCTTTGCCGAAATACAAATCCGAGCATACTATAAGCTTTTCGCACAATCTTGTCAACATGGGCCGTTAATTGTAACTCATTATCTATATTTACACCAAGATCCTTTATTTCTGTGACCCTTTGAAGATATTTGTCATTTATAGAATAGTTCTGGACTATGCTGTTCCGTTTTCGGGAGAATGTAATAGAACAACATTTTTCAATATTAAGGCAAAGTTTATTATTTTGGCAGTAGCCATTGAGTCTGTCGAGGTCGCTTTGCAGATTAAGACAGTCATTTTGCGATGTAATAACACTGAATATTTTCATATCATCTGCATATAATAAGACTTCCGAAAAATGAAAACATTCGATGACGTCATTAATAAATACGTTAAATAACAACGGACCGAGGTGGGACCCTTGAGGGACCCCGGACGAGATGGGCACAAAGCTAGATGTATGACCTTTAATTGCCACCGCTTGGGTTCTATTACGAAGATAAGATGTAAGCCATCTTAAAAGGTTGCCATGAATGCCGAATGTTTCTAATTTACTTATAAGCCTGGAGTGAGAAATTTTATCGAACGCTTTAGAAAAATCTGTATAAATGGCGTCCACCTGGAAACCTTTATCCATTGCGACAAGAGAGTAATCAAGTAGTTCACAAAGGTTTGATTCTGTGGATCTTCTGTTAATGAAACCATGTTGTTGAGGGATAAGCATCGGTCTAATTACGTGATATAACGTGTCATATATAATTTTTTCAAAAAGCTTAGGTATTACGGACAGTTTTGAGATACCGCGATAATTTTCTATATTGCGTTTATCCCCACTTTTAAATATGGGAACAACAATCGAACGTTTCCAAATTACTGGCATTATACCGGTTTCTAGAGAAAGGTTGAATAAATAGCTAATTGGTGGGGCTAACATTGAGCGACATCTTTGAAGAAAAACTGGATGGATTCCATCTGGTCCACTTCCTTTTGATACTTGCAATGATTTTAAATAAGTTTCAACTATTGTTGTGGTAATTTTAACGTGACTAACAACATTATTGAATGCAGAAATATTATTAATATTACTGACTGCCATATTATCATCTTTTTCAAAGACTGACTGAAAAAAATTGTTAAATAAATCTGAAATTTGCTGACCATTAAAGCCTATATCATTACCTAAAAACAGAGAATCTGGTATGCCACTACTTTTAGTTTTTGATTTTATATAAGACCAAAATGATTTTGAATTAAAACGAATATTTTTTTCGGTCCTAGAAATATATAAAGTATAACATGAATCTTCTAACTTTTTTATTTTAGTACGTAAATTTGAGAAAGCAATATAGTCAGATTGTCTCTCATAAGTTTTCCATTTTTTGTGTATTTTACTTTTTTTGTTTAGAAGTTTAATTAATTGCCGAGAATACCAATTAGGATATTTTTTTAAGTTTGAATCAATGATTTTAGTTGGTATAAATTTATCTATTATTTCATTTAAAATTGAATAAAAACTATCTACCGCTTTTTCTACATTATTCTGTGAAAGATGATGCTCCCAGTCTACCTTCTCCAACTCAGCATTAATGATTTCATAGTCTGCCGCAAAAAAACGGCGGACTGTGCGAGGGGCAGGTTTTAGAGAGTGGTCGATCATTCTTAAATCAATATTTACACAAAATACCGGGTGATGACCATCAATAGGAACTAGTGGTTCCCCGGAGCATAACTTACAAAAGTTATTTGATAACACCAAATCTAACTGTCTGTTATTTTTGTTAGGAATATTATTAAATTGATGCCATCCAGTAAAGCTAATAAATGCCGAGAGTTGCGTTGTCAACGCATTACAATTGGGATTTTACATTATCAAACCGTTTTTATCATAAACCGTAGGTATCCAGACAGCCTCGGCGATATTGAAATCACCTAAAACAATAAAAACATCATCCGGGCAGTCGGTGTACATGTCAGATACATATTCAAAAAATGAGAGTTGTGAGTCCATCTGAAATTTGTTTTGGGGAAAGTAACATGTAAATAATCTCAGCTTTTTAGCTAAAGGACCTTGAGACAAAAGGATATCAATGCCAGTAATGTCAGCGTCAGGTAAATCTAGTACAGACCGAGAGTATAGTTGTTTTACATTAAACTGTCGGCGTACGGCAACGAGCGTGCCGCCGCCGCGCGTCACGTCGAGTCTGTCGTAGTCGCGATCCGTGCGGTAAACGTTGTATCGTGAATCGAATAGTTCCCCGTCAAAAATACCGGGTAGGAGCCATGTTTCGGTAATGCAAATGAGGTCATAATCAAATCTTAGTACGTTACGTAAGAATTGCGTTGTTTTTGAACGCAATCCACGGACGTTTTGATAATATATTGAAATATCTATTCTTTAAATAATATGTAAAGGCCAATAAATATATGTGTATAACCTTGTAAGTTTGTCGATTTTAGTTTGAAGGTAATAGCGGCTATATTAATGTGACTGATTATAAAAGTAATTATTCTCTCAAAAAAGTATATATTAAATAAATTTGCTACTAATATTTGAAGAGCATATATAAACAAGTAATGGTTATTAAAGTATGTTTTGTTTCTGCAATATTTTATAACATTTCCATGAATATAGTAGATAGAAAAGTATGTTAAGATTATGCTTAAGACATGCAACACTGAAAAGATAACACCTATATAATTTTGTTTAAATTTTCTTCGGACGTGATATATACAATCGGCGAATTCTCGTTGCGGCGCACCATGACAGTACAATTCCGAACCCAGCAGAATTTGTATTCCTTTTTAGCGGCTCTTTGCTTTGCTTCTTTGAGAAGGTATTTGTTGTAACTGGATAGGTGATCATTAATATATATTCTGTTCGGGCTACCAGTATATCCCAGGTCCACAGCTTTCAGGTTTTTCAGTTTACGTAGACACGCCATGAAATCATCTTTTTTGTAGCGAGCCTGCATCTTCACAATGATAGGTTTAGGTTTCGAGTTGTCCGTGTCGTTTCTCACGGCGACGCGAGTCACAAAGTCGATATCAGTGTTAGTGTTCAGCGAGAAGCCGCTCGCTTCCGCCAAGGACTTTAGCAGAGTGAAGAGATTCTCTCCTTTCTTTTCGGGTACTCCGTTTATTTGTATATTAGAACGTCGCACCCATTGTTCATTTTTCCTGGAGTCAATCATGATATCATTTATCACTTTTTTGATGTCATCAAGTTCCGTTTTAGACTCTTCCAGCGCACATACGCGGGACTCTATGGTGCTTATTCTTCCTGATAGCTCATCTAATTTTGAATCAATACTATTCTTCATTTCGGCTATATCTGTTCTTGCTTGAGACAAATCCATTTGAATAGATTGTATAGCTGAAAACTGCGTCTGTAATGCAGTTATTTTTGATAGGATGTCATTTAATAACTCTGTGGGGCACGAAACCGCAGAGTTATTAGGTTCTTGAGCACGAAGCGACTGCTGGAATGAGTTTGGAGGTGTGGATAGAAGGGTGTTGTCAATCAATGCATTCGTGCAATTAATATCCGTTGTGTCCTTATAGCTATCCAGCGCGTCATCGCAAGACATCACGGAATCATTAAAAAATGACTCACCCGGGATCGGTTGGACAGGTGTATTATCATTCCTGCGTCGGCGTGTATTAACTGAAGTGCAAAATGAACACAACCAATTCTGTTTGAAGTCTTCTGTACATTGCGCTATAGATATACTTAAACAGATACAATGATACTTATTGTTGCATTTAACACATTTCAAATCCTTGTTGTCGTCGATCAGTTTATTACAGGCTAGACACGACATAATCGCACTGTATTATGAATCTTAATGTGTGTGTTATAAAGTTCAAATTCCGGGAACCGGCTGCGCAGCAACAGAACTGGTATCGTTATTTCACGCCGCACCGCTCAGTGACTCATAGCCTAGTGGTTAGCCGGCCGACTCTCACGCAGCAACCGCGAGTTCGCTTCACATCGGGGCCGGCACAAAGTTGCAAAAAGTCACAAGTTCACTTCACGACACTGTCAATACACATATAGGTAAGAGTGAGAAGTCCGACACAGCTCAATATGGCCGACAGGCCAAACACGAAACTTCCTAAGAAAGACAAGGAGGTACCGAGAATTTGAAGTAGGCCAACTAAACCAAATCACGAATTTAATAAAATAAATAAATTAGCAAATAGTATCCAACAAGTACACGTCCACTCTGAGCAACAATCGCACGAAGAAAAAGATATACATACATATATAAATACTAACATCCATGACTCGAGTACAAACATTCGTGTTCATCACACAAAGTTTGCCCTGAGCGGGACTCGAACCCACGACCATCGGAACAGAAGGCAGGGTCACTACCAACTGGACCAATCCGGCCGGCATGATTATTGGCCGGCGGGTATGATTTGATGTCCAATATTTATAGTAGTAAAACATTCTTATTGTTTTTCCAACGATGTCAATAAAAATAGTCTTCAATTTCTGAAGTCAGAAGACAATAAAGATCCTACTTTTATCTTATTTCGCGGTATTCGAACCCGGATACTTTTATAGTAGTGGGCGGACCGCATAGCAACGAAGTCACTGTGCCTGCTACAGTTTCATTTATTTCGCTGCACTTTTGCACTTTCGTTTTTAAAGTAAACCTTTATGTTATTTCGAGGAGCTGAGCTTTTAAACTTTCCTCCATATCTATACTAATAATGTTCCTAAATTCAAAAGATTATTAAAAAAGCACTACTTTGATATTATGGAAGTTAGTCAGATCCCCTCATCAACTAGAGAAGAGCTGAGGATCTTCAAAGGGCTTAACAGATTTTCATGACTAAGGACACTCGGGATAAAATTATCTATGACACACAAAAAAAAACGAAAATCGGTTCATCCGTTTGGGAGCTACGATAGCAAAGACAGATAAACAGTACACGTTAAACTTATAACTACTAGGTACTATTACTACAGCCTATTTGTGTCTCACTGCTGGGTACAGGCCTTCTCTCATCACGAGAGGGTTTGGGCTATAGTCCCCACGCGGGCCCAGTGCGGATTGGGGACTTCACACACATCTTTGAGTTACTTCGCAGATGCGTGCAGGTTTGCTCACGATGCTTCCCTTCACCAAAAAGATCAGTGGTAAATTCAAATTGAATTTCGCACATAAGTAAACTTAGAAGTGCGAGCCGGAATCGAACCCCGGACCCTCGGCATGAGAGGCGGTAGGTCGAACCACTAGGCAACCATCGCTTATTAAACTTAAACTGATGACACCCCTCTCTTTTTGCGTCGGGGATTAAAAAAGCATTGTCACGCACTCTATGGTCAGTTTTTTTTTTCAGCCCAAACCCCGCGGCCAGGGCGGAAGGTCACGCCGCACGCCTTATAAAAGCTTGCGTGAAGAAGAGGCGTTTTGTTCGAACGCAGCATCCATCCGATACGGACCCGCGGGTGACACTTTTTTAAATAGAGACGTTTTTCGCAATTTAAACACAGTGCAGTGCGGTGTACCGAGGACAGTGGTCGTGTGTGTATTTTTTGTTTCATGTAAGTTTTCTTTTTTAATTTCTGGTTGTATACAGATGCGTGGTATTTGAGCGGATTTCTTATGCTTGTTTTCAGTGGAGGTTTTTTTGGTTGACGAAGCTTGTAAGTATTCGAATGAAAATGTGAAGATTTTTTTTCGGTTATTTTGGGCGAATATTTTCTAATTTAGCAAGTAGGTATTGATTAAAAATTCATACTTCAGCGTGGTTGAAAAATATTTTAAATACTTTATATGAATAACTAAACATTACGGATTATAACTAGGTACCATAAGTTACTTAATTAATATTTCAAATCTATATATAACAATTGGCCTTCTCGGCACTTGTTTTTCTTTAATCTGTGATAATTCCACAATTCGTTTTAATTATTATAATCATACTTAACCTAAGTAGTTAGCATTTAAATTACGCTGAAAGGTTAACTAGTGGAGATTACGTTACTAAATCTTGTTTTTTTCTAAAATTACCTATTTAATTATGGTTATTCTGAAACAGCCAGTGTTACATAGTTATGTAAATCATGATGCAAGCCGATTTCGAAGTTAGCACCTCATTAGATAACAGATATAAATTGAGAACAAAATTTTCAATGCAGGCTTCTGACCTAGAAGTCCTAGAACTAAATAAAAAAGTGATACTTGTACAAAAATCAATCAATTTGAATTTACCACTGAGCTTTTCGGTGAAGGAAAACATCGCGAGTAAGTAAGTTAGTAATTCAAAGATGTGTGAAGTGCCCAATTCGCACTGGGCCCGCGTGGGGACTATAGCCCAAACCCTCTCGTGATGAGAGGAGGCCTGTGCCCAGCAATGGGACGCAAAGAGGCTGTAGTAGTAGTAGTACAAAAATATCTTCTAGTCAAAGGTTAGCTGGAAGGTATCCCTAACAGGTATAAGCTTGCCTTTGTACACTTTATTTAATATAGGAAACGAGCACATAGGACCACCTTATGGTAAGAGTTCACAGCGGTCCATGGACATAAAAAAATCGTAAGATTTCAGTTTCAGTTTTATTTCATAAACAATATTACATTGTGTTTGAAAAATGTCTTAAATTTAGCATACCTACATATCAATTAAAATTAATAAATTGGGAAAGCCATAAACAAATGCGTTGCCAACCCTAAGGCCAAAGATGGAATGCCTTTATGCCATTAATTTCACCGACTGCCTTAACCCCCTGCCGGAACACAACAGTGCGAGCACTGCTATTTGGCAGCAGATTAGTGGGGTAAGACGGATGGTATCACCCCCGACGGACCTAGCACAAGGCCCTACTATCACTACCACCATTAAAAATGCTGCATTATTGACCACCACAACCGTTTTATTTGCGGTCCTTCTCCGTGTGATGAATAGTCAATCAATCAATCAATCAATTTATTTATTTTGTCAAGACATAGGTGTTAAAGGTGTTACAGTACAATGTCATAGAATCCTTATGCTTAGCCCTCAGGCATACAAAATATTCTTAAAAACTATCCAGCAGCATGCAATAAATACACACATCTTTTTAATCAATAATGGTCGTCGAAGAATTCATAGTGAATAATAAGCCTTATTAACAAGATAATCAAAAAGTTGTTTTTTGAACATGCTTACATCATCTATTTGTGAAATTCCAATCAATTCTTGTGTATTTTGTTTCACAAAATGTTAGTTTGAATTTTGAAATCATGACGTATTGACACCTTGACTACCTTTGCTATTATGTGCTAACATACGAATGCTGTAAAGTAGAGGCCGTGTTTAACGAGTGGTATTAAATATACTATGACATTTAGAACCATAAATGAGTACCATTTAGCTAAAAGTAACCGTTAAAACAATTTTATTTGGTTGTGTTGACGTAAGCCGTGGTGGCCTAGTGGTTCGACCTACCGCCTCTCATGCAGAGGGTCGGGGGTTCGATTCCGGCTCGCACCTCTAAGTTTCCTTAATGTGCGAAATGCATTGAATTCACCACTGAGCTTTTCGGTGAAGGAAAACATCGTGAGGAAACCTGCTCGCATCTGCGAAGTAATTCAAAGATGTGTGTCAAGTCCCCAATCCGCACTGGGCCCGCGTGGGGACAATAGCCCAAACTCTCTCATGATGAGAGGAAGCCTGTGCCCAGCGGTGGGACGCAAACAGGTTGTAGTAGTAGTGTTGTCATTGGGTACTTACTAATATACCGAAAATTATTTTCAGACCGAATCGTGGTACATTTTCAAATAAAAAATAAATTATTCAAATACTATCTATACGTTGTAATAAAGCTCCTCAAAAGTGTATGTTTTTGTTTACAATTTCATTGGAAATAAAAACACTCAATGAAATGACCCTTCAAACGAAATAAAAAACTTTTAATTCCATCCATCCTAATATTAAATGCGAAAGTAACTTTTTCTGTCTGTCTGTCTGTCTGTCTGTCTGTTACCTCTTCACGCTTCAACCGCGAGGCAAATTTAGATGAAATTTGGCATGGAGATAGTTCCAGCCCCGAGAAAGGGCATAGGCTAATTTTTACCCCGGAAAAACGACAAGTACAAAATAACGTAATATCCTATTACCTACTGTGAAAAGGCCAGTAACTATTTATTTTCCACACTTGTACTCTTCGCCAGTATATAAATACTAGCTTCTGCCCACGACTTCGTCCGCGTGGAATTCGGTTATCGCGTTCCCGCGAGAACTATGCGTTTTTCCGGGATAAAAAGTAGCCTATGTCCCTTCCGGGGACCCCAACTAACTCCATGCCAAATTTCATCTCAATCGGTGCAGCGGTTGAAGCGTGAAGAGGTAACAGACAGACAGACAGTTACTTTCGCATTTATAATATTAGTATGGATATTTGATTAAAACCGTCAATTTTATATTCCATGCAGACAAAGTCGCGGGGCACAACTAGTAAATAATAAAATAATAATAAATATCTTGGGACATTTCACACATATTGACCTAGCCCCAAACTAAGCAAAGCTTGTACTATGGGTGCTAGACAACGATATAAATACTTATATAGAGAAATACATACATACTAAACATCCATGACTCGAGTACAAACATTCGTGCTCATCACACAAAGTTTGCCCCGAGCGGGACTCGAACCCGCGACCATCGGAACAGAAGGCAGGGTCACTACCAACTGGACCAATCCGGCCGTCAAATAAGAGTCTAGCTGGTACTTAAAAATTGAAATGACAAATTCCTAATTTTATAACGATTGTCGTTCGTATTTTAATGACTCATCAATTTTAGTACAGCCGTTATTAGCAGAACATCTTAAAGTGGGCGGCACCAGCTGCCTTATAAGGCTGTACCTGTAACCTGTACGCACACTTAACACTAAATAGGCTTCGAAGAACGATCATCTAAGTCGATGTGTGACATTTGCCATATTCAAGGACGTGGCATTCAAAATTCCTTAAACTAAATAGGTTGGAAATTCTTACCTTTTTTTTATACCAATGGTATAGGCAAACACGGCCCACCTGTTGGTAAGTGGTCACTGCGGACACCGAAATCCTATGATCCCCCATTAAGAAACCGTAAGATCTCGAATGCGATGCCTACCCTGAGGCCTAAGATGGAATGCCTCTGTGCCAGAAATGTCACCGGCTGTCTTAACCCCCTACCGGAACACAACAGTGCGAGCACTGCTATTTGGCGGCATGTTAGCGGGGAAAGACGGTGGTACCACCCCGGACGGACCTAGCACCAGACCCTACCACTAACCTACCTACTGAAAAAAAAGGAAGTTTAAAAAACTAAACAACGTTTTGACATCTCCGTGCCCACCTCCCAGCTCCATCATCAGATCAGCTCGGCGGTACCATATCGGCATTGTCATCCAATCTTCATATACTAATACTTGCCAAGTTTGATCATTATATGATAACTAGAAGTGGGTGAAATTTAGCTTGCAAGATTTGTTTACATAAGTAGTTTGTATTACACGACGGCTCAGAATATTTAATAGTACTACATACAGAATGGCCACGGATAAGTACACCCGCCTGAATCTAGCCGGCGCGCTACTCCCCCTTACCGTCATTTGTTTCATCCGGGGATGGAGAGTGGATCGTTGGCCCGCGTAGTGGTTACACACACATTTACAAGTGTACCAGACGTCCTCGCATGCAAACATTGACACTTCATTTGGATTGTGTTCGAAATAGTGCTTCTATAGGCCGTGTCCGCCGTTTGACGACGGCCTAATAAAATCGAAAATATGTAAACTTAAAATTTGATTTTTGATGCTATACGAGACTGAAAAGTTCCATAATAAATATTATTAAAAAAACACAATAGTAACTAAATGTCTATGATCTAAATGAAACTAGTTTATTTACGAAAATTATGTTGAATTCACAAATGACAAGACATATTTATATAAAATACTAATATTCAAATCGAAATGTCTATCAACGAATGATTTATTTCTGTTAAAATTATATAAATATGTTAATAATATGGACAAACAAACAACGATATGAATGTTATGACGTCATTAAAAGTCGTTAATATAATCGACTCATCCCAACGTCCTATATTAATTGATAAAATTATAATTCACATAAATTACTAGGTACTAATTGTAATTCAAATATGTAAGTACGTACAGTCGAGTTCGTTAATATGTGTACACTTTTGGACCTTATCACAAAGGAGTAAGGTGCAAAAGTGTGTCCATATTGGCGAACTCGACTGTACCTACATTGAATACAATTATACAATTATTAATTTTAATGCCACTGGCTGATTATTAAAGTGTAAATATAAATGTAAGGGTCTACCTACATATAGTAGCCAAATTTCCGTTTTTTGTCTTTTCATATAAATTTCATACAATTAATGGAATGATCTTTCTGGCTAGATTTCTCCTCAGCGCAACAATTTGGGGCTTTTCAAAATGTTTGTCATCAAATGACTATGGGCGGCGGTAACCACTTACCATCAGGTGGGCCGTCTACCTGTCCGTCAGTATGACAACTTAAAAAAAGTAATTGGTTGCGCTTTTATTCCAAAACTAGCTGTTGGCCGCGACTTGGTCTGTGCTCCATTTCATACCACTCCCCCCCCCTTAACCTCTTTTACATCCTTTATGTATGATTTCCGACTCTATAGTCATCCTATGTTACCTCTACTTGTGAATTCAATTCAATCATTTATTCAGAAAATTGGCCACATAGGCACAGAATATTTAAAAGTACTACATACAGAATGGCCACGGAATCACCCGCCTGAATCTAGCCGGCGCGCAACTCGCGCCCAACTCGCCCTTATCGTCATTTGTTCCATCCGGAGATGGAGAGTGAATCGTTTGCCCGCGTAGTGGTACACACACATTTACAAGTGTACAGACGTCCTCGCACGCAAACATTGACACTTCAATCGTGAAATCGTGCTTTTATATTAGGCAGTGTCTGCCCTGTGACATAGGGCATAATTTACCAGCGAATGTAGTATGGAGAACAGACATATTTTCAATTATTAAGCTTTATAATTAATCCTAAGTAATGTTAAGATTATGTTCATAGGAATGTTACCTAATGGGCGTAATTAAAAACATTCCACTTGTGTGTAAAAATTTAACAAGCTAACGTTTAGTAGCGACAAGTCTAAAAGGTCAGAGCTATTTCAGTTTCAAACTTGATTTGGATGATTAATCATTATTGATGACTTAATTCTTTGCTTCGCCTTCGATACAAAAACTAGTCACTTTCATGAAGACGATGATACTGCCTAGTGATTAGAGATCTTCTACTATCTAAAGTCCCGCGCCTTCACATTTCAAAACGCTTCATTTTTTTGTTATTATGTAAAAAGCACCACCAACCCTCTCAAAGCATAGTTGATGGCTGTCTCAGCACGCACACATGTGTTGAGAGTGTTGGTGGTGCTTTTTAAATACATTGAAGCGTTTTGAAATGTGAAGGCGTGGGACTTTAGATAGTAGAAGATCTCTACTCTAAATAGATTTTCTAGTGAAGTTATAAGTAACTCGACAATAGAACAAATAAAGATCATACTCAAGCGCTACTTGTCAGAATAAATCGATTAAAAAAAATATATACTTACCCGACTGCAAACAAACTTTTGATGTCACATTATATATTTCTGTAATCCGTTCATTAAACCCTTTATTTTGATAACCCACTCGATAGGCTTTGCCAAAAAAAATATTTTTAGAAACGTCTTAAATGCCTCCAAGAGTCAGCCATTTTGTTTTTTGCAATTTTGATATGTCTATCTCACAATTAAGACGAATCTAACGACACCTCGCATATTAAAATCCATCAAGCCATTTAGGCTACAGAGCGTGCCAAAGAAATATACATACATACATACATACGTACATACACTCGAAAAACATAACCCTCCTTCTAGCGCAGTCGGGTAAAAACAGAATACCGCCGACATTAATTTAAGAACTAACAGATATATGTAATAAAGAATATATATATGAAAATTTAACTTCAACGCAACTCCTTTACTCGAAAAATCTTTAAAGTTTAAGATTAGTACCTATAATGTGAAGAAATTTCATTGAGATAAACAGTTTAAAATTAATTTTAATAATTTTATACAAATTAAATCGTCTTATCATGATACATATCGTGAAAACTTTTTTTATAAAAATAATTATATAAGCCCCATAAACAAAAAGCACTGCGAGCTAAGAATAAAACGTTCACACGCATTTTATCAAAACAAATCCGTGAATGCCCAATTAAAACCCAAACCCAATCAGCGTCGTTTCGTCATTTCGCATAAAACCGTTTCGCATAATTTCGCGTAATGATTAACTTTGCATATATATGTGAGCGTCCTGTTGTATCCGCAATGACGTCAGCATTGTGTAAGCGTTCGTGCAGATAATGAAGAAAAATCGATTGAAAAAAAAACGATTTCTGACACGCGCCTTTACAATGCGGCAATTAGAAGAGAAAACGATATGTCAATTCCTTTGTCCTGTGGCTGATATGTTTTAAATCCAAGAAATATAATACTATTTGTATAAGAATGTACGATTTTTATTTCTTTATGTGGTTGGTAGGCAAACGAGCACATAGGCCATCTGATGGTAAGCAGTAATTGCTGCCCATGGACGTAAGAGATCATTAGATTTCGATTTGTGTTGCCCACTCTGAGGCCTAAGATGGAATGCCTCTGTGCCAGAAATTTCACTGGCTGCCTTAACCCCCTACTGGAACACAACAGTGCGAGCACTGAGTTGCTATTTGGCGGCAGGTTAGCGAGTAAGACGGTGGTAGCTATCCGGACTAGCTGCATTTTTCATACAAATGAGACCTTAAACTTCGAACAGATACGAGTATTTTCAAAATTGGAATGCAATGAAAAATACAGTAGGAATAACATAAAAAAATATATTCAGTAAGTAACTAGTTCTAACAAGCTTCTTTCCAATACTGGCAATGACACAACGGTTTTCAATGTAACTAAAATCTTATTATTCTCCTTTTATAATAATTTATTTATTGTCACAGGATACATTTGAACTTTTTTTAGCCCGGTAAATAAAAATATTTTTTACATCACCCTTGACCGTAAAGTGGGATTTTCTGCCCGCTACGCGGAGAGAAAATCTCACTTCTTGGCCAAGGCAAGACGTAAAACTTTTGACAAACCACGGGCGGTAATTCGTAAAGCCCCAGATCGCATATTTATGGCCCTCACCTTAGGTTCGGGCTACAGAAACCTGCGATCTGGGACATTTACGAATTCACCACCCTAGGTCTGTAATTTACGAAAACTGCAAATATTCAAAGTCGAGGCAACTCCCATGAACCTATATCTGCATATATTTACAATATCCGCCATATTAGCTTTGTTAAACTTTAAATACATAGTTACCTACGTGACTCTAATACACATAAGTAGGTATATGTAAATACTGACTTCATATAAACACACTTGTTTAAAAATGCTAATATGTGGAATTCCTTGCTATTTCATGTGCTAAAACCGCCGCCTACGGCTACTATTTATCCCGGAAATCGCACAGTTCCCGCGGGTAGGCGGTTTTGTTAGTGGTAGGACCTGGTGCTGGGTCCGTCCGGGGTGGTACCACCGTCTTTCCCCGCTAACCTGCCGCCAAATAGCAGTGCTCGCACTGTTGTGTTCCGTTAGGGGGTTAAGGCAGCCGGTGAAATTACTGGCCCAGAGGCATTCCATCTTTGGCCTCAAGGTAGGCAACGCATTCGAGATCTAATGGTTTCTTAATGGGGGATCATAGGATTTCAGTGTCCATGGGCCGCAGTGACCACTTACCAACAGGTGGGCTGTGCGCTCGTTTGCCTATACCATTGGTATAAAAAAAAAACGAATTTCACGCGCCTGAAGTCGTGGGCAGAAGCTAGTTTCATACTAAACTTCACACATTTATATTATGTATATAAAACATAAATAATGACGTAAGTTTTCAGATATTTCTACAATATCATCCATAGATAGAGTAAAGCCCTAGTATAAAAAGACAAATTATACATACCTACACTAGCTTCTGCCTGCGACTTTGACCGCGTGGAATTCGGTTATCGCGTTCCCGCGGGAATTATGCGTTTTACCGGAATAAAAAGTAGCCTATGTCCTTTCTCGGGACTCCAACTATCTTCATACTAAATTTCATCAAAATCGGTCCAGTAGTTTTCACGTGATGCGCGGTCAAATAAACAGACAAACAAAACAAAAAAAACTGTTGTAAGTATCCCCAGTAAACTTTTTTTCGAATATCTCCCATGTACAGACTTTCGACCTTCTTTAGCTTTATTATATGTATAGAATATTAAAATTCCATAAACATGATGTAGGTAAACATAAGTATTAATCACATCACATTGCCCCTGGCGGGATTCGAACTGACAACCTTCGATCACCACGGTCACTACCAAGCCATCCGTGTCAGCACTGTCAGCAATTAGTTATAAACCTTGTACAATCACAACTAGCTGCTGTTTACTGAAAGTTGGCAACGTCGCAAATAGCTGTCAATATTTTGTTGTTTTCATTAATTTCTGAATATTACTGAATGGAAATATGAATTATCGCTCTATGGCATAGACATAAATAATACTTCGTATGGACCCGGCCTAACGTAGATACATGTCATGTTTCCCCGCTTCATTGGTGTCCAATCCAAAGTTAAACTTATATCGTGACACTAAAGCTGGGTCACATTTTTTCAACAACGAAACGAGTTTTTAGATACTGAAAATAAGTTTCGAAAAAAGTTTTTTTAAAAACGCTTATTGTCACGCACGTTTGGTGACAAAACTTTGGATTGGACACCGTGGAAGTGGGGACATATTACGTGTACGTTAGACCGGGTCTATATTATTTACGTCTATGCTCTATGGTTGAATAAAACATTAAGTATGGATTTCATTGAGATTTGTTGCACAAATCTCAATGATCTCAATGTGAAATTCTCTTATTTTGACATGTAAAATATGCTGTAATTTAATATTGAGAAATAAATGTCTATGTCTATGTCTATGTCAACAATTATCCTAGGAACATGATTTTTTTAGGATTATGGAAGTACTATCGTTTGAGAACTTTCCATCACATTTTAATGTAATCTTATCATTTTAATGCCTAACCAACAAATATAAAACGAGACGCGTCATTCAACTATAGAATGATAACTTCTTTTTTAATTCAGTAATATTGAGAAATTAATAAAAACAGTGAAACATTTGACAGCTATATGCGACGTTGCCAACTTTCAGGATAAACCCTCTTAAACGAATACTAGCCGATGCCAGAGAACTTCGTCCCGATAAAAAGTATCTTATGTTATAGTATCTTGTGTTGGGCAATAGCCCGTGTCTCAAACTATCTCCATACCAAATTTCATCCAAATATGTCCACCGGTGAAGGAAGGACAAACAAACAAACAAACACACTTTCACATTTATAATATTAGTATTGATAATGCATTTTCCTACTGGTTTATTTACATCAAATAATCGTTTATCTAAATTATGATATAGGTATGATAATTCTATAATAAAAACTGTAATATTTCATATTATTTTTTACATCGTTATCATATTTCACAAAGATGCGCATCAATAAATTTAAAAAAAGCATAATTCTGTTAAAATTCTGAATAATTTGGAAATAAAGAATCAGTTCAATCGCAAGGTCCAACCCATAGTCATAAAAATGAAGACATAAACAAAAATTTAGCATAATTTCCATTCGCTTAATCTAAGTTATAGTGCAATTTCACATAAAATGGACCTATCTTGGTTTTAATAAATTATTTAAAATATATCTAATATATAAAATTCTCGTGTCACAGTGTTTGTAACCAAACTCCTCCGAAACGGTTCAACCGATTCTTATGAAATTTGGAGTGTATGTTCAGTAGGTCTGAGAATAGGACGTAAGCAATTTTTCATACCAAAATAATCCAAGGTATATATACTAGCTTCTGCCCGCGACTTCGCCCGCGTGGAATTCGTTTATCGCGTTCCCGCGGGAACTATGCGTTATTCCGGGATAAAAAGTAGCCTATGTCCTTTCCCGGCACACCAACTATCTCCATACCAAATTTCATCTCAATCGGTCCAGCGGTTGAACCGTGAAGAGGTAACAGACAGACAGACAGACAAAGTTACTTTCGCATTTATAATATTAATATGGATATGGATTTAGTTGCAAACTTAATGTCACGCTCTTTTAATAATAATAAAATAATAATAATAAATCATTTATTCGCTCGCAAAATTAAAAATAATAAAAACACAGAAACAAAAGAGAGGAGCGGGAGGGAGAGGGGAGGAGGAGGGAGGAATAGATCATTTTATACAATATACAGAGAAATCAGAGCTAAGTACATCTACTACTACAGCCTATTTGCGTCCCACTGCTGGGCACAGACCTCCTCTCATCACGAGAGGGTTTGGGCTATAGTGCCCACGCGGGCCCAGTGCGGATTGGGGACTTCACACACATCTTTGAATTACTTCGCAGCTGCGTGCAGGTTTCCTCACGATGTTTTCCTTCACCGAAAAGCTCATGGTAAATTCAAATTGAATTTCGCACATAAGTAAACTTAGAGGTGCGAGCCGGAATCGAACCCCCGACCCTCTGCATGAGAGGCGGTAGGTCGAACCACTAGGCCACCACGGCTTTTTACAAGTACATCATGCATTAGGATTTTAGGGTTATTAAGCACCTATTTCTGCCGGGCACCGACCTTACCTATTATATTATAAATATAGTTGATGTATGGATTAGAATGACAACCTTCTGACAGATCAGCATACGCCTGAAATAAGTGTTAAATGCGATAATAGATGTCACTGCCTAGGTAGCATGTATCATATGAAAATTTGAACTCCATGACCCATAGCAACGGCTACATCTTTTCAATTTCATTGTATCTAATATTACATATTACCTATTGATTTTTTTTACATTGACAGAGCCGCGTGGACAGCCTATAGTCAAGTCCCGAATCCTCCGTTTATCATATTGAGAAACTCTTGCGCAGAAGGGTCATCCAAACCGGTTGTGCCGTGACTTTCGCAACAAACATACATACTGCACACTTTGACGTATCGTAATTAAACAGCCTGTTTAGCTACTGCTTGCTACTGCATAAAATATATTATGACACTTGAAGCAGGGCAAGTGAAGTGGGAATTTTCAAGAGACAAACGTATGTATGTATGCAGTTATTAAATCAACACATAAACGTCGTAACTTAACGCTTTTATCCACATTCATCTAAATACCTATATAAAACTCAAAGGTGACTGACATAGTGATCTATCAACGCACAGCCCAAACCACTGGACGGATCGGGCTGAAATTTGGCATGCAGGTAGATGTTATGACGTAGGCGTCCACTAAGAAAGGATTTTGCAAAATTCCCACGGGAACGGGAAAAATCGGGATTTTACTTTTTAATATTTCTGCGCATACAAAGTTGCGGGGAAAAGCTAGTAATCATATAAATCCTCTAAGATGATGCGTTCAAAAATCGGTAGTAATGACATCCGTTATGACAGCGAATTCTGTCAAAGTCAATTTCCTATCATTCATATAGTAAAAGTGGTCATACAGTAAAATTAATTTTACAAAATCGTATTCGATGTTGTAATGACGTTCTCGGACATCTTCGAACAGCAGTGCTCGCCTATTTTCTTCAGTCATAACGAAAGTTTATTCTCAATTCAAATGACGGCTCTATTTAGTATATGCCTTTTGAAAATCGAATGTGAGACACTGACTTATTAGAATTGCCGCCATTGTGGACAGATTTTGAAGCATCTTAGAGGGTTTATAAAATAAGTGTTGTAGATAAAGTTTCGTATGCAACTGTAGTGTAGATAATTAGTACACTTATTATGAATCTCGCCTGATGGGTCGTTTCATAAAACCCCACTTGTGTTTTAAGGACCTTTATTATGTAGCAGTTTCATAAACTTCTATTATTAGGACCCCGTAGTATTCACCTACAAAAATACTTATAAAAGTTAAGGGTCACAAAAACATCCGTAAATCTATAAACCTATTTCCAAATAACAGACTTCTAACTTAACCTACTCGTAGAATTATAATTTAATCAGAAATGGTTAAAAATCCACAAACATTCTTAACAAAATCTCAAGGCTAAGCTCCTATATATTTGTTAGACTAAATATTAAAATAACACAATTAATCTTGTGTACATTCTTTACTTGGCGACAGGTCTCTACTGTACAATCCATATATACACTTGAAAACCAGTTTTTTTCATAAAAATCTAAATTTGGCCGATGTGAGTCATTAGCAAAAACATCCGTATTGAATTGATGAACGACTAGACAAATATAATAGGCATTACAAATTGGAATGATTATGATGAAAGTTATAAAGAAAAACCGGCCAAGTGCGTGTCGGGCCACGCGCAAATTATAGGGTTCCGAAGTTGACGATGCCCACAGTACCTTTCTAAGACTTATTAGCATCTAGCTAGCCTGTGGTATGACGTGCCCGCCCGACGCCCCTGCCGCTCGAGAAAAATCATCATTATAAGTTGGTCGACTATTACTCGTAAGTTTGTACAGCCTACTTAGCTCTGATAGTTTTCCTTTCAACTACGTTATATATGCCACAACCGTGATTTTTTTCAGCCATCCAAATACCACCATTTAGCTGGCAGGGGGGGGGGGGACACGTGACTCTAACAAAAAATAGCACTTTAAAGCTTAATATTTCACAAACGCATCACTTAATCAAAAAATGGTTTTAACAAACCCACAATATTTTTTCGAGACCTATTCAACGATATGCCGCACCATGGGGTATGCAAGAAAAAAAAATACATCCCCACTTTACGAGTAGGGGAGGTACCCTATATAAAAAAATATTTCAAAATTTTATTGTACCACTTTGTCAGCATAACTAATATGCATATTCATGCCAAATTACAGCTCTCTAGACCTAAGCATCTCCGAGCAATAGTGCGGACAGACGGACGGACGGACGGACATGGCGAAACTATAAGGGTTCCTTGTGGACTTCGGAACCCTAAAAATGACGTCTCTACCCAAAGGTTCTGACTATGGAGTGTGGAATGTGTCTTGGTAAGGAGCGCAATCTTATATGGCGAAACAGTTGAAAACTGTCCAGCGGATTTGATAAGCAACAAAACAAAACACACTCTCCTCTCAATCGTTTTCGCCTCAGCAGCGCCATCTGAAGGCGCTACTGCAGACTATCCGCCTAGGTGGCTTGACTGGAGTGGAGACCGCAGCGCCCCCAACCTACCCGATTTGGTGTCCACTTTTGGAAGTATAAAGATTGCGCTCCTTTACTTCAACCCTCCATAGCTCTGACAAAATACCAGCGCTGCGGCACACGGCGGACACGGCCTATAAAAGCACGATTTCGAACACAATTCGAATGAGGTGTCAATGTACGAGGACGTCTGTGTGCGTGCGAGGACGTCTGTATACTTGTAAATGTGTGTGTACCACTACGCGGGCAAACGATCCACTCTCCATCTCCGGATGAAACAAATGACGGTAAGGGCGAGTTGGGCGCGAGTTGCGCGCCGGCTAGATTCAGGCGGGTGATTCCGTGGCCATTCTGTATGTAGTACTATTAAAATATTCTGTGGCTTGCCGTAGCCTATGCTGAATCAGCTGCTTTACTTCAAAAATCGCATGGCTTCGTAACCGAGATAATTTTACCTTGCCTTCTTTTATATAAAGAAAACACACCAATAAAAAAAAATATTACATATACATGGTGGGTCAAATCTTATAGCAAATAATTAACCTACAGTATCGGCTATCGCTTCGAAGTATATTGTAGAGGTCTGTAATTTTTTTTGAGTTGGTAAAAAAAATTGGATTCATACAAAATGTTTTATTTACCAACTCTAAAAAAAATTAAAGACCTATACAATATACTTAGAATCGATAGCCGATACTGTGGGTTAATTATTTGCTATAGGATACGACCCACCATGTATACTAATTATATTATTTTATTTCGAGATATTTGTTATAATTAATTCCATTATTTTTCTATTAGGAAAATACACCTTAACAAAAAGTGTATGGTTGAGGTGACGTGGTGATACTTGAAAGTTTATTAAAGAATCTACCTACAAATTTTAGTTTTTTCCCAAGGATTCTCGTATTATAATATTACAAAACTAAAATCGTCTTCGTTTCTTAAAACTTGTTCGGCAACCGGACCTCGCTCGCCTTTACGCAAGTCGGAGGACTGAACGTGTTATGATGAATTTTAATAAAGCGGGCAAAGGTTAGCTGGACCCTTTACCTTTTCAACTACTTAGTACAGCTGATTTTTACATTGCCTAATAAAAATGTACAGGTTTAACTAGAGATCTTCTACTATCTAAAGTCCCGCCCCTCCAAAATTCAAAACGCTTCAATGTATATTTAAAAAGCACCACCAACACTCTCAACACATGTGTGCGTGCTGAGACAGCCATCAACTATGCGTTGAGAGTGTTGGTGGTGCTTTTTAAATAATAATAAATAAATTGAAGCGTTTTAATATACGAAGGCGTGGGACTTTAGATAGTAGAAGATCTCTACGATACCATCAATATTGTGTTTGTATACTCGAGTCATCGACGTTTAGTATTTATAAATACATATGTATGTATTTCTCTATATAAGTATTTATATCGTTGTCTAGCACCCATAATGCAAGCGTCGTCGCTTAGTTTGGGGCTAGGTCAATATGTGTGATATGTCCCAAGATCTTATTATCATATGTTTTGTATGGCATTAAATTGATTGGCAAACGAGAACGCAGTCCACCTGATAGTAAGTTGTAACTGTAGCTCATGGGCATAACGAATCATAAGGTTTCAAATGCCAACCCTAAGGACCAAAATTGAATGCCTCTATGCTGATAATTTCACTCTCTTACCGCGTTGCCGGAACACAACAGTGCGAGCTGGAGGTGGCTGTGTGGAGGCTGTTTGTCGGGAGGTTGGCATCTAAGTTCTAAGATGATGATACATATGGACGGAGCCTGAATCAGGTCCTACCACTAGAAAAAGTAGCTCTGTAGTCATTAAACGTCTTAAATTTGTCATACGCACCCAAAGTGGCCCCAGTACAACACTGTACTGTACTAGTAGATTGTGTAACTAGGGAGCAAAATGGCATATTTTACCACGGGTGACGGATTGAATCCGGAGCGACGCGAAAGATTCCAGAATAGAATCCCGAGCGGAAGCGAGGGATTCTAACGTGGAATCTTGAGCTAGCAAGGGATTCAAGCTATGTCACCCGAGGTTTAAATAATTTTGCTACCGCGTTGCACACTGTTTTTCACTCCTCCTATGAGAAAACCAGTAGCAGCAGGGAACAAACTCGTATTCTCCCTAGAGCATAAAATATTACTTTGATCCCTGTTTGCGGGGTAGATATGGAGAGGGAATAAAATCCCATTTTGCTCCCTCTAAACGGGGAACAAAGTACTCCTTTTCGAATAGGAGGAGTGAAAAATAAATATAATTACGCCAGTCTTCGTGGTATGATCGGCAATTTTTTTTTCGACATAATACAGTGTTGTACTGGGGGTACGATATACCTATTTACCGACAATCTCCTTACATTGCGGCGTACATCGTTAAGCTCTGTATGCGAGCAATATCTAGGGGGAGCTTCAAATGTTCATACAGGCTGCTTAGGCAGCGACATCTATTATCGCATTTAACACTTATTTAGAGCGTACGCTGATTTCTATAAAGGTGTCATTCCAAGTTTACCATGCTTTTTCTATGGTTTATGTAACGATCTTTCCAGCCGTATACGGACAAATAAAATCACATGTTTATTTGTATAACGGATATCTTACGATCGCTTCTCTAAACTCCCAATTAAACCTACATAACTTTTCACGTCGCAACATAATTAATCGACCAACATATCACTTTCAACATTATGTAAAACAGATTACACATGTCCGGTACTTGATCACACTCGAATACTGTCAATTTGTCACTGCTATACCGTTATACAATATGTTGTGTTGTTGTTTGTGTGACCTTGCGTTATGTAAGGTGAAAAGGGAACCGTTTTGGTGATAGTTTTGAACAGGTTTTAATTAAAATTCATACTGTAAAGGCATACATACGAGTAGGTACATCATAAAATGACGCCTTCTTTCCATAAGGGTAGAAGCGATAACAAAAACATATACGGTACCACAGTATCTAAGCATCTAAGACTGGCTATTGCCATACAGCGAGGGAATGCTGTCTGCGTGATGGGAACCCTTCCGAAAGGCCCTAATTTAGGTTTTTAGGTTATTGTCTAGTTTTAACGTTTTTATTTCTGTACATTTAAATGCTATTTGTAATTTATTTTTAATCTTTAACTTTTCTGAATCAAACAAAACAAAACCTTGTGTATACATGCATCATACTATTCATATTGCGCTAGTGAGGGATGAAAATCGTAGATATTTACATAGGTACATAGGTAATGAGAAACGAAGAGAGAGAAAAAAGTGAATTATGATATGATGATGATGAAAAGTACTAGATGCTAGAAGAATAGGGATGACGACAACTTTTTTTTCCTCAGTCTATCAGGAAGATTATTGAAGAGTATTGGACACGTATTTTTTCTTTTTTCACGTAATCAAACTTATACGGAGATATATTGAGTTGAAATGTCGCGTGACGTCATGGTTAGGTTCGATTTATACCTAACGGTGACGTAGTTAGCCCCCACTCTCCAACTTTAATGCGTTTTAACTTGGTCATTCTTTGTTAATTTGATAAAACAAAAAAATACGTGTCAATATTTTTTTATTACCTGACTGACGGACTAATTAGAATTTCGATTACTTCACCCTGTCGTCATCCCTATTATATGAAGTGTTCTGTGATATTGTCTTTTTGTTTGTGCAAGGTATATTCTTCTATTTTTTTATGGAAATATACTATTAAGTAAGTAAAACAGATAACAATTTGTCACTATATGCAAATACCTACACAAATGTTATTGTAGTATAATTATTGTTTCTCGGAGTTGGTGTTTACTTGCCAGATTCGGTCATCAGTGGTAAAATAAAAATAAAAATAACGATTTTATTCTTAAATTGCACATTGAAGTTGTTTTCGATGTTAACCGAATGAGGTTTCTTCCAAGGTACCTATAAAAAACTTGTTACACATAAAATTTATTCTATTGTTATTCGTATGTATATATATACATTTAAACAGGGTTCCTTCAGACTATTTTGGTGTATAAAAGTCTTGTAGAGATCTTCTACTATCTAAAGTCCCGCGCCATCACATTTCAAAACGCTTCAATGTATTTAAAAATCACCACCAACACTCTCAACATATGTGTACGTGTTGAGACAGCCATCAACTATGCGTTGAGAGTGTTGGTGGTGCTTTTTAAATAATAATAAAACAATTAAGCGTTTCGAAACGTGAAGGCGCGGAACTTTAGATAGTAGAAGATCTCTATCGGAATATTATTAGAGAAGATAATCTTTCGAAATAAAAGATAATTTGTAATATGGTAGGACCTGGTGCCGGGTCCATCCGGGGTGGTACCACCGTCTTTCCCCGCTAACCTGCCGCCAAATAGCAGTGCTCGCACTGTTGTGTTCCGGTGGGTTAAGGCAGCCGGTGAAATTACTGGCACAGAGGCATTCCATCTTAGGCCTCAGGGTAGGCAACGCATTCGAGATCTTGGTTTCTTAATACATACTAATATTATAAATGCGAAAGTAACTGTGTCCGTCTGTCTGTCTGTTACCTCTTCACGCTTCAACCGCTGGACCTATTTAGATGAAATTTGGCATGAGGATAGTTGGGGTCCCGGGAAAGGACATAGGCTACTTTTTATCCCGGAAAACGCATATTTCCCGCTTTTGGTAGACACGAATTATTCTAAACAACTAGCTTCTGCCCGCGAATTCACCCGCGTGGAATTCGGTTATCGCGCTCCCGCGGGAACTATGCGCTTTTCCGGGATAAAAAGTAGCCTATGTTAGGACATAGGCTACTTTTTATCCGGGATAGGTCCCGGGACCCCAACTATCTCCATGCCAAATTTCATCTCAATCGGTCCAACGGTTGAAGCGTGAAGAGGTAACAGACAGACAGACAGACTTTCGTATTTATAATATTAATATGGATTTGGTTATGAAGTCACGCCTGTTTCCCGTCGGGGCAAACAGATACCACACGTAACCTCCTAGGTAATAATAGAGAGATTAAAAAACAAAATAATGAGGCTTTTGAAAAAATAAACAATTTTGCTTTAAACGCCCATGTAATTTGATAAAATCATCGTGATTTCTATTCAAGTTCACGCTTGACGCCGTCAGAACATCGGAGCGTCAGGTTTTGAATTAATTTGAATAAGTATGCGAATCCGGGTAGCAGATAACAAAGGTTACCATATTAAAGAATCAGAGGCAAGTGACGACACTAGCGATTTGTCAAGATTTCATTTTATTTGGTACTAGTTGTCCCCTACGACTTCGTCCGCGTGAAATGTAAAATTGACAGTAACTTTTCTTTCTTATTGTCCTACTACTACTACTACTACTACAGCCTATTTGCGTCCCACTGCTAGGCACAGGCCTCCTCTCATCACGAGAGGGTTTGGGCTATAGTCCCCACGCGGGCCCAATGCGGATTGAGGACTTCACACACATCTTAAAATTACTTCGCAGATGCGTGCAGGTTTCCTCACGATGTTTTCCTTCACCGGAAAACCGTGGTGGCCTAGTGGTTCGACCTACCGCCTCCCATGCCGAGGGTCCGGGGTTCGATTCCGGCTCGCACCTCTAAGTTTACTTACGTGCGAAATTCAATTTGAATTTACCATGAGCTTTTCGGTGAAGGAAAACATCGTGAGGAAACCTGCACGCCTCTGCGAAGCAATTCAAAGATGTGTGTAAAGTCCCCAATCCGCACTGGGCCCGCGCGGGGACTAATAGCCCAAACCCTCGCTTGGTGGGAGGATCGAGGCCTGTGCCCCGCAGTTGGACGCAAATAGGCTGTAGTAGTAGTACCAGAGATATTATTTAGATAAACCAATTCATAATCATTTTTTATCACATGTCAAAAATGCAGTCAAAACATTTTATAGACCCACTTAAAAGTAGGTAAACACAAAATTACACAAAGGTCTTTATTGCTTCAAGTCATAAAATGTAAAGAAACAACCTAACGTAAAAAATAAGACGTTTATAGAAATTAAACTGTCTCCAAACTACGACAGACTGCGATGTCCATGTCAAGTTCACGATCGGTATATTTTTTTATACCAATGGTTTAGGTAAACGAGCGCACAGCCCACCTGATGGTAAGTGGTCACTGCGGCCCATGGACACCGAAATCCTATGATCCCCCATTAAGAAACCATAAGATCTCGAATGCGTTGCTTACCCTGAGATGGAATGCCTCTGTGCCAGAAATTTCACCGGCTATTCACCTATTTTTTATTTATTTATGATAAGCAAGCATTTGACCACGATCTCACCTGTGGTAAGTGACGATGTGGTCGAATGCTTAGGTACTTAGATAGTTACCTGTTCACTCTCAACTTGGAAAGATCCAAGTTATAACTATCGCGGAAGACACCGCCCGGTAGAGAGTTCCACTCCTTTGCTGTTCGCACAAAAGTTGGTTGGTTAGTATTTGACAGATTTGTTGCGAGATAATTTTAACGTTTTGTGGATATAAAAACGGGCTGAGATTGTCTTAGGGTGTTGGTTCACTTGACGCCGATGGTCCGCTCTTTCGAAGTTCGAAGGCGGTTTTTAATTATTTTTTTTGGTACTTACATTACAATTTCAAAGTCGAATTCAATTTCGCCTTCGGTCTATTTCATGACGGGATCTTAGACTACTTAACTTTTAGACTTAAAAGAACATTTCTATACCGAGATCTCGCTCCAAAAACCTCGCGTGATGTAGGTAATCTTTTTTCGCGTATATTGCGTATAATTTAATTTATTAAAATCTTATTAAAATTAGATTTCAATAGCAGTATAATAATTTAACACGCAACATGTGGTCGTTCACCTTCCTCGACCTAGGTGGAGAAGTTCGGTGACATGTCAATATGTTAAAAGTGTTAAAACCCACTTATTCATTTAATTAAAATCATAACTAAAGAACATAACATATTTTTCGCGACAGCTGTTGATGTTATTAATTAATACAATAACGAATTCATGACTAATTTTCAAAAGGTTTGATCAGCGGTGGAATAAGTCATAAGTAAACAATCTTGAGGAAATAATAAGTATTCATTCTTATCGTTATAATGGAAACCAACTATATCATTAAGGCCCGGTTCCTATATCCACGAAACGCCTCGTTTTGCCTACGGACGGTTGATTTTTGACATTTGTTCCATAGAGAATCTGTCAAATTTTAACCGTCCGTAGGCAAAACGAGGCGTTTCGTGGATATAGAAACCGGGCCTAGGACTGTGGCTATTGCCAGACAGCGAGGGAATGCTGCCTGCGTGATGGGAACCCTTCCGAAACGCCCTAATTTAGATTTTTAGGTTATTGTATAGTTTTAACTTTTATTTCTGAAAATTTAAATGCTATTTGTAGATTATTTTAATTTTTAACTTATTCATTTCTGAATAAACTTTACTTTATTATTAGGTTTAACGAATGAAAAAAGATAGATTTATTTATTTCTCAATAGAAGTTTGGACACATAGAGGCACTTCTACAGGTCAGAAATGAATTTACCAGCACTTCCAAGACCCGTTGCTTGAGAAGAAGCTCCGCAACAAACTCAGCAGAACAGCTTGACTTGGCGTATGTACTCGTAATAGTGTGAGGTCTTGCTCAATACCTATCAAGTATTATGACTAGAACGTCTAACCAGGTCGAGTTAGGCCGCCTAAAATAGAAAACGTGGGTGCGAGGACATAAGATGAGCTTGTGCTTTCGATTTCATTGTCTTGCGTTTTAGCAAAGTACTTCAGGGGCTATATTCGAAGTCTTAAAATAGGGATCTCGCTGTTCCCTATAGGATCGCCCACGCGTCGCGTTTAAAGTTCAACTCACAGATTCAACTTGAAGCGTGAGCGATCCTATAGGGAACTGGGACTTCGAATATAATCCATAACAATGAAATCGAAAGCGCAAGCTCATCTTAATGACTTCCCCAATCCGCGCTTGGCCCGCGTGGGGACTATAGCCCAAACCCTCTCATGATGTGAGGAGGCCTGTGCCCAGCAGTGGGCCGTAAATAGGCTGTTGTGATGGTGATGGTTAACAATTGTGCCTGATATCCATAATCTTTAGTATAATAAAAGAGCAGAACCCGGCGTGTCTGTACATAGAAAGAAAAGTTCCAAAAAAAGGAACGGGGTGTCTAAAGCTGTATGGTAGACTACAAAACAGCGATTTTTAGAAATCTTTTCTGTCTGTCTGTCTGTTTGTTAGAGTTAATCTCCGAAAGTACTGAACCGATTTGAATGCAGTTTTCAAGGGTAGATAGAGCATCATTTGGAGCAACATATAAGTACACTAGTACCTAAGCTATGTTTGATTAAAATCGGATACATAACTATAATATTATAAATGGCTCGACAATATTCACATTCCAACCTCTCCGACGCGGCCTACAACATTCAAATGACATAACCTGCGTGGGCGCAGAATTTGGGGCTATTGTCACCGCATGTTTGATTAAGATATTTGTATTGACTGTGACATTTCGCACGTTTTGACATTTGACATTTGATTTGGCACGGGGCCTCAAATTTAGGCCCCCCATGCTTGCAAGGACGTTTAAAAATAATCATGAGCTTTAAATATATTACTAAGTCAAACATTTTAAGCGAGAGACCTCATCATGTTCTTATTGACATTTATTAATGAACTCTTTTATACATGATGTATTTCATTATTTATTGACATTTTGAGACTGTCGACATCTATGGAATTTATATTTATTTGACAATGGAATATCTCCAGGACATTTTATCATTTTTTTGTATTTTTTGGACCCTTGGAGACTATGCATCCCTTCAATGTTTGTTTTAGTACGTACCTATATGTATACTTTATACATGTAATGTAAATGTAAATTTTGTAACTATGTGGAAATTTTGAAAAAAGGCCTGCTGCTTGAGTTTGTTGCGGCGCTTCTTCTCAAGCAATGGGTCTAGGAAGCGCTGGTAAATTCTTTTTGCCCCTATGTGGCCAATTTATATATAAATAAATAATGATTGAATTTGAATTTGAATAGTCATCTTGGCTATTTTTGGTGAACGCAGGTTTTTGACTTCAAACCAATTGAATCCATATAATATTAATGTGAAAGTACGGATACAAGTCGATTTGGTAGTTCTTACTGTTTGTGTAAGTTGTTCTTACTTTAGTGGTAGGTCCGTCCGGGGTGGTCCCACCGTCTTTTCTCACTTACCTGCCGCCAAATAGCAGTGCTCGCACTGCTGTGTTCCGGTAGGGAGTTAAGGCAGCCGGTTAAATTTCTGGCACAGAGGCATTCCATCTTAGGCCTCAGGGTAGGCAACGCATTCGAGATCTTGATTCGTTTGGGGGATCATAGGATTTCGGTGTCCATGGGCCGCAGTGACCACTTACCATCAGGTCGCTTGCCTACATCAATGATATAAAAAACCGTATTTTAATGCCAATATTTAGCTTATTTCAAATTAGATGGAACTAGCGAATTGACTTTGTGATCTGAAACTCTCTTTATTGAACACCAATATATAAAACACAGAAAATACAGAAAGGATACAGTTAATAGGTAAACAACAGGCGGACGCATCGCTAAGCAGCGATCTCTTCCAGTCACCCTACCAAAGTAGAAATACCTAGTATTGGGATTTAGTGATTTATATTATTACTATTTGGCCCGGTGAACTTCGTATCACCAAAGTCAATTGTCTTTTTTTAGCTGTTCCTTTAGATTTTTCCCGATTTTTTTTTCATTCTAAACCTTCCCTGAATCACGGGGAATAAATCAAAAAGAGAATCAGCCAACAATTTGACCGATGTCCAGCGTTTCTCCAGCCTTAGCCAGACTAACACACGGCAATTCATTTTTATATAGGTATAAGATTTCTAAAGGCAATATTTTCGTATAGTTTTTCTAAATAAGTGATATTTACATTTCTGGATAGAAGCCGGTGGCGTTCCTGGTATCGCCTGCCCCAACGGGAAACAGGCGTGAGTTTATGTATTTGATGTCTAGGTTAATATTTTGAGTACACTTCAAATCTCTTACCTAGTTAATACTTAAAAAAATTACATCCTTAATCACAAATCAAACACAAGAACTTATTAACTTATATCGTATTTAATTTTTAACTCTTCTACTATGAAAATAACGTCCAAAATGGTGGTAAAAGAACAATTGTTTAAAGAAGTCACCGCTTATATATATATATAACTCATCTAATAGTTCATGGTCGAATATATTAATATTAATAAGCCATCTTACTCTTACCGCTCGAAATATAGTAAAGAACACTTAACTTCATACATTTAAACCACAAAATAGGTAGTTAAGGACCGGAAAAATATATTTGCAATTATATCTAGACAACTTTACATTTGGCGCCCGAACTAAATCAACTTTAAGACTTACTACAAAGAGTCGGCTTTTATGAAGTCATCCTCAATGTTAGACTGTTTGTATATTTCCTGCTAACTCCTAAACCGGTGGATCAAAAGGGACCGAATGTCAAGGTGTTTTTTATACATCCTTAACCATTTAATTGGTGTAAATAATCGATAAAAACACGTGAACTTCGCTAATCATGTGGACTTGAAAAAACAGAGTTTGTCTACAAAAGAATTCCATAAAAAAAGACTTGCTTCAAAGTAATTAAGTATACTAAGTATGTTTCTAATTGACAATAGCACAGTATATGATACGCATCTCATGATAAAATAATATACTTTGCCAAGTATGATACTCCGGTAATAGGGATGACGACAAGTTTTTTTTCCTTAGTCTATCAAGAAGATTATTGAAAAGTATTGGACACGTATTTTTTCTTTTTTCACGTAATCAAACTTATACGGAGGTATATTGAGTTGAAATGTCGCGTGACGTCACGGTTTTATCGCCAGACCCGTCGCATATTATGTGTATATTATATTTACATCTAAAACTCATTAAAATCACAATTTCTTGAATTGACAATGCATTACTAGGTCGAATCCTAATTAAGATGTCACTGCTAAAACAATAGTGATTCACACACACCCACCTATGCATGGATTGTGTGGACCAAATAAGGCCGCTCAATGAAATACAACCGTTTTGACGCCTTCTTGTTTAAGCTTTGCTACTCTGTCAGTTAGATCTTATTCAAGTTTTTTTTGAGGACTTCCAAAGGCCGAAAAGCATATAACTACCTCATAACCTCACCTCTACATGATTGTCGGTCTTAAGAAGTTATCTAAAAAAACTTCTACGTCAAGGAAAGTGGTTATTCATACACGTTTGCACCAAAGGCATTACGAACGCATAACCCGGCTCTAATTTAACTTGACCGGTCTCAGAAACAATATGTTTCTTTGATCTACTACTACTAGAGCCTATTTGCGTCCCACTGCTGGGCACAGGTCTACTCCCATCACGGGAGGGTTTGGGCTTTAGTCCCCACGCGGGCCCAGTGCGGATTGGGGACTTCAAACACATCGTTGCATTATTTCGCAGAGATGTGTGTTTTCCTTCTCCGAAAATCTAGGTAATTTCGCACATAAGAAAACTTAGAGGTGCGAGCCGGACTCGAACCTGCGACTCTCTGCATGAGAGGCGGTAGGTCGAACCGAACCACTAGACCACCACGACTTTTCTTTGATCGCACGCATGAAAAATAAGAGACTAGAATTGGACATTATCAGAAATCTAACCTCATTTTCCATTGTTACAGAATCATGAGGCCACTGCGGACAGTGGTGGCGCTATGCCTCGTCATAGCGGCGACCGCGCTCCCGGAAAACATAGAAGACGTCAAAGAACTACCGCAGAAGTCGGAACCGATCGTCGAGGCCGAAGAGTCGTCCCCGCAAGTCAGGGAAGAACGATGCACTACTTGTGGAAATGTTAATTTGAAGCTAAAAAGCCCAAATGAGGTGCTAGCGGCGATACAAGCCTTGCCAGGAGCTGAGGTTCACACGCAGTCTTCCTTTGAAGGTTGCTCTAGTGACAAAGGCTGTGCTGGACTTAAAGTTAAAGACGGAAAGGTCATAGAGCGATTCGGCAATGTTGATGCTTTCAAAGCAGCAGCTGCGTCTGATACAGGCAATGAATTCACCTTCCACTCAGCTGGAAGCGTGTTTGATGGTGGCATTCCTGCTAACGGACCTTTCTGGTGGATGGATCAGAATTCGCCCTTCAAAGCGGGAGCGACCGGTGGTGGTGGGAACTTTGAAAAGTTCAGCAAATCGAGTTCTAGTTTTGCCAGCTCTGGTGGAGCTGGTGGGGCAGGCGGTGCCGGTGGTTCTGGTGGCGGCTCTTTTGGAGCAAGCATCGACTTGTCAGCGAACCCCTTTTTAAATGGAGACTTTTCTAAACTGACCGGCTCAGCTGCTGGTTTTGGAGCGAGCGCGCAAGGAGGCGAAGGCAAACCTGGATACCAAAGCTCATCATCATCCTTCGAGTCTAGTTCTTTCAGCAGCTCAAACAAAGGAGAGCTAGATCTGTCAAAGAATCCCTTCTTGAATGGAGCCAATAAGTTTGGAGCGTCAGGATCTGGCTTCCAAGCTCAGGGTGGTTTCGCTTCTGGTGCGAACCAGGGCGCGAGTCAGTTTGGAACTACTGGACAGGGCAGCCAAGCCAGCTTCGGAGCCCAAGGAAGCCAAGGAGCTAGCAAGTTTGGACAAGGTTTTGGAGGAGCTCAGGGTGGTCAATTTGGAGCTCAAGGCAGTCAGAGCTCGTTCAGCTCAAGCTCGAAGAATCAAGGGACCTTTGGAGCTGGATCAAGAGGCAGTGGCTTCGGAACTGGTGGTGGCGGAGCTACCTTTGGCGTAAGCGCTGGGAATGCCAACTTAGGAGCTGGACAGGCTGGTTTTAACGGAGGCAACAGTGCTGGCTTCAACGGTGGTGCAACCCAGAGCAGTTTCAGCCAATCAAGCCAGAATTCTTACACTGGTTCAGGACAGAACAACTTTGGAGCCGGCCAAGGTGCTGCCCAAGGCTTCGGTGGGAACGCTGGATTATCAGGCTCTAAATTCACCGCATCAGGCTACACCGGATCCTCACCTAGTCCGTTCACGGCGTCAACGGCTGGGTCAAATGTGAATTTGATTCAGAACACGCAGAAGACCAGCGAGTTTGACTTCGACCAGCAACAGCAGACGCAATCGAACATTGATGAGGCGTTCCGAGGGACTGGGAATGTTCAGTCCCACCAGCATAGCGGTGGGGACCTTCAGCAGACCTGTGCTGGCCAGGGTTACGTGTGTGTCCACAAAGCTCAGTGCAACAACGGAGTGGTCAATACCAACGGGGCGAGCGTTCTGCAGGCCAAGACTAAGGTAAGAATCTCTTCTTTGCTTCTGGCTTCTATTTTCTAAAATCTGATAGGTGTGAAGTACCTAAGTTAAAAAAAACGATGATTGTCTTTGGGCCATGGCGTACCACGGCAAAGTTAATGGACAGTTGTACTAGGACAAAATACGAATTAGGGCCGAAGTATATTCTACTAAACCGATGGGTGAAGTTTATCTCCAATAGGGATGACGGCAACTTTTTTTTCCTTAGTCTATCAGGAAGATTATTGAAAAGTATTGGACACGTATTTTTTCTTTTTTCACGTAATCAAACTTATACGGAGATATATTGAGTTGAAATGTCGCGTGACGTCACGGTTAGGTATTACGATTTAGACCTAACGGTGACGTAGTTAGCCCCCACTCTCCAACTTTAATGCGTTTTAACTTAGTCATTCTTTGTTAATTTGATAATTAAAACAAAAAATACGTGTCTAATATTTTTTTATTACCTGACTGACGGACTAATTAGAATTTCGATCTCTTCACCCTGTCGTCATCCCTATTCTAATTAATTTTCGATAGTCAATCAAAGAACAGATAGGTATTCTCAGTCTCGTTACACACAATTTATGTTTTTTTTTACTTTAACTTTAAACGTTTCATATTTTCTATGATAAATTTATCGTTCTCGTCTCGTTTTATATCAGGTTTTAAAATGTCACTCCTTGAATCCTGTTTCCCAACCTAAGTATTTCAATGTCAAATAGATAATAATCATGATGACATTTTACCTTTTTCATAATACAGATGAAAAAAAGTGAATCCTGCATCCATTCTATATTTCCGGTTTTAAAAATATACTAACCTGTATCCTAGGCAGGTAAATTATTTAAATTCTTATCAGCATGGCAACATTCTTAATTGTTGTCACCATGACAACAGCTTCTTACTTTTATTTTATAGTTGACTAGCTTTTGCCCGCGACTTCGTATGCGAGTAAACATTAACATTTAAAATCCCGTTTTGCCCTTTTCCGTAGGAATCTCGGGAAATCCTCTCTTAGTGCTCCCCTACACTCCTTAGGGAACCTAATGACATGTCAATAAAATTCTCATGGACATGGGCGCGAGCGAAACCGAGCGTTACACTAGGGACGAGTGAAAATGACAATTTCGCACGTGTATCATACGACATTTTTTAATACATTTGCTAAATAAAGAAATAAACTAACAGGGTGAAGCTGAAAAATCTTTCCGCACTAGTTCGTAAAAAACAACTTTAGGCACGCTCACTAGCTGTCAAAAAACAAAAAGCGCTCGTTCGGAACTTCTGGCACGCTAAACAGGTATCGATGTTTACTTTTTGAGCAACTGTATTAAAAACATAAAACCGGCCAAGTGCGTGTCGGGCCACGCGCAAGGTATAGGGTTCCGAAGTTAATGATGCCCACAGTACCTTTCTAAGACTTATTTAGCATCTTAGCTAGCCTGGTCTGGTACGACGTGCCCGCCCGACGCCCCTGCCGCTCGAGAAAAGTCATTGGTTTTTTAATCATTTCATAAGTTAGTCGACTATGACTCGTAAATTTGTACAGCCTACTTAGCTGTGATAGTTTTCCTTTCAACTACGTTATATATGCCACAACCGTGTTTTTTTCAGCCATCCAAATACCACCATTTAGCTGGCAGGGGGGGGACACTCGACTCTAACAAAAAATAGCACTTTAAAGCTTAATATTTCACAAACTCATAATTTCATCAAAAAATGGTTTTAACAAACCCACAATATTTTTTTAAGATCTATTCAACGATATGCCGCACCATGAGGTACGCAAGAAAAAACGAGACACTTTACGAGTAGGGGAGGTACCCTATAAAAAAAAAAATTTCAAAATTTTATTGTACCACTTTATCAGCGTAACTTATATGTATATTCATGCCAAATTACAGCTTTCAAGAACTAAGCATCTCCGAGCAATAGTGCGGACACACGGACGGACGGACATGGCGAAACTATAAGGGTTTCTTGTGGACTTCGAAACCCTAATAAAAATGCTTAGAATCTAATAACCGATACTGCGGGTTACTTCTTTCTTATCGTCGAATTGTTTTGATCCCCCCAGTAATTGGCAAAGTCACCTAACATTTAATAAATATGACACAATTAAAGGAGCATTCTAAATTAAAAGTCAAACTTTAATGATTTCTATCAATTAAATTATAATCAATAGTCATTGGAGATGTGACCTCATGTATTATTGTTGTTTAATGAGTGCGTTAAGGTCGCGTGTCATAATCAGCTGTTAAAAGGTCGCCATTTTTGATTACACAGGTTGATTAATCCAAATGAATCTGTAGGTATGAAAAGTCGGAAATTAAGTGAGATAGCGAAAGTTTGTTCTTAGGTACAGTGGCGTCATTTTTGATTTATTCATAAATGCCATTTTTTTTACTGTCATACATAACCGGAAATCGAACCTTGTATTTTTTTTATTCTATATTTTTTGCTTTTTGCGTGAAGAGGCAACAGACAGACTGACAGTGTTACTTTATCATTTATGATTAGTAAGTACCTATCGATTGTCCCATTCCTGGTGATCGAGATTTTCTTCATTAAATTGGTTCACCCGTTCTAGTGCAATTGAGTAACAAACACCTGAATTCACATTTATTACATTACTAGGTTCTGCCCGCGACTTCGCCCGCGTGGGATTTGGTTATCGCGCTCCCGCTGGAACTATACGTTTTTCCGGGATTAAAAGTAGCCTATGTCCTTTTTCTGAACTCCAACTGTCTCCATGCCAAATTTCATCCATGTTGGTCCAGTAGCTGAAGCGTGAAGAGAGAATAGACAGACAGATATTAGTATGGATTAGTGTAGATTCCTCGTGTAGACCCTCTCGTGATGAAAGGAGGCCTGTGCCCAGCAGTGGGACGCGAATAGGCTGAAGTGGTAGTGTAGATTCTGCCACATCCTGATTCGTATATTAACCATCTTAAATAAGATCTGAAATCGGTAAACAGCTTGCACAAGCGCAGTTAGGAAAGACCTCCTATGCTAACTAGACAGGTCATCTTTATGCAAATACATACAACTCTACAACAACATTATGACTAAACGTTAGAGTTCTGGCGGCATGTAATGTATTTAACTACAAATCCTTATAATAATAAAAAATGCATTTGCCTGCCACCACCACAACTGATAGATGATACATAGATAGATAAAAAGCCGTGGTGGCCTAGTGGTTCGACCTACCGCCTCTCATGCCGAGGGTCGGGGGTTCGATTCCGGCTCGCACCTCTAAGTTTACTTATGTGCGAAATTCAATTTGAATTTACCACTGAGCTTTTCGGTGAAGGAAAACATCGTGAGGAAACCTGCACGCATCTGCGAAGTAATTCAAAGATGTGTGTGAAGTCCCCAATCCGCACTGGGCCCGCGTGGGGACTATAGCCCAAACCCTCTCGTGATGAGAGGAGGCCTGTGCCCAGCAGTGGGACGCAAATAGGCTGTAGTAGTAGTAGTAGTAGATAGATAAAACATTTATGTGTTTAAGTATACGTTCTCATATTATTTCATGACTAGTTGTCAAACACATACTAAGTATTTCTATGATCCATCGACCGCCACAATACTACTACTACTACAACTTATTTGTGTCCCACTGGGCACAGCAGACATCCTCTCATCACGAGAAGGAGGCTATAGTCCCCACACAGGCCCAGTGCGGATTTGGAAACTTCACTGTAGATGCGTTTCTGAATCACGCTATTTTCGTTCACAGAAAATCCCAGTGGTAACTTATATCAAATTGAATTTCGCACATAAGTAAACGCAGAGGTGCGGGCCGGATTTGAACAGCAGTTACAATAGCGACTAAACCTCCACGTGCTCCCAGTTTTGGTTGCTCAATTTTACTAAGTTTATTATCTGGTCCTGTATAACCTTTCTTCAGCGTATGTGCTGACAGTTTGCCACATAGGTCATAGCTTGTAGTACTCCAATGTCCTTTGCTATGTTGTGTTGTAACGGCTTGCAAAACGGCTGTGTCACTCAGGAATATAACGCTATTGGGAACAGTGATGTGATAGCATTCGATGGTGTAGTGACGATATATTGATCTCTGTATCTTGCTGCGAGGCTCTAGATGGAATTGGAAATACATTTATAATCTCTGTATCGTATTTAGATTTAGCCATACGATTAAATAAAATAAAGCTATTTCTCAGGGGACCTAATGTGTGAATTTTCCTCATTTCTACTGTGAAATAGCAATGAATGTACATTAACAGCTAAGAATAAAATAAAATAATAAAAATAAAATGAAATTTAGTCAGTAACTTGAACTTTTATAACAATATCAGTGGCGAGTGGCTGGTGGCTCTTTTTAAGTATTCTAAGATAGATAACTTGTGCTAACAGACACCGCTCTTCCACAAGTGGTTATTGTAAGTAGTAAAAATACAATATTATAGCTTGAGAAAATTAATTATTAACTAGGTAATATTACTAAAGGTAGCACTATAACTCATACTGAGCTAAGTTTTAACCTACAAAACTATTATTGAATCTGTACTTACTAATATTATAAGTGCCAGAGTGGATTGTTTGACCTTTTTTCACGTGATAATAGAGCGATAGTCTGTTATGTTTTTTGTGTCGGCACATATTTGGAGGGCCACAGAGTTATATTAGCTATTTTTTACCGCTTTTTACTTATGGAAAGGGGGGGTATGAGTTAAGTACCATATTAAACACAGATCTATATCATGCTTTTTGTGTAGAGATATTTGGAGGGCTGGAGAGTGAATATAGGCTACTTTTTAACGCTTGGATAATTCCTTAAAGGGATGAAAGGGGTATAAGTTAAGTACCATATTAAACACAGATCTATGTCATGCTTTTTGTGTAGAGATATTTGGAGGGCCGGAGAGTGAATATAGGCTACTTTTTAACGCTTGGATAATTCCTTATAGGTATGAAAGGGGTATAAGTTAAGTACCATATTAGAGAGAGAGAGAGAGAGAGAGAGAGAGAGATATTTATTTCAAATATTTTCACATGCAACTTAAGACTAGTTTACATGAATGACTTAATGTAATATTAATAAGCATGCAAAAAATATTTAAAAAGGGAATCCTCTCAGCATTTGTCGGCAAACGCAAAGACGTTCCGACGCTGATTTTCAGAGGACCCGCGGGAGTGACAAACACGAAACACGTACTAAACGTTAAACTATAATATAATTCGACTATGTTATGTTATGATAAAGGTATAAGTATTAATTTATAACAAATTCATTCAAAAATTATCCTACGATGATACAGCGCAACTTGTATTTATTATGAAATTATAAGAAGGTAGTAACAGAAAATTTGCTCTAATGTAGATATAAGTAATCTAACGTAGATATAAGAATTGGTATTCAGTAAATTACAATATTATAACGCCAAGAATTTAATGTATGAATGTAAACTTACTTACTGAATCAATTATTATTACATAGACAATACGGTACAAGTTATTAAACACAGATCTATGTCATGCTTTTTGTGTAGAGATATTTGGAGGGCCGGAGAGTGAATATAGGCTACTTTTTAACGCTTGAATAATTCCTTAAAGGGATGAAAGGGGTATAAGTTAAGTACCATATTCAACACAGATGAAACAGCTAGTATAAAGAAACCAGCTACCGCCAGTGACTTCGTCGGCGTGGAATTATGCTACAGAGTTCCCACGGGGACTATGCATTTTTATCTAAATAAAAGGTAGCCTATATGTTGAACCGTAATAATCTACCTCATACCAAATTTTGTGGAAATCCGATCAGTAGTTCTCTTACATTATACTTACATACGCTCGCGTCTACTAGTACTACAGCCTATTTGCGTCCCACTGCTGGGCACAGGCCTCCTCTCATCAAGAGAGGGTTTGGGCTATAGTCCCCACGCGGGCCCAGTGCGGATTGGGAACTTCACAGACATCTTTAAATCTTCTCGATGAAAAGCTCAGTGGTAAATTCAAATTGAATTTCGCACATAAGTAAACTTAGAGGTGCAAGCCGGAATCGAACCCCCGACCCTCGGCATGAGAGGCGGTAGGTCGAACCACAAGGCCACCACGGCTTCCATTATAATAATCTAACCCCATACTAACCTTAAGTGCGAACCTTAAGTGGCAGTGGGCGGGGCACATTGCTTGCAGGACTGATGGCCGATGGGGCCGGAAAGTTCTCGAGTGGCGCCCGCGAACCGGGAGACGAGCTGTCGGTGCCTCCAACAAAATGGAGCGGCGACCTCGTGAAGGTCGCGGGAAACCGGTGGAAGCAAGTAGCGCAGGATCGGTCTGAGTGGCAAGCCTTGGGGGAGGCCTATGTCCAGCAGTGGACGTCTTTCGGCTGAAATGATGATGATGATGATGAACTTCATACTAAATTTTGTGGAAATCCGACCGAGTTCTCGAGTTAAAACCGCACATACATTATACTTACATATTACGCTCGCGAACAAACTTATTATTAGCATATCAGGTAGTTAGTATAGTCCAGTCCAAACCATATTAAATACGTTTGATGGTAACAGTTAAATGGTAAATAATATAATAACAATCCATTTAAGTACATAGACATTAACACAAGTACCTACAATACGTTTAATTTGTCTACACAACCACCTTGACCGTTCTAAAACTGCCTTAGGGAACGGATTACGTTGATGACATCATGATATCATCATTTTTAGGACTCCTCGAGGATACATACACATTATCCATACTTTATAATATTATAAATTAGAAAGTGTGTTTGTTTGCTTGTCCTTCCTTCACGTAACAACGACTGGACCGATTTGGATGAAATTTGGTACGATTATAGTTACGACACAGGGCGGACCCAGCCTATAAAAGCACGTTTTCGAACACAATTCGAATGAAGTGTCAATGTCTGCGCGCGAGGACGTCTGTACACTTGTAACTGAGTGTGTAAGTGTACCACTACGCGGGCCAACGATCCACTCTCCATCTCCGGATGAAACAAATGACGGTAAGGGCGAGTTGGGCGCGAGTTGCGCGCCGGCTAGATTCAGGCGGGTGATTCCGTGGCCATTCTGTATGTAGTACTATTAAATATTCTGTGGCAGTAAGTAAGTAAGTAAGTAACACTTTATTGTACAGAAAAAAAAAACACAAATACAATTATCAATACAGAGAAGAGACACATCTACAAAGGCGAGCTTATCCCTACAAGGAATTTCTTCCAGCTAACCTTTGAGTAGTGGAGAGGAAACATGTTCACGAGTAGACAAATAAGTATGTACAGAAAAATAAAGGAGAATCTAAATATACTTATTTATATTATATTATAATACATAGACTACATAATACTATAGTAAATTATAAAATACATAAACTAAACTCTATATATATATATATATATATATATATATATATATATATATATATATATATATATAAGTAATATATTTAGGAATTCGAGTCGAGCCAAAACTTCTTTAAATGAGCTTTTAGTGACGCCACCGTCTGCAGTTGTCGAAACTCTGCTGGCAACTGGTTCCACAATCTCACAGAGTGCACCGAAAAGGATGTAGCAGTAGATGTAGATGTGGCAGTATGTAGCGTCGCTGTGTACATATCTTTGCCAGTCACCGTACTATTGAAGAATGTATTCAATCGGTATCTTGATTTATTTTCTCGACAGCTTACCTTGTGAATTTAATAGTTTATTGAATGTCAAGGGAAATAATTAAAATGCCATAATTGATTAAAGTAAGGATGTACCTACTGCAATTATAGAAAAAATATTTTTACATACATTAGCATAACTATGGGTAATTTGGGTTGCCGCGGCTTAACTCGTGTTAAAGTGTGAAATGATGAAAGGGTAAAACACAGACAGAATATCATTCACATTGATCTATAGATTTTTTTTAGCTGCACGTAAGGTCCTTTCCTACATGTAATTTTTTACATAAAAGTCACACAGAAACTCTTAATTTTAAGAATTATTTTCGCGTTTTTTATACATCAGTAAGATAAAGAAATACTTTTTTGTAAACATTTCGATACCTGTTTAACGTGCCAAAAGTTTGTTATTTCCGAACGAGCGCTTTTTGTTTTTTGACAGCCAGTGAGCGTGCCTAAAGTTGTTTTTTACGAACTAGTGCATACAGTTTCTTGAGCTTCACCTGTTCATTTATTTCTTTATTCTTTTTTTTCGCGATTGTATTAAATAATGTCGTTTGATACACGTGCGAAATTGTCATTTTCACTCGTTCCTAGTGTTGACGCTCCCTTTCCCTCGCGCCAACTAGGGACTCGTGATAAAATGACAAACTTTTCGCACTTGCAGCTAAATGTACTACTTATGCATTTCAATATTTGCCAGTATCTGGATTCGAACCCACGACCTTCGCAAAACAAAACTTGCACATGAACTATGAAAGTGTCATCATCTAATGATAAAATGTCATATCGACATGTCATACCTAAATCGGTTGTTAATCCATTGAGAAATCATCTATTGACGATTGAAAATGATCGAAAAATGAAGTGATGAAATAAGAGCTGTCAGATTTCTAATGCAATTTGATGGACTAGTCTAATGCAATAGATTTATATATGGTCTTTGTTGCTGTATTGATGATTTTGAAATACGCAAAATGTAGAGATCTTCTACTATCTAAAGTCCCGCGCCTTCACATTTCAAAACGCTTCAATGTATTTGAAAAGCTCGAAAAATATAACCCTCCCTGCGGCGCAGTCGAGTAAAAAATCATCTCATCTCTCGGCATTAAAAGGTTCCTTGTAAACTATAAAGCAAATAAGAGAACCAATAATAATCACATTAAGACTGGTTTCATCGTGAGAACATCAGCATTGTCCATTGTGTAGCCTTTATTTACACTTTTTTACTGTAACATTAACATTATCATGTAATTGACATATTTACTTCCGGTTTCATTTTTTTTTTTACTAGCCGGTGCCCGCGAACTTCGTCCCGCATAGACTTAGAATTTGCGTACCCGATGATACCTACTATACATTAATAATAGGTAGATGGTTATAGTTATAGATGTATTTAAATAATTGTTTTTACACGTAGAAAACCCGTTCCCGTGTAAATATCGTAATAAAAAGTATCCTATGTCTCAAACTATCTCCATACCAAATTTCATCCAAATCGGTCCAATCGCTTCGACGTAAAGGAAAGACAAAAAAAACAACACATTTTCACATTTATATTACCTAGTATGGATAAGTAAATAAGGGCTATGGAAACAGTGGTAGCCTAGTTGTTTGGCCTAACTCCTCACATGCAGAGGGTCCGGGGTTCGAATCCGGCTCGCACCCTTAAATTATTTATGTTCGGAATTCAATTTGAATTTACCACTGAGCTTTCGGTGAAGGAAAACATCGTGAGGAAACCTGCACGCCTCTGCGAAGTCAATCAAAGATAATAATAATAATAATATTTTTATTGAACTTGAAAATGAAGATGTGTGTGAAGTACTGTGAAGTTCCCAATCCGCACTGGGCCCGTGAGGGGACTATAGCCCAAACCCTCTCATGATGAGAGAGGCCTGTGCCCAGCAGTGGGACGCAAATAGGCTGTAGTAGGTAGGTAAGCTTCTTCGCAGAATCATTATTTTTACGACACATTCGTAAACTTTACTTCTCATTATTACAATTATAATTAATCACTATAATCGTAACAATTCCGCTTAAGGCGTGAGAACTAGATTCATAAAACTGTTTTGCTTGTTTTTCCTTATAATTGGTAATCTTTTTTTTTACTTCGACAAGGATATCCTACGTCTAATTAAGTCTAAGTATACTGATAGACGAGTGATTTAAAACAATTTTTCTCAAACATGCTCGGAAATGTTCGTGTTACTTTCAAAAAAAGAAGACGCGAGGCTGTCCATTGCCGGCCTTGGCCAGTAAAAACATTATTGTCGTGTGTGTGTTTTTTTTATTCGCTTGTTATTTGAGACACCCACCTCTGTAGAGAAACTGACAAATCCATGGAGGTAATAAGTACAACTTCCATGGCCAAATCATCCACGATCATGGAAGTAGTAATTACTGATGTGGGGTAAGTGCGCCTAAATTTATTTCGCCCCTATGCCTTGTAAACAGCCAACTACTAGTTGAGTAATATTTATAAGTTTCGATATATTTATGTTAGGCGCACTTACCCCATCCTGGCGCACTTGCCCCGAAACTGACAAATCCATGGAGGTAATAAGTACAACTTCCATGGCCAAATCATCCACGATCATGGAAAGTAGTAAATACTGATGTGGGGTAAGTGCGCCTAAATTTATTTCGCCCCTATGCCTTGTAAACAGCCAACTACTAGTTGAGTAATATTTATAGGTTTCGATATATTTATCTTAGGCGCACTTACCCCATCCTGGCGCACTTGCCCCGACTGACCTTACGTATTTCCTCGCTGTTTGAGAAAAGCATTATATATACCTCGGCCGCAATTGCGATTGCCGGACTCGTACTAATAGAAGGCTTCGCTTCGCTCAGCCTTCTAACTGACTCGTCCGGCAATGCGCTACTTGGCGGCCTCTGCAATAATGTACTATATCTTAACCTTAGATTCTTTATGAAATTCATTTTCAATTTACTACTGAGCTTTTCGGTGAAGGAAAACATCGCGAGGAAACCTGCACTCATCTGCGAAGTAATTCAAAGATGTGTGTGAAGTCCCCAATCCGCACTGGGCCCGCGTGGGGACTATATAGCCCAACCCACTCGTGGTGGAGGAGGCCCTGTCCCCAGCAGTGGGACGCCAATAGGCTGAAGTAGTAGATTCTTTATATTATGAGTGGTCCTTATGCAGAGTCCGTCTGGATCGTTACCACACTCGTGCCCGATAATCCGCATTGTTGATTTCGCGATCGTTTCAAGCCAAATATTAGCAAATTCCACCGCAGACAGCTAAAAATCGCACTCATATGACTCATCGCCGTCCCAAATTTCCAATATGTTACGTAACAGAAGCTTATATATGTAAATAATGAGCTAAGAAATGGTGCAGAAACGTTACGCAAGGCGTACGATACGAAATTCACTAGAAATATGTGAACTTGTGACATTTTGGTGAAACAAGGCGTAACCAGTCAGGATTAGCCATAGACGTAAATAATATAGACCCGGTGTTCAAGGTCGCACTTGGTTTCGGTAAGAAAGTCAAATCAAACTCAGGATCTAATTAAACCACTTTATTCTCCATACAAATTCTCAAAGTAACAAATTCGCCGCTTGACCTTATAGAATCTAAGTAAACACAACGATAGCGCGATGTAGAAAATCGACGTGCCCGTAACAGCGACATCTATCGGGGACATAAACCAATTAAGCCGATTCTCAGCTTAAACACCCGGTCTAACGTACACGTAATATGGTCCCACTTCCACGGTGTCCAATCCAAAGTTCTGTCACCGAGCGTGCGTGACAATTAGCGTTTTTAAAAAAACTTTTTTCGAAACTGTTTCTCAGTATCTAAAAACTCGTCTCGTTGTTGAAAAAATGTGACCCAGCTTTAGTGTCACAATATAAGTTTAACTTTGGATTGGACACCAATGAAGTGGGGAAACATGACATGTATCTACGTTAGGCCGGGTCCATACGAAGTATTATTTATGTCTATGGGATTAGCCTTTTTAGTGTTCCGTATACAAACGCCAAAAAAATGGAATCCTTATGATTTCGTCATGTCCGTCTGTCTGTCCGTCCGTCTTCGGGCAATGAGCACACAGGTCACCTGATAGTAAGCGGTCACTGCGACCAATAGAGATAAGGAAAGTCAAAAACGAAAAGAGTTATGGCCGCAATGGTCAAAAAAACGTTTTTTTTTTCGATTTTTTTCGATTTTGGCGCTTGATATTTTGGAAACGAAGAATGATGAGGAAAACTCCTCTGGACAATTTAGTCAGCTACAATTTGAGCTTAAAATAAGTAGTAGCCTATCCTTTTTGTAAAAAGTCAAAAAGTCACAACGACATTTTTCACATTTTCAATTCCGTAGATTAATTTCTGCCGTGGTGGCCTAGTGGTTCGACCTACCGCCTCTCATGCAGAGGGTCGGGGGTTCGTTTCCGGCTCGCACCTCTAAGTTTACTTATGTGCGAAATTCATTGAATTCACCACTGAGCTTTTCGGTGAAGGAAAACATCGTGAGGAAACCTGCACGCATCTGCGAAGTAATTCAAAGATGTGTGTGAAGTTCCCAATCCGCGCTGGACCCGCGTGGGGACTATTAGCCCAAGCCCTCTCGTGACGAGAGGAGGCCTGTGCCCAGCAGTGGGACGCGAATAGGCTGTAGTAGTAGTAGTAGTAGATTCATTTCCTACGTCTACCATGCATGTTGTATACCATGTTCTTTGTAAATAAACTTACTTACTTACTTACCGCCCATCCGCCGGTTCTTATGAAATTTGGAGTGTATGTTCAGTAGGTCTGAGAATAGGACGTAAGCTATATTTCATACCCAAAAAAACCTAAGGCGGTACGAAGTCCGCGGGGTCAGCTATCTAAATATATAAAACTCAAAGGTGACTGACTGACTGACCTAGTGATCTATCAACGCACAGCCCAAACCACTGGACTGATCGGGCTGAAATTTGGCATGCAGATAGATGTTATGACGTAGGCATCAGCTAAGAAAGGATTTTGCAAAATTCCCACGGGAACGGGAAAAATCGGGATTTTACTTTTTAATATTTCTGCGCATACGAAGTTGCGGGGAAAAGCTATTATTTGTAAAATTGTATAGATCCTTCAACAAGCACCTCATCCGCGACTTCGCCCCCGCGTGGAATTCTGTTATCGCGCTCCCGCGGGAACTATGCGTTTTTCCGGGATGAAAAGTAAGTCCTTTCCCTGGACCCCAACTATCTCCATGCCAAATTTCATCTCAATCGGTCCAGCGGTTGAAGCGTGAAGAGGTAACAGACAGACAGACAGACAGAGTCACTTTCGCATTTATAATATTAATATGGATTAGTATGGATATGGAGCTATAAATAATCTCGACAGAACGTCCCCGTGGTCGTCATTCCTTACTAAATCTATGTACAATTTTGATTGACATAACTCCACTAAGGGTGAGTTTATTCATGCACAGTTGACGGACTCCTGGTCGTTAAATATGGCCGCCGAGCTGTCATTTCATATAGAAACGTCATTTTACTCTAAGATCTTAGATTTAAGTTTAAGTTAGGGACTATACATCCCTTCAATGTAATTGTAGTACGTACCTATATGTATATTTTATACATGTAATATAAATGTTATAACTATGTGTAAATTTTGAAAAAAGGCCTTCTGCTTGAGTTTGTTGCGGCGCTTCTTCTCAAGCAATGGGTCTAGGAAGCGCTAGTAAATTCTTTTCTGACGTGAAAAAGTCCCCCTATGTGGCCAATTTGCTGAATAAATGATTGAATTTTGAATTTTGAATTTTATCCCATAGTAAAATATTTAACGTTAACTTTAACTTTAACGGACGGTTTTAAAATTAAATTACTTCGCCGATTTGGGATAGCAATAAAAGTACGCCTTCTTATCAATAACATCGCATTTTTAAATCAAACCGCTGTCATTAATTTTCTGTTGCGTCAGCTGTCAAAAGGTCGCAATTTTGATTTATTCGATGGCAACACTGGAATCGTTGCAACTTTGTTATGTTGGCACTACGCACAGCGAGGTAGTTTGATGGGGGAAAACCCATTTTGAAACCAAATTGAGCAATACATCATTGAAATTTAAAAAATGATGAAGAGATTTTAAAATAATGTTTTAAGAAGATTTTTATTCGTTTTGTTTTTAAGTGCTTAATACAAATAAATATAATGAGATTCACATACAAATTCGGCGACTATAAATGAATTAAAAATAAAATTTAAAACTAGAACTAAAAATAACTATAGAATAAACACCCCTTCCAAAATTTCATTTTGCGGCATGGTGCCCATAACGCTGGCGGCGTTACCTCTCTGGATTGTTAAAGAAATCCTTTAAGTTAGGGACTATACGTCCCTTAAATGTGATTTTAGTATGTACCTATATATGTATTTTTGTAAATTTAATGTAAATCTATATGTTTAAATTTTGAAAAAAGGCCTTCTGCTGAGTTTGTTGCGGCGCTTCTTCTCAAGCAATGGGTCTAGGAAGCGCTGGTAAATTCATTTCTGTTAATTCATTTAAAATTTTCATTTTCTTTGCGAGAGGTAAGCGCCAGCCCTTGGGTCGCCGGTTTTGTCGATCAAGTGGGACGACAACATCCTCATGAAAGCTTTCATATCTGCCGACCAAATAATTAAACTATCGGGATAAAGTAGACTGTTACCTATGTTATGTGTTGTTTTCGTGTATATTGTATACAGTGAAAATGAAAATGAAAATGAAAATATTTATTCAGCAAATAGGCCACATCTGGGCACTTTTACACGTCACTTTTAAATGAATTGAGTGTGTACAATAATACAATTGTATTTTGGTATCAGGCGTGTATCAGATCCAAAAAATGCATTTTATTATTGCGATAGTTATTTCGTTGGAAAAGACATCAACGCGTGTCTGACGCCAAAGAAGCAAACATTTTTAAAGGAATATTAATATTTCCATGGTTTTCTGTCTGTTTCAATAAGTGTTAATAATCATTTACATATTTATAACTATACAGAAAGGATAGTAAAAGATTCCGTTCCTAGTTTTTACTCATAGGTAATCTCTATTATCCTTCCGAATTCTGATTTCTCAAAAAAGTGTTCACATGAATTTTCTCCAGATTTGGTCCTATAGATTTTTACCCTAATATTAATACTATGCGAGCTTCAGGCTGTATTACAGACTAGACTAGACTATTGTTGTTGTATTGCATTGCAAAATATACACTCGACCGCAATGAAATCGGGTCACTTTATACAGGACTAGCTTCTGCCCGCGACTACGCCCGCGTGGAATTCGGTTATCGCGCTCCCGCGGGAACTATACGCTTTTCCGGGATAAACAGTCACCTATGTCCTTTCCCGGGACCCCAACTATCTCCATGCCAAATTTCATCTCAATCGATCCAGCGGTTGAGGCGTGAAGAGGTAACAGACAGACAGAGTTACTTACGTATTTATAATATTAGTGGTGTGTGGATAACAAAAATATTTCTATCATTTTTAAATAAAAGTACAACACTTCTTGACCTTTGCAAGTTATCAGAAATCGACTATTTCTCTTTAACATGTCCCTTCTTGAGCGGTTGTCGAAATCGGCCGATCGTGCCAACGTGTAATGGGCCCAAAGGTCGTTTGGTTAAGAGCCGTTTTTCATTGTGATCGATATGGCCGAGGTCGTAGATGACAGAGTTACGTCTTGTTGACTTTTATCGTACCTTCGCGTGGGAAAGTGTTACGGAATTTATTGTTTTTGTATTGCATTGCAGAATATACACTCAACCGCAGTGAAATCGGGTCACTTTATACAGGACTAGCTTCTGCCCGCGACTTCGCCCGCGTGGATTTCGGTTATCGCGCTCCTGCGGGAACTGTGCGTTTTTCCGGGATTTTTATCCCGGAAAAACGGTAGCCTATGTGGTTTCCCGGGACTCCAACTATTCCCTTGCCAAATTTCATCCAAATTGATCCAGCGGTTGAAGCGTGAAGAGGTATAACGGATATTCCTACTGGGCCTCATTATAAAAGTATATTAATAACAAATAAATTACCAGAATCAATAAAGCGACATGAAAAACTATTTATGAGTAAATTAAAAACATTTTTGACTGCTAAATGATATTATTCCATTCAAGATTTTTTCAGTGACGACTTTTCTAATGATTAACTATAATATTATAAGTATAACTATTATTAATTTTATTATTGCATGAAAACTGTTCTTTTTATTACTTAATTCTATTAACATAAATGTAAACATTATTTTAAACTGTACTATAATAATATTCTAACAAAAAATAGGAACTATTTATATAGATATAAATAATAATAAAAATTGTAGTGCCCTTACAGGGTATCATATGTGAAACTCTTTGAAATAAGACCATCTGTATAACCATATGATTGCAATAAAATTGAATTGAATTGACCTCATTAGAAACGAGAAAAAAGAAGGAAATAAAATACGAAATTTAAAAACTTTAATATGTAACTTTTTTGCGCGCGACAGTACATGCGTGCGCGCAGCTACCGATGAGTGATGAACATTCTGCTTGTGCAACTCAAGTTCATGTCCCGAACATGAATCATGCGCAGTAGGCGCTGTGTGTAGCTAATTGACAACATGTCAAATTTTTAGTAACATATAATTGACAACATTTAATTTTTAACAACATATAATTTAATTTTATTAGCCGTGGTGGCCTAGTGGTTCGGACTACCGCCTCTCATGCAGAGGGTCGGGGGTTCGATTCCGGCTCGCACCTCTAAGTTTACTTATGTGCGAAATTCAATTTGAATTTACCACTGAGCTTTTCGGTGAAGGAAAACATCGTGAGGAAACCTGCACGCATCTGCGAAGTAATTCAAAGATGTGTGTGAAGTCCCCAATCCGCACTGGGCCCACGTGGGGACTATAGCCCAAACACTCTCGTGATGAGAGGAGGCCTGTGCCCAGCAGTGGGACACAAATAGGCTGTAGTAGTAGTAGTAGTAATTTTTTTAACATGTGTGTTTATATTAGCTAGTTAGAAACTTTGAAAAATTTAAAAGGACACGTTACATAATTTTTCTTTTTTTCGCAAGTCGTAAATTTCATACTTAAAATTGAAATTCCTCCTTCTATAAGGGCGCAAGTCAAAAATGTAACCCTTCTGCGCATACTATTAGTTCTGTCATATAGAGAGAACGCTCATCCGTACGTACAGCGTTCTTTCTATATGACGTCACGTGGATGGCAGTTGGACGGCACGCACCGTTACCACTAAAACTCGATTTTCTCGAAAAGCATCTAATGATCGAAAAAATCTGAAAATTTTAATTTGAACCCTTTGCACAGATATACCGAAATGGTTTTCAAAATACGCCTTACTTAATTTGAAATGTTCGGTTACTCTGTCTAAAAATTTGGTTGTCTGTAAAATCGGTTTACGAACGATAATTATACGTGATAACGTCACGCTTAGGCTGATCGTGCCTCTCTATCGTTTGTTCCGCGCTCTCGCTTGGGCATAACGGCTCGGCTCGGGCGTAACGTTACTATTACGTCTCATGTTTTTTTCGTGCGCGCAGCCGGCGTTCATCTATTATCTATTACTAATAATAAGTCTGTAGAAGAAGCATTAGTTTGGATCTGAATAAACCCACTAGCCCACTGCTTATCCTAAAAACCTTAAACTACGTGCCACGTTGTCCCAAAATGCTTATTTGGATCTAGTACGCAAACTCCCTTACAGATATAGCTACATAAGCTCAAAATGATGCTTTGAAAACCGCACTCAAATTGGTTCAGTAGCTCCAGAAATTAACTCTAACAAACAGACAGAATGATAGATAATAGTAGATAGATCAGGTGCCGTTCTTTATCAACTTTACAATGAGCGACACACAAATACTCTAAAAGTTTTGGTACAATGCCATGCCAAAGTTATGAAAATTTATCGATGCAAGAATGATTGAAGTTTTTTGCATCAAATGACTACTTACCTCGCTTTCTGTATTGAACCTTGAAAGCTTTAAGAATGGTTCTTGAATTTTTCTTCTATTATATCTATACCCTGGTAAACCCCATTTTTCTTTGTTACAGAAGCAATACTGCAACACCAGAACTGAAATCTGCTGCCGCATCGAGGTCTCCACTCTTTCTGGAGCCAGCGATCTTCAAGGTTCTCTTGGATTTGGATCAGCTACCTTCAATGGAAACTCGAACGCTAACCGCCAAGGAGGCCTCTTCGTTTCCTCCAATCAGGGAAGCTCCAGCTCAAACTTCGGAGCTGGCCAGAGCCAATCAGGACAGGCCGGCTTCGGCGCTGGCCAATCAGGACAGGCCGGCTTCGGCGCTGGCCAATCAGGACAGACTGGATTCGGTGGGGCCCAATCAGGACAATCTGGATTCGGGGCTAGCCAATCGGGCTCCAGCTTCTCTTCTAGCTCGAGTCAACGTGGTACCTTCGGTGCTGGGGCATCTGGCACCTTTGGAGCTGGACAGAGTGGACAAAGTGGGCAGAGTGGACAGAGTGGACAAAGTGGAAGTGCTTTTGGATCAAACAGCAACTTTGGATCAGCTAGTTTCGGAGTTAATCGTGGTTCCAGCAGCTTCGGGCAAGGTAGCCAAGGCTTTGGTGCGCAAGGAACCGGTGTCACTGCTAGCGGCACTTTCGGCTCTGGGTCTGTCAACCGAGGCGTAGAGTCCAGCTCTTCTGGCTTCGAATCTTCTACCCGTGGCTCTGGATTCGGAAGCACTGGAAAATTCGGAGCTGGTGCCTCTTTCGGAGTAGGATCTACCGTTTCACCAACGACTTCTGGACGCTTCGGAGGCAACGAAGTGGTCTACAAGCAGACCAGCCAATCAAACTTTGTGGAAACTGATTCCTTCTCAGCTGGCAGCGAAAACGCTGGCATCTTCAGACCTGGCGCAGCTGGCAGCGCTCTTAAACCTGGCATTCCTTACCTGCCTCCTGACAACACGAACCAGCCCACCAACGTGGTATCTTCAACAGCATTCCCTACCACTCTTCGTCCTTTCACCACTCCTAGACCAACCTACCTTCCTCCTTCTACTGCTGCCCCCGAATACCTGCCTCCTCAGGGTCAACAGACCATCAATACCGAGACCAGGCTCCCTGGACCACCGAGCTACGTCGATGGAGAGCTCATCCTGGACACGAACATTCAACCCAACAGGCCAGTGGCCCCACCAAGTAAGTATTTGTTGAACTAACCATTGAAAGTTTGAATTTAACATCATTGCTATAATTAAAGAGAATAGAAGTCATTAGATGTATTAGACTTCACTGAAATGAAATCACTAATTCTCAAAAGTAATATCAAAATGTCTAAACGTATACGTTCTCATATTATTTCAACTATTATTCATGATCCATCCATCCAACTATTTTCGGGGCATTTTGTATGGGAAGACCATAGGTACAAAATGCCAGTATGCCCATGAAGGTGGTGTTTAGTTTAAGCTACAATGGCTTGTCGTGTAGAATCTAAATACCCTTCTTCACCCCCAGGCGAAGTGCCCTCAGGCTGTGCTGCCGCTCTCAAATGCACCCCCATCGAGTTCTGCACAGCTGAGGGCGTGATATCGAACACGACCGTCGCTCTCACGAGGGACCAGGAGGCCTACAGAGTGCCACTCACGGTGAGTCCAGAGAACACTTCAACCATCACCACAACAGCCTATTTACGGCCCACTGCTGGGCACATGCCTCCTCTCATCATGAGAGGGTTTGGGCTGAGTCCACACACGGGCCCAGTGCAGATTGGGGACTGAACACATATCCTTGAGTTACTTCTAATACTTACGTATACAACTACCAGAATTTTCCGCCCTCATCGTCAATCAGTTCTGCAAGTAATGAGATGAAACAAAATAACATTCATTGTTCATCAAGTCATCACACAATATTTGACCCTAACAGTCAATTTCAATGAGACATTAAAGTACCAACTGAGTCAAGCCAAACCGGTTGACAAACCGAAATGTCCAAAATCATTTTAGGCTTTAGTACCTAATTCTCCCAAAACCCTTTAAGTACCTGCATTTCAATATTTGAAATATCGAATGGAAATTATAACTTGATCTTTGTCATAATACCTCTCCGACTTTCTTTACTTAATATTCAATAGATCCCATGGTTTTTATTTGCTCCTTCCTTGAATATAAATGATTATTCTTTCTCTAACAGGACTGCAAAGACGTCGAAACCGGCCGCGTCGGCAAGTGCTGCCGAGACCCCTACTACACTGACCCATGGCCCACCAACCAACTGGGTGAGTCAAACTAGATGACTACTTACTCTATAATATGAGTATGCTCTACCTGGAAGGTTACCTCTTCAAAATACTGATTTTCAAAGTACAGATTTACACACTTAGTTCTTTTCTCGAGATTCGAGAACTTATGATATGACATCCATCAAGAGAATGAAGTGGCACACCTCGGACATGTGCTCAGGCATGACCGATACTACCTTCTCCAATTTATCATGATGGGCAAGATTGAGGGGAAAAGGCGCGTCGGTAGAAGGAAGAAATCGTGGCTCCGTAACATTAGGGAATGGACCGGGATTGCCAGCGTGAAACACGTTTTTCGACTGGCAAAAGATGAAAAAGGATATGCGGAGCTGACAGCCGACTTTTATTAGTGGAGAGGCACTATAAGAAGGAGAACAAGTTCTTTAAATCTTTACTAAGAGAGTTAACTAAGTGAACGGGCTAAGATATTTACCATCCTCGCTCTTAAGTATGTCCAGCTCATATACAGGGGATCCAGTCTCGAAACCGACAGTGTATTGACGCCTCTGCTGTCGCTAATATCTATACTTAGACAGCGGTGACGTTCCACCATGTATATCGATGTTTATTTGTCTACAGCAGTATTCTCTTTGTGCAGGTAAATGGGTGCCCGGTGTCTTCGGAGGCAACGATGGAAAGTACGTCCCTGACAGCCGAGGAAGCGCCAGCATCGGCCGCCCTTCCGTCACCGCCAGACCAGAGATCACTGGATCCACAATCCTGAACCCTTTCAGGTGCTTTTTTAAGTTTATCGGTGTTTTGCCCTCCTTCCACGTCACACTAATGTCACAGCTTACCATATACACTCGGTCAGGCTTCATTTTAAACATCAAAAGACGTACTTAATATCTACTACTACTACTACTACTACTGCAGCCTATTTGCGTCCCACTGCTGGGCACAGGCCTCCTCTCAACACGAGTGGGTGTAGGCTATAGTACCCACGCGGGCCCAATGCGGATTGGGGCCTTCGCCCACATCTTTGAATTACTTCGCAGATGCGTGCAGGTTTCCTCACGATGTTTTCCTTGACCGAAAATCTCAGTGGTAAATTCAAATTACTTAAAGTACTTAGTATATTTAAAATTGATTTCAAATATGTAAACTCAAAGGTGCGAGACGGTTTTTAACCTCCAATCCCTCTTCGTGAAGCAGTAGGTCAAACCACCAGGCCACCACTTCTGTCCCATAAGGAAGTCGGTGTTTGTTCATGAATTTCTCTATTTTAAGTCTATTTAATACATAACCTATTATATTTCTGCACTAAAGTAGACCGTATAGTGAAACACATAGATGAATCACAATAACTATCAAACAGACAAACGATTTTTTGCACATCCCACTTAGGGAAAACACACCCCTTTCCTTTGATGTCATCTAAAATGACATTTTCTTTACAGAAACACCCCTAAACCTACTTCACCTACATTTGGACCTAACCAAGTCACCCCCGGCTACCAAGGATCCACTCAGTCCTTCGGCCAAAAGGGCCAATACGAGATCAGGCAGCAGGGGCAAATTGGACAAGGGGGACAGGGACAAATCGGGATTGGAGGACAAGGTCAACTCGCTCAAGGCGGTAGCGGTAAGTAATAAATATTTATGGACATTTTTACATGAATTGCATAAGTCCCAAACTATGCAAAACTTGTAGTTTTGATATTAGACAAAGATAATAGAAAAAAGAAAACATAGGAAATCATGATACATGGATATGGGTTATTATAACATTCATTAGAGGTAGTGATTTGAAATTATTTTGACTCTAAAATGCATTATATAATTTTTTGCGTATCTAAAAATTGGGTTAGAATAGATTTTTTTACCATTTCTCTCGAAGGAAAAGGGTTACAATGTGTCTGTACACATTAAATATTAACGTCAAAGTTAGCCCCTAGCGGGATTTGAATTCGAACCCACGACCTTTAACATTGTAGGCAGGGACTGTAACAACTGAGCCATACATGTAAAACCTTGATTTGTTTGTTTTTATCACATTTAATGAAGATTTTTATAGTGTTTTTTTTTCCCACGGCATGATGATAATTTTATGGTAATTTTACCGTAAAGAATACTAATTAGTCTAGTTAACAAATTCCAAGATTGCCTGACAGATGACACATAGTCTAAAACATTGGATACGTAAGCAAAAACCTTGCAATTAAAATAAGAAAAAGTTAAAAAAAAACTGAAGGAGTTAAATGAGAGTTATTTTTGACACGAAAAAACGAATTAATCTAAATTAGTTATACGAGACTTATTTACTTAAAAGAGTTTTTTTTTTACTTATAACGCTATATTTTAGTGGGAGCGAGCTCTTGTTCACAGCTACCAGACAGCTTTAAAAAGATTTACCCAAATGACGATATCTAAAAACCATGAATAACCCAAACTTTTTTCCCCAGGTCAATTCTCCCAAGGATCCCAGTTCAGCCAGAGCTCATTCTCTCAAACCCAGAGGGGCCAGGGACAAACTACCAACCAGGGCCAAGGCCAATATACCAACCAGGGCAAGGGACAATTTGCCAACCAGGGCCAAGGCCAATTAACTAGCCAGGGTCAAGGCCAATATACCAACCAGGGCAAAGGACAATTTGCCAACCAGGGCCAAGGCCAATTAACCAGCCAGGGTCAAGGCCAATATACCAGCCAGGGCCAAGGTCAATATACCAGCCAGGGTCAAGGCCAATATACCACCCAGGGCCAAGGGCAATACGCTGAAGGAGGCAGGGGGCAGATTGGTATCGGGTCACAGGTGTCTGTCCAGGAACAGGTAATTAAAAGGTCTTAAAATAGTTACTTAAAAGGGTTGCCAGGTGGTGATTGAAAGAATGTTTTTTTTTTCGCTAAACTTCCAAACGTACTGGCACAAAGGTATTCCGTCTTAGGTTTCAATCTCAGTCATGGTAGACAACGCATTCGAGGTCTTATAGTTTCTTAATAAATCATAATTCGATTTTGGTGTCTATGGGCCGCAGTGACCGCTTACCATAGGGGTCGTTTGTGGCATTGGCTCTGAGAAACCTCTCTTTAGATTTATTTCACTGCTCGCTGAGTAAACGGTACGGTAGCAGCAATTAACTGTGGTATTTACTCATTAAAAGTTTCGTGTAAATTAGATTCGAACTCAATATTGACGGTTTTAAAAATTTTAGACCCAAAATATCCGTAGCTTATCATGTCGCCTTGGCGTTCTGCTGTAAAGGCAATGTAATTGTGCTGAAATAAAATAAATGAAAAATGTTTTTTTATTAAAATCGTCATCTCTTCGTCGCCAGGCCAGCCAATTCAACCGAGACCAGAAGTTCTCCCAGACCAATCGCGGCCAAGGCGTCATCACTGGCCAAGGGCAGGCCGTGATCACTGGCCAAGGGCAGGCAGTGAGCCAGGGTTTCGGCCAGGGCATCAGACAAGGGCAAGGGTTCGCAGTGGAGAATGAATACTCGGAGTCCACGCAGAGAGTCTTCTTGCAGCAGTACAGCGCTGGGGGACAATGTGGATTGTTCAATGTAAGTATTTCGTCAGCTTTATCAATCGAAAACTAAACAGAAACTTTACAAGTAAACGCATGTCTAGGATATTCCAATACATCGGCATCGCCTCCCCTCTTTTTCGCCACTCCCCTTTTTTGTGCAAGCTCCCGCCAGTCTGCGTCCAAGTTGTCCCGCCATCTCCTTTTAGTTCTGCCTCTGCTCCGACAGCCATCTCGTGGAACCCCGAGGCCTATTTTCCCACCGTTCCGGATGCATCCACCAGACGTGACCGCCCCAGTCCCATTTAGCTTGGCAGTCTTCATACCCACATCAGGGATTCCCGTTTTGGAGCGCAGCTCGCTGTTTCTGATGCGATCAGTTCTATATGAACACCGAGAATACTGCGCTCCATGGCTCGTTGGCAAACCTTGAGTCTTAAACAGTTGACACTAATGAATATAAATTGATCTATGACTCGCTAAGTAATTTATTAATATAGATGTGATCTGTCTGTTTCATACTAAATATTAAAGTAACTTTATCTCTGTGTTACCTCTTCGCGCCGATAGATAAACTTATTAAATATATACAGATATACACGGTGGGTCAGAAAATATGGCAAATAATTAAACCACAGTATCGGCTATCGATTCTAAGTATATTGTATAGGTCTTTATTTTTTTTCGAGTTACTAAAAAAAAATTGTATATGGGATTGGTTGTGTGAGCGACGCCTGAATCCTATACAAAATATTTTTTTTTACCAACTCAAAAAAAATTAAAGACCTATACAATATACTTAGAATCGATAGCCGATACTGTGGGTTAATTATTTGCCATATTTTCTGACCCACCATATATATAAATATATATATATGTATAAACATATTTTTTAATTTGGTCCCTAAATGAGTAAAATAGGGGGTGAAATTATAAGTTAACATAAAACAATTAACAGCTTAAAATAAATTAATAGTTTAAACAACTAAAACAACGCTTTGACATTTCCGTGTCCACCTCCCAGCTCCATCATCGGATCAGCTCGGTGGTACCATATTATTGCATTGTAATACAAGTTACATATACCTGCCAAGTTTCATCGTGATACGATAATTAGAAAATGGGTTAAATACAGCTTGTAAGATTCCTTACATAGTGTTGATAGTTACACGTAGACCTAATAAAGGCGCTATAATAATAAAATGGTAATTTATTTATGCAACTATGATTAGAAACCTTGAAAGTCCAGTCTTAATCTAAATGTCCTCCTGTGGACGCTTTTGAAATGTCGACAACTTTAATTTCAATTAACATCCTGTTTTTTTTTATTACTAAATGCTAAGGCAAACGTCTCCTTAAACTAAATAATATTGAGATGTTTATCAAAATTCCTAATGGCTACCAGTATAAAACCAATTACTTAAATCACCCGCCGCAAAATGAATAATTGCTCAAGATACGCCAATAAATTATTGCAATATTATTACGATCTCTAGCACCGATCAAAAGTTGATAATAAATAAGCAATCTATTTTATTATTAGGCGAAATGTCAATAGGATCTTAGTTCAAGTATTTTGAAACTGCTCAAATCCTAATAGGGATGACGACAACTTTTTTTTCCTTAGTCTATCAGGAAGATTATTGAAAAGTATTGGACACGTATATTTTCTTTTTTCACGTAATCAAACTTATACGGAGATACATTGAGTTGAAATGTCGCGTGACCCCACGGTTAGGTACGATTTATACCTAACGGTGACGTAGTTAGCCCCCACTCTCCAACTGTAATGCGTTTTAACTTTGTCATTCTTTGTTAATTTGATAAAACAATAAATTTGTGTCTAATATTTTTTTATTACCTCACTGACGGACTAATTAGAATTTCGATTTCTTCACCCTGTCGTCATCCCTATTGTGTGAATCATCAATGATCACTTTTGCACCTTGCACTGTTCTGTTCCGGTAAGGGGGTAAGGCAGCCGGTGAAATTACTGGCACAGAGGCATTCCATCTTAGACCTCAGGGTGGGCAACGCATTTGCAGTCTTATGATTTCTCTCGATCTATAATATTCTGTTGAGCAAGTTGTACTAACTCGATTATTTTCATCCACCAGGGCCAGAAGCCTTATGGCAACAGAAACGAGCTGGAAGTAGACTTCGCGGAGATCCCCTGGCAAGCCATGGTACTGCTCCAGACGAACAAGAGTCTGCTATGTGGAGGAGTCATCACCAGGCCTGATGTCGTGATCACATCTGCTGCTTGTGTTGAGGGGTAAGTTTTTTATTGGCTACCAGGCGTCCGCGGTAACTATATCCTAATGTAGGTCCCATTTTGTACCTTGTAGGAATTCCGGGAAATCCTCTTTAGCTCCCCTAAAATCTCCAAGCAACCTACATGCCAAATTTTAGCTTTCTACTATGGAGACAAAGCTTTTACTATGGAGGGTTGAAGTAAAGGAGCGCAATCTGTATAGTTCCAAACGTGGATACCTAATCGGGTAGGTTGGGGGCGCTGCGGTCGCCACTCCAGTCAAGCCACTTAGACGGATAGTCTGCAGTAGCGCCTTCAGATGGCGAAACGGTTGTGAGGAGAGTGTGTTTTGTTTTGTTGCTTATCAAATCCGCTGGACACGTTTTCAACTGTTTCGCCATATAAGATTGCGCTCCTTACCACGACACATTCCACACTCCATACTTTCTACGAACAGTGGTTTCCGCCCTGTGTTGTCTTTAAGTCACTCAGTTGATAACGGAAAAGTTTTATATAAGTACACTAAGAAGGCGCGCGGATAAAAAGAAAAAAGATTAAACAAATACTTGATGAAATCGAGGGGTGATTTTTTGGACAATCTTATACATAGGTATTCCTGTACTGTAAAAGTTTGTTTAAATATTAACATTGACCGTAATATATTACCTTGACACGTATTTCTAGAATAAACTAGTCATTATCTACAAAGTCTTGTATATGCTGTTAAACAGTGATGAAAGTTGGCCTCGTTTTCTGAGCGGATCAATATGTTGCATTTTCTCAGGTGCAAATAAACGTAACACCTATGTTTTCGTAACGTTGCGATTTTTCACGCTTCTTAGTTCGTTTTTCACAATAAGAAACATTCATATAGAAATTGTATATTTTGCGCCTGTGTATAACATAGTAAATAACATGATGAAATGGTGCCAATTCATCGAAAATTTCCGGGTCAAATTCAGAAACTACGATGTTCTAGGGGTATATCTATCCATACCGAAATTCATCTGAATATGTTTAGCGGTTTTATTGTTCGGACAGAATGACTTTCGGATAATATGATAAAAATAAACGTGAACGTTTGAATGTAATAATTGTCACTGAATCACGCACACTAAACCCGCCAACGGTTTTTGATTTAATTTGGACACTCAACAACATAGAATTCCGGTCACTTTGTACTTATAGGATTTTCCATACTAAGTGACCCGATTTCATTGCGCTGTTGCGTGTATCTAGTTTATAACTTATAACCTGCATTAAAGATAACGTTACTTTTTATCGTAACGTAACGTCGTATTATTTTTATTTCGTCCCTTGAGGGGTTGAAAAAAACGTGAGGGTTGAAACTTTCATATGAAATCCTTGCTAGTTAACCCACCATCATCATCATTTCAGCCGAAAGACGTCCACTGCTGGACAAAAGTAGGCCTCCCTCGAGTTAGTTAACTACCTAATACTACCTAATACATATTTATACGTAATCATTATGACAGTATTGATTCTAACCTAACCATTTCTCCACAGACTCCAAGCCAAGAACGTCCTAATCAAAGGCGGTGAATGGAAGCTGGGAATTGACGACGAGCCCCTGCCATTCCAAATTGTCCAAGTCAAACACATTCTCCGTCATCCCTACTACAAGCGAGGATCTCTCCACTACGACGCTGCTATCCTTGTATTGGCAGAGAACCTCAGATTCGCTAAGAACATATACCCGATCTGCCTGCCTGGACCAAGCGATACCTTGGATGCGTTCTACAACGGAGCTGGCGAGTGTATTGTTACTGGTTGGGGCCAGCAGGTGTTGCAAGGTAAGTGTTTGACTATTTTATTTCGTTTTTTACAAGCGTTTGTAATCCTCAGGGATAAGTCCGCATATGTAGCTATTTTCGTACCTTTGTTTACACATATATTTACACCAGCTTCTGCCCGTGACTGCGTCCGCGTGGAATTCGGTGAGCGTTCCCACGGGAACTATGCGTTTTTCCGGGACAAAAAGTAGCCTATATGTTGACCAGTGTTATAAACTACCCCCATCCCAAATTTGTTTGCAATCTGACCAGTAGTTTTTGAGTTAAATGCGGACATACATACATACACACATACGTAATTTTTTTCTAAAAATCGTTTTTTTTTTTAAACCTGCGCGCATCTGCGAATTAATTCAAAGATGTGTGTGAAGTCCCCAATCCGCACTGGGCCCGCGTGGAGACTATAGCCCAAACCCTCTCGTGATGGAGACCTGTGCCCAGCAGTGGGACGCAAATAGGCTGTAGTAGTAGTAGTAGAGTATGTTCTCCAATTCCTATATTTTAGTGTATTTAAGTTACGAGACACTACAGGCGGTCTTATTGCTAAAAATCCATCTATTCCAGAATTTCCATACCACTTTTGGATGTCGGAATGTGTGAAATAAATACCTAACAGATCTTTAATTTTATCTTTAGGTATGTGCCAATTTTGACACTAGGGCATAATGTCAAATCTTTAAAGATACAGTCAATTTGTCAATGACTACTCGTAATAGTGACCAACGAAAACATAGTCGTTAGTATGACATAATATTACGAGCCGGGGTTAAAGTGGAATCATCAATAATGATTAGAAATCAGCAGCTTGTTTGTCAAACGATTGGCCTAGAATTCGCGATTATAATAATTAGTTTTTGAGGAAAGAATTCGTGAAAATGTATATGTTTGTAATCATCAAACTTTGAACTACCTTTGACAGAGTTAGTGTTAGGACCTGGTGCTGGGTCCGTCCGGGGTGGTACCACCGTCTTTCACCGCTAACCTGCCGCCAAATAGCAGTGCGAGTACTGTTGTGTTCCGGTATGGGGTTCAGGCAGCCGGTGAAATTTCTGGCACAGAGTCATTCTATTAGGTCTCAGGTTAGGCAACGCATTCGAGATCTTAGGGTTTCTTAACGGGGGATCATAGGATTTCGGTGTCCATGGCACGCATGCATACATAAACTCACGCTTATTTCCCGCTGGGGTAGGTAGAGACCAAAATACCATCATGTGAAGTAATTCAAAGATGCGTGTGAATTCGCGGTCTTAAATGACCACTGTCCATTCTGTAGCTTTCCATCAGGTGGGCCCATAACCTGCAACGGGTTCGCGTGGGTAAAGTCTACACGCATGTCGATCATTGGATCAGCAATGACGTAATAAGTTATTGTTGTGGGTTTAAATTTTGTTTCCCTTTAAAACAACCGGATACGGTATGCGTATGTTGGTCAACATTCCTTATATTATGCCGTATTTTACCTCTTCGGATGGCATAACGCAAGACTATATGCCAAACCTGTTGCTCGTACTGTCAGCAACAAAACTTTAAACGAAATGAATCTTTTAGTTTTTTTTTTTTTCGTTTTTTATATGTTACCGCTTCACATGCTATACAATCAGAACACAAGATTTTTAAAACGTTGCCAAGCCTGAGACCTAAAATGGAATGCCTCTATCTATGACTGTTGTTTTACCGGGAGGCCTTACCCCTTACCAACACAACAATGCGAGCACTGCTATTTGGCGAGAAAGACGGTGAATGGGCCTTGCACTAGGTCCTACCACCAGCCAAATTTTCTCATGACTTTCGAACCAAAAATTGTAGGCTCTTTTCTAAACCGGGGCTAATTAAAAAAACTCACGTTTTATAGTGAAAGTTTAGCGATTAGTGGAGGTAACCCAATGGCAAAATATTTTATATACTTCTCGAAAATTTAGCTTTATCCAGTAAAGTTTATGATGTATTTTTGGCCAAATTTTGTTGTTCTCATTCCCATAATATCATGCTATTAAAAACTTGTATTACATATCTTTTAAAAAAAATATCAACGTGTAAAATACATAAATGTCACAAAACATAATGACGGTTCAGGTGGTCATAATGGTAATGAAATATGATAAATTATGCTAATTTCATAACATATAATGGCTTTCAAATATAATTTAAGTATCACATATAAAATTAATGTAATATGACAATGACGTATCGGGAATCCCAGTAATAAATTACTATCAAAATTTAAATTTATCAAAAAATATTTATTTTGATTAAGTACCTATAAATAATCTTTTTCTGCACTTTTTGATATAGGTATTTAATATATTTATCGCAATCGTATGGTTTTAACAGATGTTCTAATTCATAAAATTATTTTTATTTACTAATATTTAAATAATTGGTCATGTCGCTTTATTGATTCCAGTAGTTTGTTATTAATATATTTTATAATGGTGTAATTTTTCTGTACAAAATTTGCCACATTTATTTAAGTATTATTTATTTATTTATTTAAACTTCATTGCACATACAAAATGTATACAATTGGCGGACTTCTAATGCCTAAAGGCATTCTCTACCAGTCAACCATGAGGCCAAACAGAAAGAAAAATGAGTATTGTGCTCTACTTCTAGTTCTTTCACCATCTTTGTTTTTTTTCCATAAGTCAGCATGATTTCTTACAAATAATGCAAAAAAAACCATCTGCACGCATCTCTCTCATATCGTGTTTTTTATTGTCTTTGGATCAATTCTACCTTTATCTCGACCCATTATTTCTTAAGGCTACAACGATTTATATGTTAAATTCATATCAAGGAAGATCACATTTTTTTTACACCATTACGTGTTTTCATGTTAATTTATGCTGACCGTCCGTTTGTATGGTAATTTTGAGACCATAGACGAGTCGATTCACCTTCTTTACAATGTCAGCACGTGGTAGAACAATGCGCTATGGATGCTTGGTTTTTAAGTCGCCATTAAACTGGTGTCACCATAAATAGATAAGTAAGATTAGATGCAAAAGTAACTCTTGCCTCTTCACGCGTTTAAACCGTTGAACCGATTTAGATAAAATTAGTTTTTGTAACGGAGAAACGTTCCCGCGCGGACGTTTCCAAAGTTTGCAATTTTTTTTTTAGTTCATTACTTTTAGAGGAAATCGAGTTTTAGTGCTAAATGGCGCATGACGTCACAACTTTACTCTTTCCAAAGGCTACGCGCATTACCTATTCTATGCGCAGAAAGAGTGCATACGTCATTTTTGTCAGCCTTATAGAATTATGGGTTTTTTAAGAAGAAAAAAAAAAGAAAACATACGTGTCCTTTTGATTTTTTCTCTACCTCTAACTACCTAATAAAATGGACGTGTTAAAAAAATGAAATTACCTAATTAAAAACCTTTTTTCTGTTGGTAATCTTTCAAAATATTGCGACAAAGTTCTCATTCCTCTGCGGACGCTACTTCTTGGCATTGACCCACAATAAAATTGTTAACGCGTCGTCGGCGCACTTTCCTCCGCGATGGTTCACTTTCGTTTGAACGCATCGCTTCATCAGAAACTGCATAAGAAGTGATAATATTGATAACTAGCTTCTGCCCGCGACTTCGCCCGCGTGGAGTTCGGTTATCGCGTTCCCGCGGGAACTGTGCGTTTTTTCGGGATAAAAAGTAGCCGATGTCCTTCCTCGGGACTCGGGACAGACAAACAGACAAAAATTCAAAAAACTGTTGGAATGTGTTCTGTTATCGATTCTAAGTATTTCAGGTGAACTTTTTTTCCAAATATTTTTCATGTACAGACTTTCGACCCTCTTTAGCTTTATTATACATCCCTATGTATAGATATATGATTATATATATGTTTAATACGGATGCTCAAAAAGTAAACATTTCGATACCTGTTCAACGTGCCAAAAGTTTGATTTCCGAACGAGCATATTTTGTTTTTTGACAGCTACTGAGCGTGCCTAAAGTTATTTTTTACGAACTAGTGCGTAAAGTTTTTTAAGCTTCATCCTGTTCGTATATTTCTTTATTACTTTTTTCGCAAATGTATTAAAAAATGTCGTTTGATACACATGCGAAATTGTCATTTTCACTCGTCCCTAGTGTAAACGCTCGCTTTCGCTCGCGCCAACATAACTAACTAGGGCCTCGTGATAAAATGACAAACTTTTCGCACTTGCATCAAAATATACTATTTCTCTCTCTCACACACACACACAGTATAGAACAGTAACATCAGACTTTGGCAAAAAAGTCAAACGTTTACGCTAAACATTATGAAACGGACTTTACCGTTTACAAGTCAATATTACGTCCAATCGACCTTTGTTGTGAATAAATATAGGCTCCGCTGATTATCACAGACTGGAATGCGAGGTTCCACCAATGCCCCAAAGTTTTAAAATCATATTATATATGTTTATTCATAAATAGCTTCTGCCCGCAACTTCGTCCGCGTGGGATTCGGTATAGCGTTCCCGCGGAAACTGTGTGCTTTTCCGGGATAAAAAGTAGCCTATATGTTGACCAGTGTTATAAACTACCCCCATACTAAATTTTGTTGCAATCCGTCTAGTAGTTTTCGAGTTAAATCCGGACATACGTACCTACATACAAAAAAAAACTGAAAATCGTTATTTTGTGTTCAGTATCGTTTACATAGTCCCCTCGACTTGATAGCTTCTTTTAATTTTCAAGTTTCAGACGCGACTTCTTCTACAGACTTATTATTAGTATAGAATAGCTATTTCTGCTGACTAGTCGGCGTGACTATCTATAAGGTGGTTGCTGTCAATGTCAAAGTTTGTCATTTCATACAATAGTGTCAATGTCACTGTGACATTAAAGGTTTCGGAGACGTCAGTGTTGCCAATTTAGCGCGTAATATGGCACGTAATATGCTAACTCGGCAACATTGCACCTCGTAGGAGCGGCGGCGAATTTACTCGCGTTGAACCCTTACTCTACTGAATAAACTATTGCCTCTAAATATACATAGATAATCCTGCAAAATTATATGTCACTGCGCAATCGTTTTTATCTTAAAAATTCTAACTAAAATAAAGGTCCCAATTGATAATTTCCAGTCATTACAATTCCAATCGTATGTAAACGATTTAAGAACTCTATTAGGTAGCATGGAATAGTCAAATTATACCTTTCAAGTAGAAATGTCAGGATTTCTATGTAAATTCAGTTTTCGACAGAGGTCGCAAGTGTTGCGGGTCAAGTGCTATGTTTATTAAAACCTAATGAATATAAATTAATTGGTTTGTTTGTAGTTTACAACTTGAGTGAAGTGGTTTGCAATTTTGTTAGCATATTTGCAAGATTTTTGGTTTTATCTCTGTTAATTCTATGCAGCTGCCGGTTTTGATTGGCTGCGCTGATTGCTTACCATCAGGCGGAGCGCTTTCTCCTTTTACCTACCTATAGGTACCATCCTACATCAATATTAACCAAAATACTTTTTGCTCCAACTGTAGAGCTAGAGCAGCTCTAAGTATAGACACTACTCTACTTTTATTTGCTTTTATAGCTTAAATCATTTTAAAACATTACGAACCCCACAATTCAGCCATTTTGAAAAAAAAAACTAAAATCAAATCGACCAACAGAACTCAGCAGCAATGAAAACGGGTCACTTTGTATGGAAAACCCAACAAACAAAGTGACCCGTTTTCATTGCTGTTGAGTGTATTTAATATTCGAACCTTGTCACAAAATTTCACGAGAATCGGTTGACAAACGCGACCTATAGAGGAGAACAAACAAAATTCTGAAGCTCATTACGAATGCATTTTGAGCAAGTCGCTCAATCAAAGACCTGTGTGAGTGACAGACAACGCACAGCCGTAACTACTTGTGGTAGAAAGCGGAAAAGCATGAACCTTGAAGAGTATAGAAGAGCACTAGAGGTTTACCCGAAATTCCTACGGGAATTGGAAAACCTGGGCTATACATACAGCATGGAGACTGCTTGTATTGTAAAACCTTGTTAATTAACCTATGGACTAATAAAAATAAACAAACACATCAACACAAGTATATGATTACGATCAAACTCTTAACATTAAACACGTTTAACAGCTTCAGTGATATTTTGCCTTGGTAGTTTCATTTAGAGTTAGGTAAACATTTTACTACTTAAATTGCCAATTCGCAATAATATGTGGGATTGGTATTGTTATCTGTGATAATTATAACAATAATATCTTCTGCCCGCGACTCCGCCCGCGTGGAATTCGTTTATCGCGCCCCCGCGGGAACTGTATGCGCTTTTCCGGGAAAAAAGTAGCCTATGTCCTTTCCCGGAACCCCAACTATCTCCATGCCAAATTTCATCTCAATCAGTCCAGCGGTTGAAGCGTGAAACAGACAGACAGAGTTACTTTCGCATTTATAATATTAAAAAATGGATTCCCAAAATATTATGTACGTAAACCACAGAAGTCCAGTATTGAAATTCTGATGAAGTTTTACCATATGTAATTAATTCCCTTGAATAACACCATCACTAGGTATAGCCTTTTTGCGTCCCACTGATGGGCACAGGCCACATTTCATCACGAGAGGGTTTTGGGCTATTGTCCCCACACGAGTATAACGAGGTCCCTTTTTATCCCGCCCGTTCCCTTGGGAATTTCGGGAAATCGTCTCTTAGTGCTCACCTAACTTCCCCAGGGAACCTACATGCCAAATTTCAGTTGTCTGTCAGTCACTTAGTAACGGGACAGTTTTATACATTGGTACCTATATTGTATCTACTTGCTTCGGTCTGCAACTTCGCCCGCATGGAATTCAGTTCCCGCGGGAACTAGGCGTTTTTCCGGGATAAAAAGTAGCCTCATCATCATTAAAATTTCATCTAATTCGGTCCAGCGGGTTGGCGTGAACCACGCGTGAACAGACAGACTATCTTGCGCATTTATAATATCAGTAGTATTTATATTTGATCGATATGTTCAACGTTCCATGGTTACTTACATAATATTTGAGAAGATTCAGGTTTTTCTTAAATAGTCAATGTCATCCGCATTATTGATTCACGATTATGCATTATGTATGAGATGATAACATTTTTATGTTGACCTTAGCTCGGCTTTTTTTTACACCGTATTGTAACATTATTATAACCTAAAGGTTTTCAATTTGAATTTACCACTGAGCTTTTCGGTGAAGGCATTGACCTATCTAAATATATAAAACTCAAAGGTGACTGACTGACTGACTGACATAGTGATCTATCAACGCACAGCCCAAACCACTGGACGGATCGGGCTGAAATTTGGCATGCAGGTAGATGTTATGACGTAGGCATCCGCTAAGAAAGGATTTCCCGAAATTCCCACGGGAACGGGAAAAAACGGGATTTTTCATTTTAATATTTCTGCGCATACGAAGTTGCGGGGAAAAGCTAGTTTTTATATAAACCAAGAAACTGACTGACTGACTGATCGATCAACGCAGAGCCGAAACTACTGGTCGTACAGAGCTGATATTTGGCATGCCAGTTCCTTAGGGAACGTAGGGGAGCACTAAGAGAGGATTTTGCGAAATTCCCGCGGGAACGGGATAAAAACGGGATTTTACATTTTAGTATTTCTGCGCGTACGAAGTTGCTGGGAAAAGCTAGTACTTAATAATAATAACTACAAACATGATTTCCATTACGTTGGCAAAACTTAGTTCCTTATGTGGACGGGGTCGCGGAAACCGACGTCTCACGTTTAAACCAATGCCCGTGTGCACCGATACAGCCGGATGGGGTAGGAAAATTGCCAAAAATCTTATTATGTGGAATGGCCGCCTTTATTTGCGCATCTTCTTCTTAAAAAAAAAAAAAAAAAAAAAATTTAGACTGGCTAAAACTCGAGAACTGATAGACCGAATTAGGCTCATTATTTCTCGTCGTGTTTGTTTGTTAGCCGCCAGCTATGCAAGCAAAATAAAAAATAAAAAAAATTAATCATTTAATCCGCAAATTGCCCACATAGAGGCATTTTTACACGTCAGAAAAAGAATTTACCACCGCTTCCTAGACCCATTTCTTGAGAAGAAGCACCTCAACAAACTCAAGCAAAAGGCCTTTTTTCAAAATTTCCACATAGTTACAAAATTTACATGCATTACATGTATAAAATATACATATAGGTACGTTCTAAAATTAAATTGAAGGGATGTATAGTCCCTAACTTAAACTTAAATCTAAGATCTTAGAGATGTATAGTCTCCAAGGGTCTAGAAAAATAATAATCATGTCATAAGCCAGTCAGGATTCGCCCGCTCGCGTCGGTGTGAAGGCGGCGTCCTCGGGTCCTTCCTTACGTAGACATAGTACAGGTTTACACAACTTAGAAGGCGCGTGGATTAAGCAAAAATAGACTCTGTGTCAACGGCTTAAGTGCTTCACCGCGCGCCTTCTAAGTTGTGTCGTGCTGTACGTAATGATGTTCGTAAATGTCAAACCACATGCTTGTTTTGATAATTGCCGAATATTTGGCGAAGGCATCCTAAACTACGGGGCTAGGCATTAGCGATTTTCACGGGTTTTGAGTTAATGCTAGGCTTTGACGGCCGGATTGGTCCAGTTGGTAGTGACCCTGCCTTCTGTTCCGACGGTCACGGGTTCGAGTCCCACTCGGGGCAAACTTTGTGTGATGAACTCGAATGTTTGTACTCGAGTCATGGATGTTTAGTATTTATATATGTATGTATTTCTCTATGGAAGTATTTATATCGTTGTCTAGCACCCGTAAATGCAAGCGTTGCTTAGTTTGGGGCTAGGTCAATGTGTGTGAAATATCCCAAGATATATATATTTTTTGATGGTTTTTAAGTTATAGGCGTTATAGCCACACAAGTAAATACTTAAACCTCCAAAATTAATTCTACTGATACCGGGCCAACTTTAGATTCTGAACTGATAGAACGTGTTCAACATGAGCCCGAAATTCGATTTCGTTCGCAATTCACAAACGTGCCCAAAATATCACCCGAGGCATCTTCTGTCTTTATCTCTCGTTATAAGGTTATATCAAGCTTATAAGGTTAGATAAAGAGAGATGCCTTTTATGCCCCTCATCCTAGCTCAAAATTTGGTGACAGAGGTAGTTCCATTTAAAAGTTACTATACTTCCATATGACCCGCGCACTTGGCACAAAATTTGGACACAGAGTCAGTTCCCATTATTAGTTACGTTCCATGAGTCCGATTAGAGATCTTCTACTATCTAAAGTCCCGCGCCTTCACATTTCAAAACGCTTCATTTTTTTTATTATTATTTAAAAAGCACCACCAACACTCTCAACGCATAGTTGATGGCTGTCTCAGCACGCACACATGTGTTGAGAGTGTTGGTGGAGTTTTTTAAATACATTGAAGCGTTTTGAAATGTGAAGGCGCGGGACTTTAGATAGTAGAAGATCTCTACTTCCATGAGTCCGATTACCCGAAACCCGAAGGCATGGAGGGTGGAATGTGTGTTGGTAAGGCGCACAATCTTATAAGGCGCAACAGTTGAAAAATTCACAGATTTTGTGCGTCACACGACTATCGAGCGTATTAAAAATGAATCTACGGAATTGAAAAATGTGAAAAATGCCGTTCTGACTTTTTGACTTTTTTCAAAAAGGTTAAGCTACAGGGCAAACCCTTAACTAGATCGTCTTTGTTTTAGGCTCAACTTGTAGCTGACTAAATTGTCCAGAAGAGCTCTTCTCATATTTTTGATATCATTCTTCGTTTCCAAAATATCGAGCGCTAAAACAATGAATTCTGTTTTCACTATTTCGGCCATAACTTTTTTCTTTTTTGACTTTCTTGAATAATTCTTTTTGCACCTCGAGAGCAGTAAGCTCTCGTAAATACGCGTCTTTTGAGCTTTTTTTTAATAGCATATCTTCATAACTCTCCGAGATATAAGGGGATCGCACTTTTTCGTGATGAAATCGGAGCCTACACTGGAGCGAACGAAAAGACATTTCCAATGTCAAAAGTGTACAGCGGATTATACGCGCAACACACTAGCCTTACCCCCCATTTTCGTCACCACACGAACAGCTGTGCCATACTCGACCGATTGAGATGAAATTTGGTATGGAGATATTTGGAGTCCCGGGAAAGGAAGGACATAGGCTACTTTTTATCCCGTAAAAACATAACGATAACCGAATTCCACGCGGGCGAAGTCGCGGGCAGAAGCTATTAAAGATTATATACGCTCCTTTATCTCAACCCTCCATATCCGAAGGTCTTTATCAGATTAGATCCACGTCACGGATCACGGATTGATTTCCCCGAGCCTCGCCACTCGCCAACAGATGGCGTTAGCAGTCGAATAGATCGCGCCATCGAAAGGCAAACTCACGTTTCTTGGGCGCACTAAGGCGCTCTATCAGATTGTGAAACGAATGAATTTGACAATTTTTGTATTGTGCCGCAATCTGTGGTACAAGCAGGGAAGTAGTGAAAGGAAGGTGTGGGACCACTCTGTGACCAAACTAGTGATAAAATAGTAAAAGGCTTGTATCCTAAACGTATATCAGGTTCTTAAAAACGGCTTTAACGATTTCGATGTAGATGGTATATAGGGGTTTTCGGGAATGTCAAATCGATATAGCCAGGTCTCGTATCTGGGAAAATTAATTATTAGCTATTTTCACTCGAGCAAAATTTCGTATGGAAATTTGAAACCCACATGGATATGCTCATAATACAGCGCTTTTCCGATGTACGCTGCAATGCAAGGAAATTACATTTACTACCAGAGAAAATGTAATTATATAAGACTGTCAATCTCCTTACAGTACGGCTTACATCTAATAAATATAAGAAATCTAAGAAATAGCCAGGACGCTTCAAATTTTCCTACTTCGCCTGTACAGCGCCATCTAGATGTAGCTCATGGAGTTCAAATTTGTATGCAGGCTACCTAGGCAGCGAATCTATTATCGCATTTAACACTTATTTCGGACGTACGCTGATTTGTTTGAAGGTTGTCATTCTAAGTTACCTTGTTTCTACTACTAATAAATGTGTAAATTTGAAAAAGATGAAGAAAAACATTTATTTGACACATACATTCGACACAGAAAAAATACAATAAAATAAAAATAAAAATGAAAATTGGGCCGAATTGTGCCAAAATGGATCACGCTCAGCATCCAGTGCGGCCCCTTATGACTTAAAACTATAGCTGGTGACATCACGAACGTCACTTACGATAAACCTACATATTACCCACTTAAGCTTTTTTGCTCATGATTACTATTCTTGTTCACAGCCCATCTCGCCGGAGCAATTATGCACAGCATCAACGTTTCTCTGATTAATCCCGGAGAGTGCCAGGCCAAGCTTTCGCAAGACTACCCCCATTTACTGGAGCAGTACGACCAGGAAAGCTGTGCCTGTGGACAGCCGACCAACCCTGTCAACAATATCTGCAGGGTAAGATTATTTTTATACCAATTGCATAGGCAAATGAGCGCACAGCCCACCTGATGATAAGTGGTCACTACGGCCCATGGACACCGAAATCCTATGATCCCCCATTAAGAAACCATAAGATCTGGAATGCGTTGCCTACCCTGAGGCCTAAGATGGAATGCCTCTGCGCCAGTAATTTCACCGGCTGCCTTAACCCCCTACCGGAACACAACAGTGCGAGCACTGCTGTTTGGCGGCAGGTTAGCGGGGAAAGACGGGGTACACCCCGGACGGACCCAGCACCAGGTCCTACCACTAGCAAAAAAGATCTATACTAATAATTTACTATATGGGTACAGGTTTACACAAGTTAGAAGACGCGTGGAGTATGCTATACGATACGGTCTATCTATACTACCTATTCTAACTAGTGGCTCTGAGAGCTGTAAACCTAGCTACTACATTTTCGCAAAGCTTATACCATTTTAAAACATGACGCCATTTTGAAAAATTTACTAAAATCGATTCGACAAAAAGAAATCTATTTAATTGCTTACAAAATTTCACAAGAATCGGTTAAAAAAGGCGACCTGTAGAGAACGAACAAAATTCTGAAATTGTCAATGGCGACCTTGATTTATTTTCAATTATCTACTATATAAAAATAAGTCGGGTTTTCCTCCCTGACGCTATAACTCCAGAACGCACGAACCGATTTCCACGGTTTTGCATTCGTTGGAAAGGTCTCGGGCTCCGTGAGGTTTAAGGCGGTACGAAGTCCGCGGGGTCAGCTAGTTCATTGTATAAAATAGACTGACAATCTCTTTACATAGCGGCGTACATCGTAAAGCTCTGTATGCGAGCAATATCCAGGGGGCTCTTCAATTTTTCATACAGACTGCCTAGGCAGCGACATCTATTATCGCATTTAACACTTGTATCGTTCGTACGCTGATTGGTATGAAGGTTGTCATTCTAGGATTCCCTTACTGTTTCTATAATGGTTTTACTAACTTGTGTCTTTCAACAGGTTGATACCGGAAGTGCTCTCGCGTGTACTACAGGAGACGGTCACTGGGTGCTCCGAGGCGTCTACTCTTGGGACTCAGGTGAGGAAATTATTCTCGTATACAGGGTGCTGCTGGGGGCAAAGAATAGCGAACCTTAAGTGGCATTGGGCGGGGCACATTGCTCGCAGGACTGATGGCCGATGGGGCCGGAAAGTTCTCGAGTGGCGTCCGCGAACCAGGAGACGAGTTGTCGGTAGGCCTCCAACAAGATGGAGTGACGACGTGTAAAGGTCGCAGGAACGCGGTGGATGCGAGTTGCACAGGAAAGGTCTGAGTGGCATACCTTGGGGGAGACCTATGTCCAGCAGTGGACGTCTTTCGGCTGAAATGATGATGACAATGACAGGGTGCTTCTACCAGAGTGGCGTAGCTACATTAATCATTTCATTATCAGCATTGCCGCAAGACGGGGCAGGCTTTAACTTAAAAAGGTTTTTTCAACGCTTACGACTTTACCGCGACAACTTTATTTATTTATTTAAACTTTATTGCACATAAAGAAAACTTAGTGTACAAAAGGCGGACGAACTTTGTGTTTTTCTCGGGGTTCCAACTATCTCTATACCAAATTTCATCTCTATCGGTCCCGCGTTTTAAAAGTGAAGAGGTAACAGTCAGACACACAGACAGACAGAGTTACTTTCGCATTATTATATTAGTATGGATACTGATTTTATCCAACATTTAAACTTGGATTGCTTCAAATAACAGATTTATTATTATTTTATTTATATATTACTAATACATGAGATACAATTATAAAAGCAAAACATTGCTCCACAAAACTGCTTTCGCAGTTTGACTGCAGAGTCAAGTAGGTAATCTATTACTCAACTAATAATTAAATACTAGGTAAATACTCATAATAAGTAAACCAAATAATTATGTAGTTTTCTTTTAAAAATACCCTTACTTTGCTCGAGTCGTATCTTCTACAACTATTTACATTTTCCGTGTTTTAACACGAAAAACGTAACAATATTTTAATATTGTTACGTTTTTCGTCCAGGTTGTCAGCCAGGTGACCAGCTCGCTGCGTTCTACAAATTCGACCTGGAGTGGTACCAGTGGGCGATTGGCCTGCTGGAGAGCGCTCGCTTCGCTCAGTTCAGCTCTAGTTCCAGTTCTACCCAGCGATACACGAGCGGAGCGAGCGGAGTGAAGGGAGGCTCTGGCGGTGGCATCAAAGGTAAACCTGAATACATATATTTTTCCAAAAAAACACTGAGATTGAGGTCTTGCTCTCAACAAGCGACGGTATAGCACACTTGCTTCTGCCTAATCGGAATTCATTTATCGCGTTGCGTAACTATGCTTTTCTTCCAAGATAAAAAGTAGACTATGTCCTTCCTCGGGACTCGAACTATGTCTATACCAAATTCCATCTAAATCGGTCCAGCAATTTAAGCGTGAAGGAAGAGGTAATGGCCAGACAGACAGTGGACAGACAGATAGACAGGCAGAATTACTTTTTTTTTGTTTATAAGATTAGTATGAATTATGATACAAGTTTGCTCGTTGACAAATACGTTAGTACATAGTACATTTTGTAACAGTTTTTCTAATGAACTTTAGGAACTCCTCTCATTTAGTCTCCTATCAAACGGGACAGAATAACAACAAGAAATTGACTTGATTGAATTGTTGACTAATCCATAGAATAAATTCCCATTATTCTATTAAAGAAAATGACAACAGCAAACAATACTTATTCCACATTCCATCCACAGGTGGCTTCCAACTTGGCGCCGGCGGCATCGGCGGGCAATTCGGCTTCGGCCTCGGCCAGTTCTCCTCCAAAATCACCGAAGGCTCCTCCGGTGGCGGCTCCGCTTCCTCCTCGTCCAAATACTCCTCATCGTCATCCTCCAGCGGTGGTGCCTCCAAATTCGGAGGCGAAATCTCCGGCCCAGTGTCCAACAGCTTCAGCGCATCCTACTCAGAGAAGAAAGTGTTCCAATCCGAACCAAAAATCTACACGTACACAACCAAGCCTGAGATCATAACCTATACCACAAAACCCGAGATCATTACCTACACCACTAAGCCCAAAATAGTCACGTTTACCACTAAACCCCAGCTGATACGATACGAGACTTCTGGAAGCGCTACTAACCCCCAATTCGTAGCTCCGGGCGTAACTTTCAACCCGTCTTTCTCCGAGTTAGTTGGCGCGCATAAGCACAATGCTGCTTGCAAATGTCTCGATGGAAAGAAGTAGATTGGTTCTAAGATCCGTATTAATGGAAATAACTTGAGTATGAGTTCGATTTTAAGCATTTTAGACCTTTAGAGCCCTTAAAGCTAAGCATCGCCCTATGGTGATGCTGATTGGGCTAAATGAACCTCGTAAAGAAAATCACACACTTGAAATTGATCTTTTACTTAAAATTTGTCCACTAATATGGACTGGAATGTGCCATACAATACGTACAAAGGTACATACAACCTGTAAATAAATAGGATAAAAGGCAGCATTGCAGCTTTTGTGAAATACAAAATTCTTATTAGTCTTTTTCTGAAATTCAATTATTGAACTCTCGGATTTGCCTCCTCTAGTGTTAAAGTCTTGACCTAGAGCTAAAACACTACAGAACACAATGTAATAAAAAGTTAGAGCCTGAATCAAAGTCACCAGAACTCACACCGAGTAGTGCAAGTCTAAATTTAAATTAACATATAAATGGTGTGTTTTTCACATCATCTTATACTTGATTTTTTTAAATGATTTTGATGCAAAGCGCTAGCTTTAATAAAAACAGGTTAAAATCTGTTTCTTAGTTGAAAAATGAGATTCCTATGAATTATAAAATAGACGTGATAAATGTCGTTACAAGGCGAACCTGTATGCGATTCTATTTCGTAATCGAATGTGTAGAACGAAAACGAAACTTTGATATGTTCGATTTAATTTAAATTTTGCTTTTTAAAGTTATAGGAGTAAAGAATAAGTGACTACTACTAAAAAGTTATCAAATTCAACATTAAGATGTGATGCTCCTCCAATCTAAGGAAGTCCTTTTGAAAATGGCAAAATTCTCGAATTTAACTTGAAAAATTGACACTAAAATATTTAAAAGTAACAAACGTTTTGAGTATATTTTTCAAATTGAGTGAATTTTGAGAATTATGCTATTATTATCCAGTGCCTTTATTATATTTTATTGTAATGAAAAATCGAGCTGCGATATACTGTGTACATCGGAGATCGAATCAAAAATTGATAAAAAAAATACCTATTTTGTGTTTATAACAATAAGTATTACTTACCTACTGGTACGTTTTATTTTTATTGTATAAAAGGCTTTGCTTGGATTGTATAAAATGTAGTTATTTTAAAACTATTTTTATATATTTATCATTAAACGGTGTTTTAAACTGCCAATTTTAACATTACGCACTTTTATTTATGTAAGAAAAAATATCGAAAATTAGATTTTTGACCACTCCGCTGTTCGGAGCGGTCGACTATTTAATTACATTGGTTTTTTTTATTATATAATTATTATACTTTTTTTACAATAATACGCAATAATTATAAGAATTTAGTTACCTATACGTATTGATGTATACATTTTCTAATTGTTATTATAATTAGGATGAAATAATTGAAATTAAACAGAGGTACTTTCAAAATGGCGGTTATTACTTATTTGTTTTCCGATCCTATTAAAATTATCTCGGTTAACTAGACTATCAATAAAAAGAAAACTTTATCAAAATCGATTCATACGATGCGGTCAGCGGATCTACGAGATCACAGGCAAGTCAAACAGGTGCACACACACACCACTTTTCCTTCGACAGGGGCATAGAAAAAGCAAGGAAAACTAGAATGATAACCTTCATACAAATCAGCGTACGACCGATAATAGATGTCACTATCTAGGAATATTTGGAGCACCCCTGGAATTATTGCTCACATACTGAGCTTTTCCGATGTACCCCGCAATGTAAGGAGATTGTCAGTCTATCCATACTAATATTATAAATGCGAAAGTAACTCTGTCTGTCTGTCTGTTACCTCTTCACGCTTCAACCGCTGGACCGATTGGGATGAAATTTGGCATGGAAATAGTTGGAGTCTCGGGAAAGGACTTAGGCTTCTTTTCATCCCGGCAAAACGCATAGTTCCCGCGGGAACGCGATAACCGAATTCCACGCGGGCGAAGTCGCGGGCAAAAGCTAGTTATATTATAAATCCGAAAGTTACTCTGTCTGTCTGTCTGTTACCTCTTCACGCTTCAACCGCTGGACCGATTGGGATGAAATTTGGCATGGAAATAGTTGGAGTCTCGGGAAAGGACTTAGGCTTCTTTTCATCCCGGCATAGCGCATAGTTCCCGCGGGAACGCGATAACCGAATTCCACGCGGGCGAAGTCGCGGGCAAAAGCTAGTTATATTATAAATCCGAAAGTAACTCTGTCTGTCTGTCTGTTACCTCTTCACGCTTCAACCGTTAGACCGATTGAGATGAAATTTTGCATGGAGATAGTTGGAGTCTCGGGAAAGGACTTAGGCTTCTTTTCATTCCGGCAAAACGCATAGTTCCCGCGGGAACGCGATAACCGAGTACACCGTGGGTGAAGTTGTGGGCAATAATATATAATTACCTTGTCTTTGGTCAGGGATTAAGAACGTGACAGCTTTGTCTGTGCGGATATAATGTTTGTCACTTACTAAGTATTTGCGATGAAGGATGCAGCAAACAAGGTGATAAATGTCTGAACACGATGTTATTGTCAAGACGTGAAGAGATATAAAGCTCGGAAAGGTTCCTTAAAGGACGTAGGTAAAGGTGGTGTTCCAAGGCCAGCGATCGAACGCAGACACGCGCGGCCGTAGCGGCCATAGTCATTGTATGAAATTGTATGGAACCGCAACAGACGGCCACTAAGGCAATTTTATTATTTTAAAACTCACGTGAATCTTACAATGGCACGGGTACCGCCATCAATTAAAAATAATGTGATTTTATGTTAGTTACTTACTAGCTTTTCCCAGCAACTTCGTATGCGCAGAAATATTAAATGTAAAATCCCGTTTTTCTCCCGTTCCCGTGGGAATTTCGCAAAATCCTTTCTTAGCGTATGCCTACGTCATAACATGCTGCATGCCAAATTTCAGCCCGATCCGTCCAGTGGTTTGGGCTGTGCGTTGATAGATCACTATGTCACCACTACAAAACGAACTTTACATTCAGGCGGAAAAGCGCTAAAGTTCTCGTTCACGCTAAAAAGGTCATTGTAGTAATCGATAGTAGCGCCAAAAAGAACTGAAAACGTAAGTTGGTAAAGTTACTACACTTGAGCGCCATCTAGCGGCGAGTAGCGGAACTTGGCTCTCAACTAGCGACACAAACGATAGCTTTGTTGTGTAAAGACAGATGGCGCTTAAATTAAATTTTATAGGAGCGTCAAAATTCTGAATGCTAGCGATCTTCTTTCAGACAATGTCACAAACGTCAAAACAAAATTCCCAGTAACCAAATAATTCTCCAGCCACCAAAATGTCAGGGTTTAAAGGTGATTCCTCCGCATCGGACAGTTCATCGGGACACGACAAAATTAAGCCGATTATGATCAATCGAAGACCTATTGGTAAATGAATGTGTTTAATTTTATTTACATAGCAGATTTATAGGACAAAAGAACCTGTCGTAAAAGTAGGGATCATCAATACAATATCCGTTGGTCATAGGCCTCGTGGGTTCGTCGAATCCTGTTAAGGTAAACGTCAGTACCTCTCCAGCGATAAGTAGCTTCACATGAACGCTCACTTTCTTGTGAACTAGAAGCTATACAAAAAACTTAGTTTATCTTTAAAGCTTTACGTAGGAATGAAGATGCTTAACTTAGGGTGATTCTCCTAAGCTCTTAAGTTGGTGATAGTAATAACGATTTCTACTACTGCACAACTACTACACAGCCTACAGCCTATTTACGTTCCACCGCTGGGCACAGGCCTCCTCTCATAACAAGAAGGTTGTAGTCCCCACGCCGGCACAGTGCGCATTGGGGACTTCACAGTACTTCACACAAATCCTCGAATTACTTCGCAGATGTGTGCAGTTTTCCTTCACCGAAAAGCTCAGTGGTGAATTCAAATTGTATTTCGCGCGAGTCATATCGCTATCCTTTTTCTGTCTCTCTCTCTTAGCGTGCCTCTTCAGTCCTGAAGGTTGACTCTTTGTGAAAAATCGAAAAGTCGCCGTTAGCGAGGGGCCTATGATATTACGTATAGGTACTAGAACTTGTAATTTTCAGGTAGATCGAAGACAGAATTCATCCAGATGTCGCCGGGGGCCAATAAGATGTCACAGCAGCAACACGGACGGACCCGCAACCGATACGTGGACCTCAATAAGGACTGGAACTCGGATAGCTCGGCTTCTCTCTCTAACGCTTCGCTGACTTCATCTATCACGAGGTGAGACACCCAATGGTACTACGTACAGAATGGCCACGGAATCACCCGCCTGAATCTAGCCGGCGCGCAACTCGCGCCCTACTGTCCCTTACCGTCATTTGTTTCATCCGGAGATGCAGAGTGAATCATTGGCCATCGTAATGGTACACACACATTTACAAATATACAGACGTCCTCCCACGCAAACATTGTCACTTCATTCGAATTCGTGCTTTTATAGGCCGTGTGCCAAATCTCCAGTCTTTTAGAACCTTTACATAATTACTTAATTAGGGTCACCGCGAATGATTTCGAATGAAGAGGCGCTCGCTAGTTTAGTCGCGTGAGTCAGTGTTGTCATTTACATTATGTGCCATACTACACGCTAAATTGGCAACACTGAGCGCTCCGAAACTTCAAATGTCACATTGACATTGACACTTGTATGAAATGAAAACTTTGACGACAGTGGCGCCAACTGGTGGGCGATCCATCCTCAACGCGTCCAACTTATTACTAATGTTACCTCCATGGTCCAACCAGTCCCTTGCATAGAGCCTTCTAGGTGCTATTCCACTTCCAGCTACCGATGATCGAAGTATGGAACCGCTTCCGCTATGGGAGCAACAGGCGGCCTCTACGGCGAACGATCGCTTGCTATGCAATAGCACTTTTAAGGAAGACCTAATCACATACACATTGGTACCCCAATTGCGATAACGAGAGGTGATGCCTATATCAAAATGTTAATGAAAAATACCAAAAAGAGTTATCATATCAATTTGGCAGTCAGTCGAAAAAAACATAAGTTATTTATTACTCATGTATATTTTAGATTCCGTTACGACTTCGAAGACCTGAAGTGCAAGATGCGAATATTTGGCGAGTCACTCAACATCTGCCGCTGCATCGCTTCCGACTTCGACAAGAAACTCACCCGCATGGAAAAAAGACTACAGCACTTGGAAAAACGACAGAGGAAACAGAAGGTATTCTTTACTTTATAAACATACAACTTTCATTAAAAATAAACACACATAACGGTCAGACAGACGGACAGAGTTAAGGATAATCTACTATAGGAAGTCCCGCACCCCCACATTTCAAAACGCTTCAATGTATACATTATTATTTAAAAATATGGAAGTAGACAAGACTATATTGAAATGGAAACTTTATCAAATGGTCTATGGCCATAGGCAAAACCTTTTTATTTGAACCTTGGTGTTCCCAGCTTTAGAACAATCCCCCAGTTTTGAAGGGATTTAGTCAATTTGGTTTTAGATGTAGATGCCATCTATCGACAGTCGTAATACTCGTAATTAATGAATGATCTGCATCTTAATAGTAGTTTATGTAACTGTTTTATAATAAAGATCCTTCATAATATCGCACGAGTGTTTTAAAGACTAATTATGTACAGTTGCATACACCACTTTATCTACACTCATTTTCTAAATCCTCTAAGATGCTTCAAAATCTGTTAACAATGGCGGCATTTCGAATATGTCAGTATCTCACATTCAATATTCAAAAAGCATAGACTAAATAGAGCCGACATTTGAATTTGGAACAAACTTTCGCTCTGTCTGACTGAAGAATATAGACGACATTTCTGTTCGAAGATGTTCGAAATTTGAATGCTATTAGACCATCGAATTCGATGACAGCTATTGGATCATTTTCACAGATAAGAAATCTGTTCTAACTAAACAGTTTATCTTAATACTGGTCATAATTTGCGGTTTTTGAACGCATTATAGAGGGTTTATGATATGTGTGTAGAAAAATCATTAAATGTCATGAACATGACAATTTAAATTGATATTTGGCGGTAGAGTCGAATTTACATCTTTAAATTGAAATGAAAAAGTTAAGTACAAAAATCGTTTTCAAATCCACAAAATTATATTACGCCTTAATCCATAATAATTATAAAAGATTATTTTACCGTTTTAATTCCTGTAAGTATTTACAATGCCTTGTACGATTTTACGGCATTTTTCCATTCCGCCTATCAGGCTCTAAACGATACACTATCACGTATCGTATAATGTGTGCATGTATTAAGGTAAAAGTGACGTTAAGATATATGTGCTGATACGATCAATAATAAAATCGTACTGCACTGCAACCAAGGTCATTGCCCTGATATGATTTGGGTAATTGGGATTATCGATAAGTCTTTCGCTTGCTGTCAGGTGGATGAAAATGCTATATGTTATATGTATAAATATATTGTTTAAATGTTCCAAAATCATTGTGTATCATTTGTTCATATAACATTAAATAAATGCCTAAATGTGTGTCAAATTAGGGGCACAGATTACATGTTATAAAATAAAGTATTTTGTAAAGGAAATTTTTTGTCTATGTGTGTGGAAAAATCTTAAAAACTACTGATCGGATTTTCATTTTGTTTTCACTAATAGATAGACATTGGGGAAGGGAGATTTCCAAACCCTACGCTCACACGTGACGGCGCTCAAATTGATCTTTAAATTTTGCTGCTTAAAGTTCGGTTTCAAGTGAGCACGTGAGCGCAGTGATTGGGAATCTCCCTTTCCCTATGTAACGTTTCAAATAGAGCTCCTGATCGAGGTTTCGTTATTCTACTACCCGTACGAAACCGGGACAGATCGCTAGCTAGAATTATACATACACGATTTGTCGGTTTGGATGGATTGATGTTTGTTAACCTTTCACGTATTTATTACTGAACGGATTCTGATGCATTTGGCTATTTAAAAAAAACCGGCCAAGTGCGAGTCGGACTCGCGCACCGAGGGTTCCGTACAAACCTGTAAGGTTTACAAAGTTCGTTCTTTACGACAATCGAGTCATAACTATGGTATTTTTATTGCAAAATGAAATTCATAACATTACAATGGGGAAAGATGGAGTAGCATACATTTAAGACAAAGATCTTAAAAAATATATATTTTGTAATGTAACTAAAAATTTAAGGTTTTCGGAATTTTTCCTTTATGTGTGCTATAAAACGTTGCTTCATGCCAAATTTCAAGATTCTAGGTCGACTGGAAGTACCCTTTAGGTTTTGATTCCCTTGCGAGTACTTGCGAGTTTCAAAATATGCAGCTTAAATTGCTGTTTCTTTTGATTGCGTTGACATAGAAGTTTAATTTTGTTACAGCTTAAAGGTATTATAGACCTGAGTATTTGGTATGAATTTCAATTTAATACCTCTACGCGTTTATGAGGAAATGGGTAGTAAGGTTAAAATTATTAAAAAAAATATATTATGTGATGTAACTAAAAATTTATGGTTTTCGTAATTTTTCCTTTATCTATGCTATAAGACGTTGCTTCGTACCAAATTTCAAGATTCTGAGTTCACGGGAAGCACCCTGTAGGTTTTGATTCCCTTGCAAGTGTCGAAAATTTGCGGCATAAACGGCTGTATCTTTTGATTGCGTTGGCTTAGAAGTTTGATTTTTTCACAGCTTCAAGGGACAGTAGACTTGAGTAATTGATATAAATTTCAGCTTCATACCTCCACGCGTTCCTGAGAAAAAGGGTCTTGACAGACGGATGGACGGACGGACAGACGGACAACAAAGTGATCCTATAAGGGTTCCGTTTTTTCCTTTTGAGGTACGGAACCCTAAAAATGGTAATACATTTTTTGCACTACTTGCGGTTTTCCACGAGCATCAGTACATTTGTCAATCATTATCGCAAATAGGAATATGGAATAAATCAAACACTAAAGTCAAAGTTGGCAGAAATAACGAGTTATTTGTAGTCGTCGCCAAAACAGATTGTAAATATCTTTGAGCACTTGTTGACGTCTGATTTGCGTATTACATTAACTTAGGTATTTAATATATATTATGATTCATCGTCCGTCTGTTAGTTGGCATTGAATTGAGAGTTGTACTAATGCAATATATACATACATAATTCAATTTGTATAATATACACATAAATGATAGTAAGCTATTAGTCTAAGAAATAAGAGCAACTTCACTACTATTAGAAAATGTTATCTCTCTGTGTTAAAGCGTGAAGAGGTAACAGACTGACAGACAGACAGAGTTACATTCGCATTTATAATATTAGTATGGATTTAACGAGGCTTTATTCTAGTTTGTAAATAATTAAAAAGGATTTCCCATATCTTTAAATAGTGACATTATCTCCCCATTGGAATATCATCCAATGGCGTCAATCATTTTCACCTGTTTTTTTTAATTATATTTCTTGCTAAATTAATAGGAAGATAGTGAATCTTTATTAAGAGATACCTATCGGATATTCCTTTTATTATCATTTAGGTACCAACTAGAAAGAGGAGCCTCAATCGGGAAGATGGGGACGCCAAGCAAAACGTCAAGGCGCTCGAATTAACTCTAAATCTAGATTCGAGATGCTTATCTTGTTATTTTTCGTCTCTTCCAGTGATTCACTGCTAAAATGTACTGTAAATTTAATTGTAGTAGTAAGTAAATTTATCTAAGTTTACTTATGTGCGAAATTTAATTTTTAATTTACCACTGAGCTTTTCGATGAAGGAAAACATCGTGAGGAAACCTGAACGCATCTTCGAAGCAATTCAAAGATGAGTGTGAGGTCCCCAATCCGCACTGGGCCCGCGTGGGGATTATAGCCCAAACCCTCTCGTGATGAGAGGGCTGTGCCCAGCAGTGGGACGCAAATAGGCTGTAGTAGTAGTAGCAGCAAATTTTTAGACAATTATATAGGTAGTACCTCTACCTAATAAAAAACCCATAAACATATTCCCCGCTCATAAACTAGATACAAATGAAACGTTGCTTTTATTTATCTTTATCAGTACCTACGTGTATTAAAAGTTGATAATGATATCATTTCGCAATACTACACTATTGTAATATTTTTGTAAGGAGCTGTTAAGCCGATCTGTAGTAGGAGTTATCTATCTATCTATCAGATATGAATAAGATATAATAAAAAAACCGGCCAAGTGCGTGTCGGGCCACGCGCAAATTATAGGGTTCCGAAGTTTAGGATGCCCACAGTACCTTTCTAAGACTTATTAGCATCTAACTAGCCTGTGGTATGACGTGCCCGCCCGACGCCCCTGCCGCTCGAGAAAAATCATCATTATAAGTTGGTCGACTATTACTCGTAAGTTTGTACAGCCTACTTAGCTCTGATAGTTTTCCTTTCAACTACGTTATATATGCCACAACCGTGATTTTTTTCAGCCATCCAAATACCACCATTTAGCTGGCAGGGGGGGGGGGACACGTGACTCTAACAAAAAATAGCACTTTAAAGCTTAATATTTCACAAACTCATCACTTAATCAAAAAATGGTTTTAACAAACCCACAATATTTTTTAAGACCTATTCAACGATATGCCGCACCATGGGGTACGCAAGAAAAAAAAATTACATCCCCACTTTACGAGTAGGGGAGGTACCCTATAAAAAAATATATTTTAAAATTTTATTGTACCACTTTGTCAGCGTAACTAATATGCATATTCATGCCAAATTACAGCTCTCTAGACCTAAGCATCTCCGAGCAATAGTGCGGACAGACGGACGGACGGACGGACGGACGGACGGACATGGCGAAACTATAAGGGTTCCTTGTGGACTTCGGAACCCTAAAAATATACAATACAATACACTTTATTGAACACCACACAATCAAGGAACAGTACAGACATAATGTAATTAAACGACAGGTATGGCATACAGCAGGCGGTCTTATCGCTTAACAGCGATCTCTTCCAGACAACCTTTGGATAGTGGAGATGAAGAAAAACAAACTAGGTTGGTAGGCGGTGCTCTGTACTAAGATGTGCAGAAGAAACAAACACAAAAAGTAATAAACATACTTAAATACATTTATACATAAACATACATAAACTTACATATACTTATAAATAGATAACAGCCAAATAAATTAAAATATTTAATCTATTAACCAAGAAAAGAAAAGCAGTATATATCACACAAGTGACAAATAATGCTCCTTAACCTTTTTCTTTAAATATTACATCTTCTATCTTCTTTTGCCTCGGTCAAACTCTTTATTTATATGACTATTTTTTGTGTGATCTGGGGCCTCATTCAAGTCCATAAAAGCTAGTTTTTATCCCGAAAAAACGCATAGTTTCCGCGGGAACGCGATATCCGAATTTCACTCGGGTGAAGACGTGGGCAGAAGCTAGTTTACTTATACAATTTAAATAAAATATATTTCTCTTTCCTTAGCACAAGAACAACTTAATTAAATCACTACATAATATAAAACAAAGTAGCTTCCTACTGTCTGTCCCTATATATGCTTAGATCTTTAAAACTACACAACTGATTTTGATGCGGTTTTTCAATAGATAGAGTAATTTAAAAGGAGATTCTGTATATAAATTGTTATATTTTAACGCTCAATTCCCTCGGGAACGCTATAACCGAATTCCGCGCGGGCAGAAGCTAGTTATCAATAAAATATTTCACATTCCAAACAAAAAACTTTCTTTTCAATTCCAAGAATTCTAATTTCCAACTTCCCAAGGCGTCATTATTCATATATAACATAACATAAATAACATTACAATAATGCGTATGCTGACAACAGTGGCGCCAACGTCTTTGTTATTTCGCTTCATTATAGTACTATATTGTTAGTACCGATTCCCACCACAGCGTGAGATAAATTTGTAGTCAAAACACACAATTGTTTTATCTTTATATACTTACATTCAAAGTAAGTTCACTATCAGTCATCACGACCGGTCATAAATAAACTTCATTCACTCTATTGTTTGGTATTTTCCACGATATCATTCAGAATATGCGACGCTTGGTGTTTAATAAAACTGTGAATCACAAAATAACGTCAAATTATATGTGGTTTTGAAAACATTTCTTTGAATAAGTAATCCCCTAAAGCAGACTAATACGCTTTTTTCTGTATAATCTTTCTTTGCGAAAAACCTACTTTACTGACTTTTAATGCTGATTAGGTAAACTCAATCAGTATACTCCAGGTCATAACTCATAATTTCTCCCAAGAATAGCGTGCAATATTTTAAAAACTAGGTGCGACATTTTTTAATCATCAAAAAATGTTTTCTTTTGTCCTTGTGAATTGTTACATATTGTTACATAGCTTGCTACTTCTGTAAATCAACAACTATTGATGTAAATTTTAATCTATATGTGTTTTGCTTCGTGTTTTGTTTCTATTATTGTTAATTTTCATTGATTTCTACGTTTTATCCGCCTAGTCACACTATTTAAATTTTATATTTTATTTTGCCTTATTTTTCTTTTCTAATATTGTTAATTTTAATTTTAGTGAAATTATTATAAATAATGTCCAACACGATTGTAAGATTGTTATGGATTAATAAACTGAACTGTCATCTTATATTATTATGTTTTTTCAGACTGAATGTGACTATTCAGCAATAATCAAGAAGAACAAAGAGCTCAGCAACAGGACCATGCATGATGCCAAGGTAAGTTCCAGGTAACAACTCAAGGCACTTACGATTAGATTTCGACCATTTTTAATTTCATAGACAATCGCTGAGAGTTTCAACACCCAGCGATCAACAATAAATATGCACTCTGTGCTCTTTTACTGACACTTGATCTATATATTTTCTTGGTTTATTGACCGAGAAAAATATAGTTGATAGCTTCTTCCTCGGTCTCCATCGGTCGGCGGTATCTTAACAAAGATACCTATTGTACTGTAATCATAAGAATTCGAGTCCCAATGTATAAAGGTGGCGGCAGGTGGGCGGCAGTAACTTTCCGTTAGGTAGACCATCTGCCAGTTCATTTTTTTTTATGTCGATGGTATAGGCAAACGAGCGCACAGCCCACCTTATGGTAAAAGTGGTAACTGCGGCCCATGGACACCGAAATCCTCCATTAAGAAACCATAAGATCTCGAATGCGTTGCCTACCCTGAGGCCTAAGATGGAATGCCTCTGTGCCAGTAACTTCACCGGCTGCCTTAACCCCTTACCGGAACACAACAGTGCTATTTGTTACTATTTGTTGGGCGTAAATGAAATAGTTCAATTTAAAAAAAATGCATGCTGTTGATCCTATCCTGAAGGAAAGTTACTGGGTGAATGTATCGGTCTGAGTTCCGAACATTGAGGAGGCCTATGTTCAGCAATGGAATACTAAAAATTATGAATAGTCTCAGCTCGCTTTTACGTGATTCGGGTACATATACAGTGTCAGACTGCCTATAGAATTTGTACTGTATCTATTAAATTTGTTGTGGGAGGCATAATCTCACATATTTACATTGCAACCAGTTGGTTAGATGATTACACTGTAACGTGGTATTAGACACGTACAGTGAAACGTGACATTTTAGTCTTTTTACAGCGGTTAAAAACCCCGTCGTAAAAAGTGTCAACATGGTCAAGTCGCGTTAGAATGGTAGACAGGGCAACGTTTCTTGTATTTAGCAAAAAAAAACTACTTTAGGTTACTATTGAAACCTTGAAATTTTACAAATGGCATGTGATGTTTTAGATTATAAACAGACTAGCGGGGTCTACAGCTGAGGCTGTCTAGAATAAAAAAAGAGTCCATTTTTCTCCAACGTTACATTGGATTTATGACCTGACTATATGACTGTATTGTATGAATGGCTGTCAGCATACAATACAATTATTTTAAAACTTCGTTTTTCAACGTTACGTTACGATTTAACCGTTTTCTAATTACTGAAAATACCATAATTTGGACTTCAAAACAATACATACCAAACAGCCTCTTTACGCCCTACTGCTGGGCACAGACGACCTTTTGTCTATATATGTTTTTTTGCCTATAAACTCCACGAGGGCCTACAGCTGTCGTGACGTCACACACATATCTTTGAACTACATCGCAAATACGTGCAGGTTTCCTCACTACAATTTCCTTCACCAAAAAGTTCAGTGTTAAAATTGAAATTGAATTTTGTACAAAATTAAACTCGAGTTGCGAGCCGGATTTGAACCCCCGACCCTCTGCATGAGAGGTCAAGTCATAATGACTAATGATTAGGCTATCAAGGCTTGAAAAAATACTTGGTAAATCTTAACCAGACGTAGAAGACATTGTTAATTGCTCAAGCTACAAAGCGACACAAACTGTAGGTATTTTAATGGAGCAGATATTTGATTTGCCTTTCCAGCCAAGGTTGTGGCTAAGCTATTGATTGTTCGTTTTCTTATCGTGGATTACTGCGTGCAAAGGCTGAACTGTAAAAATATTCTGTAAGTTTTTCAAGGCTATCGAGCGGATTGGTGAAAGAATCAACAAAAACATGAATACAAATTATTACTAATCAGCATAGACGTCAAAACACATAGATACGGAATATTATAAACGACTAACTAATTGATTGGTATGTTTTACTAGCTACTGCCTGCGTGGAATTTGGGTATCGCATTCCCGTGGGATTTGAGTTAAAAAGTAACCTATGTGCTTTCCCGGTACTTCAACTATCTCCATTCCAAACTTCATCGAAATCAGTACAGCGGTTGTTGCGTAAATAGGTAACAGAACAGATGGACAGACAGACAGAGGTACTTTCGCATTTTCCTTTTTTTAATATAAGTATTTCACGGATTTTATATAATTTCTTTAATTTATGTATGTACAATAATTATACAAAACTAAATACTGCATAAACTTGATTTTAGTGCAAGCAGCTTGAAACAGAAATCGAATCTTGCATAAAATTTAAATTCGACGGATAAAATCAACCGTACCAACTAGTACCTATCACATTTTAAACGAAACCATTTAGTATAAAATAAGGGAAAATGCATTTATCGAATACCACTTCATACTTTGCAAGTCCTGTACCCACTAGATGTTGATATTGTAACATAAAAGTACATATATATATTTGAAATTTTCCGTTGAAACGTTTACTAATAAGGAATCTGGTTTTTAGTGGGACAGGAAAACCTGGTAGCTTAAAGCCTAATAAGTTATGTTTACGAAAACATGCATTTTAAAAGATCACTGTATAATTTATTATCTCAGAAAGCCTATTATTCCCTGCAAGAGTTTTTAACTGTCAATTTTTAGTATGTGTTGCATGCCTACTAAATATTTCTTGAATATTTGTATGCCTGACAGCAAAACATAGTGATACCTTCATAGTATTGTGAACACCTTAATACCTATGTTTATGCAAATAAATACCTTGACTTTGATTTTGAAAACTCTTTGATCAAGTCAAGAAAATGTTATTGGGAATCCCCGCACGTTACGACACTGAGTGAAATGACGATAATTTACCTGCAACACAATTGAACTATAGTTACAACGTGGATCTTTAAATATAAATAAAAATTTAATCATTATCATAAAAACTAAAAAAACAAATACAATGGTTCAATCATGTTTTTACAAATCATGATCTTGTAAAAACCGCCAATTTGATGTTTCATATAAAATGCAGTTCAAAAGTTTAATTGACATTGTACGTCTCTTTTTCTATATCGAAAAAATAAAACAGAACGTTAAATAAAAATTGAGACTAAGAATTTCAGATACCTAAGATAGGTATGTTTTAAACAACGATGTAAAATCTAAACAAAGCCCGTCTGAACTACGTCGAACACGGATTAAAGAATACCTACTTATAATGACTGCACTGTACAGGCATGTAAGTACATACCAAAGACGAACGTAAGCAGACGAGCGCTTTCAAAACAACGTCATTTAATCACAATACGCGGAAATTCCTGTTCCAGACAAACGAAAATTATAGTGACATTAGGACTGTTTACGACTGATATGGACTCATCACAACATTCACATTATCTGAAACTCTTGAACCGTAGCTCTTTGTTACTTTCAATACACCGAGTTGGTTGGTATTCGATGTCGATGACAGGTGTAACTAATTTTAGCTGATGCCTGTGTATTTATGCAGCCGAAAAAATGCATTTCTTGATTACTATATTGATAAGAAAGTAAACATTTAACTACCCACTGAAGTTTTTGTAATAAAAATGCATAAAAAGCAATGAGTAATTATTTTATTGCACGGAGACAAGATAAATTACATATTATCACGATGACGCACAGCACACAGGGTATTGTCTCTATTTTTCATGTGATTCACGTAAATGTAAAAAATGCTTCATAACACACGAAATCGGAAAGAACTTAGCGGTTTGATGACGTTCTAATTAACTGTGCCATCACGAATTAGTAGTGTTATAATTTTACAAGGGATGGGGTTCGCTTGGTTTCGGAAACGATCGGGTGACGTCGGTGTTTCTATCTCCCTCGCACCCAGGTACTTGTCAATCATATCACCCTATCGGTTTTTACTTCATCCCGCTCGCTTGCTCGCCCACTCAGTACCTATTTTTATCGCGAGTGGTTCGCACGTATGTGACGCGTTGGATAATCGGTGTTTTTTATTGTTGAATTAAAACTATTAAGTAACTATTTAACCTGATACATTGAGAGTTTTTCCATCATGGCAAAGGTAATTGTTTTTGAGTTTTTTCTTACTGGTTTCTAGTGAAAGTTGGTGATGTGCGATTTGAATATATATTTTTTGCATCGAACATCATGCCACCCGGTGACGTATTTGAATTGATAACTTAGAATGCAGTTAAGTATTTTTTTTAGCCTGTTGGAGTGTCCTTAGTTAAGTTATGACAGAAAATAATTCTTCAGAATAAAAAATAATACTCTTAGAACGAAATAAGCCCACTATTTTCATCTTTGTTTTTTTCAGCTGTAAAAACAAAACATGTCATTTACCTATTTACACAATTATTTTCAATAAATAGTAAATCTGTAAATTTTAGCTATAATTTAAGGTTGAAAGCTAAAATGTTTTAGTTTTTTCTTTATTAGAAATGTTTATTTAGCTTTTACAACCCGTTATTAGAATCTGAGTTAGAATCATCATCAGAACAGCGCCTAAAGAAAAATATGAATGAATAATGTAATTTAATTGTAAGTTTAACGTTACCACATATTTTATTAATATTTTAAGCTTGCAGCTATGAGCTATCTTGTTTAAATGTATTATTTATTAATAATGTATCTATAAGACCTCTGTTTGTATAAAAATCAATTTTAATAATGTATTTCACACCGTGATGGAAATTCGGAGGGATTTCTTTATCATTAACGGGCAACACTATTTTCACGTCAAATCGATAACCTGAAATAATATGATAGATATCTGTCAAAGTGTTAATTTATTGTGGATCCGTACGGCCGCTTTTAACCAGATTTAATGTCTTCTGTGATTAAAAACCTATTAACAAATGCCACAAAACGCTACAGAAACTACATAAATACAGCTAAGAACAGATACTGGGTACGTTTCCTTTCATTAATTAGCTAAAAACTAGTAAATGTGTCTTCGTTTTTGGTCGCTCGGTTCTTTTGAGTTATTTACGTATTTTACCGGCTCGCAGAGTATTGCAACCTTGCGATGATATCGGAAATACATTAACGTAGGTATTTCATTGAAAGCCGACACCGCAATCTCTGTTTTTCATCGGTTTTGCGCATTTTTCAAATCAACCTTGAACCAACATGTTCCATCGAATGAATCTAGCTACGCGTTCCGTATTTATTTGTATTCTGCATCAATCGCTTTTCCTAATCGCTTCTTCCTCGTCACCTTGCTAAAAATTACCGGAATTGATTTTTTACCGTGGAATCGTCAGCAAAACACGGAAGTTTCTCTGTTATCTATCTATTCTATACTTTAATAAGAGGTAATTTTCCGTCTCTTTCTAACTGTCTGTCCGTCTGTTTGTTAGAGTTAATCTCCGAAACTGCTGAACCAATTTGAGTGCAGTGTTCAATCAGCAGCATCATTTAGAGCTCCATATAAACTGTATTTGTGTTTCGGAAAGAAAAGTTATAATCAATTTTATATTCCACTAGCTTTTCCCCGCAACTTCGTATGCGCAGAAATATTAAATGTAAAATGCCGTTTTTTTCCCGTTCCCGTTGGAATTTCGCAAAATTCTTTCTTAGCGTATGCCTACGTCATAACATCTACCTGCATGCCAAATTGCAGCCCGATCCGTCCAGTGGTTTAGGCTGTGCGTTGATAGATCACTATGTCAGTCAGTCACCTTTGAGTTTTATATATTTAGATGTAGAGAAAGTCTCTTAATATCTTACACTATTTTACCTAGAACCAAACTAAGCAAAGCCTGCATTGCCTGTGTACTGGGAAATAATACAAGTACCTAACTAGAGAAAAGTACCAAACATCAATGAGTCAAGTACAAACATTCATTTTGCTAATGGTAGGGCCTGGTGCCAGGTCCATCCGGAGTGAGGGTGATACCACCATTTTCCCCGCTAACCTGCTGCCAAATAGCAGTGCTCGCACTTGTGTTCCGATAGGGGCTTAAGGCAGCCAGTGAAATTTCTGGCACAGAGGCATTCCATCTTGGGCCTAAAGGTAGGCAACACATTCGAGATCTTATGGTTTCTTAATGTGGGATCATAGGATTTCGGTGTCCATGGTGACCACTTACCATCAGGTGAGCTGTGCGCTAGTTTGCCACATACAAATGGCTTGAAAAAACATACCCAGTGCTAAAGTTAGTGGCGGCCAACAGGATTCAAAGTTACAACTTCTGAGACTATTTTTCAAGATAACTATGTGCTCTAATACCATCCAGAACTGATGATTTGTCCCTTTTCTCGATGGTCTTATATTGTATAGATGCCATAGTGAAGCCGTGGTGGCCTAGTGGTTCGACCTACCGCCTCTCATGCAGAGGGTCGGGGGTTCGATTCTGGCTCGCACCTCTAAGTTTACTCATGTGCGAAATTCAATTTGAATTTACCACTGTGCTTTTCGGTGAAGGAAAACATCGTGAGGAAACCTGCATGCATCTACGAATTAATTCAAAGATGTGTGTGCCCAATCCGCACTGGGCCCGTGTGGGGACTGTAGCCCAAACCCTTTTGTGATGAGAGGAGGGCTGTGCCCAGCAGTGGGACGCAAATAGGCTGTAGTAGTAGTAGATGCCATCAAACCCTTATCAAGAATTAGCAATTTTACATACAAATGTTTTGACTGTTATCGTGAAGTTACAAGGCTTGTTTGATTTATAGATAAAAACGAAGTACTCAACAGATAAAAAGGCATATTTGTGCGAATGCTGATGGTTGTATGTTTTGTGCCTTCATCTATCTACTATATAAAAATAAGTCGGGTTTTCCTCCCTGACGCTATAACTCCAGAACGCACGGACCGATTTCCACGGTTTTGCATTCGTTGGAAAGGTCTCGGGCTCCGTGAGGTTTAAGGCGGTACGAAGTCCGCGGGGTCAGCTAGTTAGATATAAAAATATGAAAGTCCTATTGCTATGCAAAATGAGTTATAGACAACATATGTATTGAAACTTGTTCCACTCATTTTGTAGAGCTGCAAAGCTTTCTATCCTAAATGCGTAGGTTTGAAACTTTGTAATTATATTATGTATGAATCCATGTTGTAAAAGCAAGCAAAAAAAACCGGCCGAGAAGCGAGTTAAACTCGCGTGGAGAGGGTTCCGACTCTTGATTATTTTCAATGACGTCATTTTCAAACCGTTTCAAAGGATAAGCTCTTTTATATGATAGATTTCAAATACCATGGACTTCATAACAATTTCCCTGTAATCTATAGGTCAATAACTATGCTCCGTATTTTTTCCAAAATTTTAGGTCCAGTAGTTTTGGAGATAAAGGGGAGGATGATCATTTTCCGCCTATTTTCTTAAATAACTCGAAAAGTATTGACCAAAAAAGAAATAAAAAATAATATTATTATTATTATAAGAAGTACTTTCATTTGATATGTCACACGATATAGTTTGAAAAACTTCATCAATATTTTTTTCAAATTTAGCTCCCAAAAATAGGGTCTATGTTTAAAATTAATTTATTTTCGTTACACGTCCGTTTTTGGGTCACAAACTTACATTTACGTACCAAATTGCAACTTAATCGGTCCAGTAGTTTCGGAGAAAATGTACCGCGACAGACGGACGGACAAACACACGAGCGATCCTATAAGGGTTCCGTTTTTACCTCTTGAGGTTTGGAACCCTAAAAAACATAGGTGTTATTATACAAACTGAAACGGTGTTTACCTTAAGGCCGTTACATATACAACTATAACTTGTATGTGTCTCGTTTCAGAAACTGCAGATGTGCGGGACGGAGGAGCAAATGCGAGAAGTGGCAGCTAAAATATGTCGCAACTATCTCCACGGGGCGTGGAAGAGCGTGGACACAGCCGATTTGGACTTTAAGAGGATCAGGTTAGTGGCTATAATCAAAGAAACAGTACGGTAATCAATCAATGTAATTTTAGTACGTACCTATATGTATATTTTATACATGTAATGTAAACTTTGAAAAAAGGCCTTCTGCTTGAGTTTGTTGCGGCGCTTCTTCTCAAGCAATGGGTCTAGGAAGCGCTGGTAAATTCTTTTCTGACGTGTAAAAGTGCCGCTATGTGGCCAATTTGCTGAATAAATGATTGAATTGAATTGAATTGTGTAAACCTAGAATGTCAACCTTCATTCAAATAAGCGTACGCCCGAAATAAGTGTTAAATGCGATAATAGATGTCGCTGCCTAGGCAGCCTGTATGAACATTTGAACTCCATGAACAACATCTAGATGGCGCCTCACATCATCCTTATAGGATATGGATGGAAATTTAAAGTACCCCCTGGATATTGCTCATAATATAGTGCTTTTCCTATGTACGCCGCAATGTAAGGAGATTGACAGTTTATCTATTCCTATAATGAAATACACTTTTTAATGGCATAACGCTGAGTGTTCACCCTTTTCAGTATAGTTAGTATAATATATAATTAGCAAATAAGCTCTGCCATTATATTTCTTCTTCCTTGTAGGTTGTATTTTGTGAATGAGAATGAGAATGAGATCTTTATTTGCGCTTCGTACATATGATACATGCAAATATATTGTTAAGTACAAAGTTATTATTAGGATTATAAAATTGCTATAAGTGTCTATAAGTAATAAAATAAAATATAAATTAAATGTCCATAATCTTAATTTACATGCTACATACATTATAAATTCCCTTAATCTAAAAAGTTGGCAAAATATTCATTAATTGAGTAGTATGGTCGATTTATAAAATATTCTTTCAATTTTCTGTCAAATATATTGTGTATTCTGTCAAATATATTGTCTGTTGTATTTTGTGTAAGCTTATACTGAAATAAATTATCTATTCTATTCTAATACAGGTGCTCAAAAAGTAAACATTTCGATACCTTTTTAACGTGCCAAAAGTTTGTCATTTCCGAACGAGCGTTTTTTTGTTTTTTGACAGCTAGTGAGCGTGCCTAAAGTTGTTTTTTACGAACTAGTGCGTAAAGTTTTTTTGAGCTTCATCCTGTTCGTTTATTTCTTTTTTTTTTAATGTACCTAATGAAAAATGTCGTTTGATACACGTGCGAAATTGTCATTTATATCACCCTTGGCCATAAAGTGGGATTTTCTGCCCGCTACACGGAGAGAAAATCTCACTTCTTGGCCAAGGCAAGATCCCTATTATACAGTAACTCGATTAAAAAAAAAACAGTTGCATACAAACCTGATAAACCCGCGTCACTCTCACAATCAAGACGAATCTAACGACACCTCGCAAGCTAAAATCCATGAGACCGTTTAGGCTACAGAGCGTGCCAAAGAAATATACATACATACACTCGAAAAACATAACCCTCCTTCTGGCGCAGACGGGTAAAAGGTATGGCATACAGCAGTCGGCGGATGACGACAGCGTGATGAAATCGAAATTCTAATTAGTCCGGCAGTCAGGTAATAAAATAATATTAGACACGTATTTTTTGTTTTATCAAATTAACAAAGAATGACTAAGTTAAAACGCATTAAAGTTGGAGAGTGGGGGCTAACTACGTCACCGTTAGGTATAAATCGTACCTAACCGTGACGCCACGCGACATTTCAACTCAATATATCTCCGTATAAGTTTGATTACGTGAATAATGAAAAAATACGTGTCCGATACTTTTCAATAATCTTCCTGATAGACTGAGGAAAAAAAGTTGTCGTCATCCCTATTCTACAGACTTATTATTAGTAGTTTAGATACAAATTTGCAAGTATTCAGCGAAATCGCTTGTCAAGTCAATATTATGCTAATTATTGTAGCGTGCAAATAATATAAACTGCTATGGCCTTGGACGAACAGGTTGTACCCACTTGCTTTTGTGTTATTTATTTAAAAAATACAAAGGATTAAGGATACGTAAGGTCATCTGTAGTGAAGCGAGTTGGTTTATCTGTTTGTTATGATTTCCCGTCTTACCTACTGAATCGGGAGTTTGGAATTTTGTTTTGACGTCAGTGTTATAGAATATGGGGGAGGCGTATGTCCAGCAGTGGACGTCTTACGGCTGAAATGATGATGATGTTATAGAAGAACCGTGGTAGCTTGGTGGTTTGACCTACCGCCTCTCATGCAGAGGGTTGGCGGTTCGATCCCGGCTCGCACCTCTAAATTTACTTATGTCCGAAAATTCAATTTGTATATACCACTGAGCCTTTCGGTTTAGGAAAACATCGTGAGGAAACCTGGTCGCATCTGCGAAATAATTCAAAGATGTGTGTGAAGTCCCCAATCCGCACTGGGCCCGCGTGGGGACTATAGCCCAAACCCTCTCGTGATGAGAGGAGCCCTGTGCCCAGCAGTGGGACGCAATTAGGCTGTTGTGGTTTATATTCAGAAAAATATGACCTGTTTTAATTTGTGGGGACTAAAAAATACTTAGTACATCGTCTAATATATAAAATTCTCGTGTCACAGTGTTTGTAACCAAACTACTCCGAAACGGCTCGACCGATTCTTATGAAATTTGGAGTGTATGCTCAGAAGGTCTGAGAATAGGAGGTAAGCTATTTTTCACACACAAAAAAAAATCCAAGGCGGTACGAAGTCTGCGGGGTCAACTAGTCTTATATATAAAATTCTCGTGTCACAGTGTTTGTAACCAAACTCCTCCGAAACGGATCGACCGATTCTGATAAAATTTAGAGTGTATGTTCAGTAGGTCTGAGAATTGGCCGTAAGCTATTTTTCATACACAAAAAAAAATCTAAGGCGGTACGAAGTCCGCGGGGTCAGCTACTATAATATAATAATACCATACCATAGAAAAACCAAAAGCAACATAAAAAGCCATGGAAAATAATAAAAAAGGAGACATGCCCCATTTAAATAGAAATCTACAAAAAATATATTCTTTTGGCTTAAATTAAACTTCTTTTACCTGTAAGTAACAATGTGGTTTTTTAGCAATTCGCGTTATTTACATTTTTTGCACAACCCAATACTTTTTTGTCCAAAAAACACACTATAATGTGTATTTTCTGAGAAAAGTAATTTTCTTAACTTTTGTTGTACCATTTTTTTGCACTTGTGTTTACCTTTTTTGCTATTTTGATGGTGTCACCTTAGTTTCTAGTGTAAAAACTTAGAGTTACAAAAAACTAAAAGTATTATCTTGAAAGCAAAAACTTATTCCACCATCAATGTTTTTCTTCACCTAAAAGCTCAGTGGTAAATTCAAATTGAATATAGGCACTTAAGGCCGTTCTGACCCTGAATCGTCAAATTGCTCATGTAAGATCGTACTTATCTTAGAAATGCTAAAAGTTAAAAATGTGAAAATAATATATGTTATATTTGATTATATCATCCTTAAATTGACAGCTTTCGTTACACGTTTCAAGACACGTCGCTCGATACAATTTAATTACAAAGTAACCTCTAACTCGGACCTTTAATCGAACTTTACTCCAGTTTATTATATAAAGCAGTGTAAAACTAAAAATAACGGAAAAACAATCCATATTAAATGCATAAATTGGCAGCTTTATAAATGCCATGTTTTTAGACGGTATTTTTATAGAAATTAAAACAGCTTACAAACTAACACAATCGGGCGTTCCGTGCGTAAGCGAGTGATAGTGATGGCTGAGCTGGGTATATATATAGGAACGGCCTTAAGTAAACTCACAGGTGCGAGCCGGATTCAAACCCCCGACCCTCTGCATGCGAGGCGGTAGGTAGGCTACCACGCCTTCTAGGCCATACCTTATGCTTTCTCACATAATATTTTACTTGAAAATAAAGCGTAAAATTAAACGACCAAGCTCAATTCCATATTGCTTTTGCATACGTTCTTATAAATAATTGCGTAAATCATAAAATTAGTCATACATGTTTCATTTAGATTAAAAGTATAGTCTATTGCCTCGAATTATGTGTAACTAGCTCAGTATGATGCGGGGCGTTGTACTTGTAAGATGCGACCAACAATTTTTTTTTACTAAACTAGCTCCAGTCCGGCCCTCTTCTTCGTCCGCATGGAATTCGGCTATCACATTCCCGCCGGAACTATGCGTTTAGCCTATGCCCACAGGGCGGACACGGTCTATAAAAGCGCCATTTCGAACACAATTCGAATGAAGTGTCAATGTTTGCGTGCGCGGACGTCTGTGTGCGTGCGAGGACGTCTGTACACTTGTAAATGTGTGTGTATACTACTACGCGGGCCAGTGATCCACTCTCCATCTCCGGATGAAACAAATGACGGCAAGGGCGAGTTGGGCGCGAGGTGTGCGCTGGCTAGATTCAGGCGGGTGATTCCGTGGCCATTCTGTATGTAGTACTATTAAACATTCTGTGTTATGCCTATGTCCTTTCCCGGGACTCCGCTATCCAACTATCTCCATACCATTTTTTTTCTAAATCGGCTTAAAGTGATAGCAGAAGACAGAGTTACTTTCGTATTTTAAAAATTAGTACGGATGCGAAAGTAACTCTGTCTGTCTATCTGTTACCACTTCACGCTTAAACCACTTAGGTATTCTTTCGTCATAATGTTTTCCAGCAAAAAAAAGCTCGCAATTTTTGCCTCTAGCGGCATTTGAACCGACGGCCTTAAGAGTCCCCAGTACGCTCCTTTCTCCATACAAACGTAGTTAGGTACGTTTTATTTCGCAAACTACTTATCAGATTGGCATCAAATTTTACAAGTAATAGTGGAGCAGAGATATTAGTGTCCAAAATACACTTCGGCTGTAATAAATTGAATAACAAAGAAACTAGCACCATTTTAGTTTCCTCCATACAAACTTCAAAATTCGGTTTTTTGGCCGTAATTTAAGTGTGTTTTATTTTACCACGACTTTTACTAATTTCGGACAACCACAATAATGATTTCATTATGTGTACCAAGTTTCGAGTCGTAATTTGGTAATAAAAGCGAAAATACGTTTGTATGAAAAGTTGAGAAACGCCGTGCGTACTGGGGACTCTTAAGCAAGGATCATTGCTTACTACGCAGTATCGAGTATGTCACGGGCTGTGATACAAAAAGACGTCAAAATATGTAGGCCACGGGAAAATAACCCGCTGATAAGGCTCCATTGTGAACGGTGTGTCTGCAATTGATAAACAATACAATACGACACGAAGACATTGACTTGTCAGTTTCGCGGACAAAAGGCTGTTCCTATGCCCAGCTCAGCCGTCACTGTCACTCGTGGGACGAGTGAAAGAGAAAGCGCTACGCAGAGAAAGCCCGATTTAGTTAGTATTTAACGCATTTTAATTTCTATAAAAATACTGTCTAAAACATGGCATTTATAAGCTGTGGATGTATGCATATAATATGGATAATATATATATATATCAGCCTATATACACCCACTGCTGAGTAAAGGCCTCTTCACTCTTACCTACGCCATTCTGCCCTGTCCTGAGCCAGTCTCATCCACCGCTTCCCTGCCTACTGTCGTCCGACGAGCGAGCTGGTGGTCTGCCTGCTGATCGTCGACCCAATCTTGGCCACCATTCCGTAACGTAAATATGGATAATAATTCTGTTATATTTAGTTTTACACTGATTGATAAACTGGAGTAAAGTTGGATTAAAGGTCCGAGTTAGAGGTTACTTTGGAATGAAATTGTATCGAGCGAAGTTTCGTGAAACGTGTAACGAAAGCTGTCGATGTAAGGATAATATAATTAAATATACGAGGGGCGTTCAAAATATTCTCGGTATTGATATCTTATAACCTCTTTTTGAATTTGTTTTGTTACTGGCTGGTAAGGTTCATTCTTTGACATTAAAAAAAAGTATAATTCAAACCGAGATGTTCTTTTGTTTTTCTGCAATTTCTGAACAAACACGAACACAATGAGTGAATTAACAATGTTAACGAAATTAGAACATCGTTCCGTAATAAAATTCTTGACGAAACAGGGTAAAAACCAAAAAACCATAAAAGAGGAAATGGATTGTGTTTACCGTGAGTCTGCTCCTTCTTTATCTACAATTCAAAAGTGGTCAAGCGAATTCAAACGTGGCAGGGAGAGTATTGAAGATGACTCTAGACCTGGCCGGCCTGTAGTAGCTACTTCACAAGAAAATATTGATCAGGTGGAAAACCTTATATTGGAAGATGGTCGAGTGAAGATAAAATCAATAGCTCAAGTAACCAATCTTTCTATTGGTACCGTACATGACATTATCCATGACCATCTTAATATGTCAAAGGTCAGTGCAAGATGGGTTCCGCGAATGCTGACTCGACTTCAAAAAGATGTGCGTGCAGCTTGCTGTTCCGATTTTATTGACCTGTGTGGTGAAAATCCTGATGAGGTGCTGCAAAAGATAGTTACTGGAGATGAAACCTAGGTTCATCATTATGACCCAGAGAGTAAAACAGGAGTCCATGCAGTGGCACATTAAGGGTTCAGCTCATCCCAAGAAGTTCAAGGTCGTCCCTTCCGCTGGCAAGGTCATGGCAACAATATTTTGGGATTGTGAAGGAGTATTGTTGATCGATTATAAAGAAAATGGTTTAAATATCACGGGACAGTACTACGCGAATATTCTACATCAATTAAGGGACGCAATAAAAGAAAAAAGGCGAGGAAAGTTGTCTAAAGGTATTCTGCTTCTGCATGACAACGCCCCTGTCCATACTGCTCATATTGCCAAGGCAGCTATTGCTGAATGTGGGTTCGGAACTATAACTCATCCACCGTATAGTCCGGACTTAGCCCCCAGCGACTTCTTTTTGTTCCCCAATCTCAAAAAGGATCTGCGTGGAAATCGATTTTTTGACGATGAGGCGTTGAAGGCGGCAGTAGAGGAGCACTTTTATACCAAGGATAAAAAATATTTTTATGAGGGATTAAAAAAAATAATTGATCGATCTTTTAACTGTATTAACAAAGGGGGGGAGTATATTGAAAAATAAAAAATATCAAACTGTTCATACTTGTTTGTTTTCATTCCAATACCGAGAATATTTTGAACGCCCCTCGTAACATATGTTTTTTTTCATATTTTTAACTTTTAACATTTCTTAGAAAAGTATAATCTTAAATGAGCAATTTGACGATGCTGGGTCAGGGTCAGGGAACGGCCTTAATTGAATGAATACGTTCTTAAGAGGGTTTATTCCGAGAGTTGGCAACGTCGCAAATAGCTGTCAAATATCGCTATTTTCATTAATTTCTGATTGAAAACATGAATAATCGCTCTATCATTGAATAAAGCATGAATTGTGGATTGCAACAATTATCATCGAAACACGAAATTTTTAGTATTATACAAGTAAAATCGTTTGAAAAATTTTCACCGCATTTTCCATGTGTTTTAATGTGATTGCCTCCTTTAATGCCTACCCAAGAAATAGAAAATGATGCGCGTCATTTAATAACAGAACGTTCAGTATCGTTTATACATAATAGTCCCCTGGACTAGCTTCTTTTCAGACGAAAAAAAGGAGGAGGTTCTCAAGTCGACGCGTATTTTTTTTAAATGTATGACTACGCATAATTTCGTCAATTATAAACCGATTTTAATGATTCTTTTTTTAATCGAAAGGTGGTACCTCCAAATTGGTCCCATTTTAATTTGGTTTAGTTCTGATGGTGGAATCCATAAAAAAATGAGGGAACTCCTCGAAATTTGTTAGCAAAAAAATAAAAAAATAGAACCGACTTCAAACTCCGACAGCCTGTGAAGTCGGTGTCAAGTGAACCGCCCCAAAGCTATGACTATCTTATAGTGAACTTGACACCAACTTCACAGACTCTGAGATTGGAGTCGGTTCTATTTTATTTTCAAGTTTCACACGCGACTTCTTCTACAGACTTATTATTAGTGTAGATTCGGTGCTTTTGAGGTTGTACCCTAAAATTAACTATTATTTGTTTCAGCGGAGGCCTATCCAACTTCCTGTACTACGTGGCTCTCCCGGATGACATCTCCAAGCTGAGGGCCGGCGGGAAAGAAGTGGACGAGGATATCTCCACCACGGCGCTGGAGAAAGTGCGGTCCAACTCACTGATCGGAGCTTGCGATGAGCCGAAGAAGGTATGGTCATTGGGGACTATCGTTTCTTTGCTCACCAGTTGGCGCCACTGTTGACTAAGGTCCAGAGGTATAGCTGTCAAAGGCGACTTTATAGGTCGGCGCCGAAACAAAGTTTTAAATCTTGAATCTCATTAAGTTTATTAATTATGAATAAATAACTATCATCATATCGAGCAGCTATGTCGCAATGTTGTGCGGTTCCGTTTTGTTCGGATTTTAAGCGTTCACATTCATCGCCAAATAATCCATATCTTCTACTATACAGGGTGGAAAGATCGAATGCCACATGGATGGCAACTACCTTAAATATTGTAAATAGCACATTTTGTGTAAGGGAGACTTTCCTTTGTTTTTAAAAACAATAAATACTGCATTTAAGGATTTATGAAAAATCGCTTGCCTCAGTCGGGACTCGAACCGGTCAAATGTGACAAAAAATAATGTGCTGTATTTTATGATGCAGGTTGAAAGGGTTACTGATAAGGTTCATTTTTCTCTAAATAACAAATACAATCAGAATAACGGAAGGCCATGAAAACACGGGGCTCATTTTGAACAACTACTTTAGTTAGCAAGGTTTTAGTAAGGTTATTAAATGAATATTGTTTTATTTTGTGTGTTTTAATTTTGGCTCCGTGAGGTTTATAAAAAAAACTAAGGCGGTACGAAGTCCGCGGGGTCAGCTAGTTTGCGATAATTTCAAGAAGGAAATCACTTTTCAACAGTTAAATTAAAGAAATTATAATTTATGTCACGAAGCCCGCCAAAACCAGTGAAAAGTATTTATTATTTACTTATTTATTACTAATACATGAGATACAATCATAAAAGCAAAACATTGCTCCACAAAACTGCTTTCGCAGTTTCACTGCAGAGTCAAGTAGGTAATCTAGGTAGGTAGGTTTTTAGGGTTCCGAAGTCCACAAGGAACCCTTATAGTTTCGCCATGTCCGTCCGTCCGTCCGTCCGTCTGTCCGCACTATTGCTCGGAGATGCTTAGGTCTAGAGAGCTGTAATTTGGCATGAATATGCATATTAGTTATGCTGACAAAGTGGTACAATAAAATTTTGAAATATATTTTTTTATAGGGTACCTCCCCCTACTCGTAAAGTGGGGATGTATTTTTTTTTTCTTGCATACCCCATGGTGCGGCATATCGTTGAATAGGTCTCGAAAAAATATTGTGGGTTTGTTAAAACCATTTTTTGATTAAGTGATGCGTTTGTGAAATATTAAGCTTTAAAGTGCTATTTTTTGTTAGAGTCACGTGTCCCCGCCCCCCCCTGCCAGCTAAATGGTGGTATTTGGATGGCTGAAAAAAATCACGGTTGTGGCATATATAACGTAGTTGAAAGGAAAACTATCAGAGCTAAGTAGGCTGTACAAACTTACGAGTAATAGTCGACCAACTTATAATGATGATTTTTCTCGAGCGGCAGGGGAGTCGGGCGGGCACGTCATACCACAGGCTAGCTAGATGCTAGTAAGTCTTAGAAAGGTACAGTGGGCATCGTCAACTTCGGAACCCTATAATTTGCGCGTGGCCCGACACGCACTTGGCCGGTTTTTTTTTTGCTGTAAACTGTGTCTTCTGTGCAGCGAATAAATGTCTTTCTTCTTCTTCTCCTTCTTAATCTATTACTCAACTAATAATTAAATACTAGTGAATGTTATTGGCTCGTGATGGGGATGGATCGTGATGATATTTTATCGATGAAAATAATAAATTTTCCATCATATTTTCATTTTCTTTTTTCATGATTTATCTTTTTTTTAAGTACTTAAATAAAAAAATTACTACAAAAAATAGAAAAAAAATCATGTATTTTTTAAGACCGCTTGTTTTTGTAATTTGGACATTTTTTTAGCATTTTTTTTAATTGAAATAACATGACTGAGCCTTTTTTCGTTTATAATCCCGCTTAACCATAAACACATTTTTTTTCTTTTTTTTCTTTGCTTTTTTTGTGTGCGCCATTGTTTACGTTTGGTTCGATTTTGAGTCGATCAAAAAGTGTTGTATGCACAACTTTGTATAAATAAACATGTCAAAAAATGGCGACCCTTACGAACGCCTCCGCCTAAAATCGTAGCCCGTGCGACTCGCTTTTTTCTCTTATACAACTATTGCATAAGAGAATTTATAATATGAGTGAAGATAAAGTTGCGTATGCAACTGTAACATAAATAAACATGCCTTAAATCACTCATGTCTTCTTATGTATGTATGTATGTATTTATTGATAAAATAATATATTTACATGTCAGATTATAAGTACATAAGTTCTTAGGTTTATATAACATAACTGTATTAATATTATAATTTAAAATTCAATTTTGCAAGTCAATACTAGAATTATGATACATTACTCAAATATAAAATATAAAAATACATTCTTATAGTAACTTAATACATTTTAAAGCATTTTTAATGGTTTATTTGCAATTATTCTTATAGTACGCTTTTGCATTATAAAAGTCTTGTTTCGATCGGCTGCTGCCCCCCAGAGGTCAACACCTTGAATGAGAAGCGAGTGGAAATATCTGTAATTATATATTATGATCTTATTATGGCACTCGCCTGACGGCTCGTTTCATAAAACGACACGCGTGTTTCAAGGCCTTTACTACATTATGTAGCAGTTACATCAAATACTATTCTCCGCCAGGTCCTGTTGCGGATATATGGGCAAGTACACGGCGAACGAGCCATGGACGCCATAGTGACAGAATCCGTCATTTTCACCCTCCTGTCAGAACGCCGACTGGGGCCCAAACTGCATGGTGTCTTCTCAGGCGGACGGATAGAAGAGTATATACCGGTGAGCGGTTTTTCCGCCTGTTTTTTGACCTGTATGTAACTAACCGGACTGTATGTAACTAACCGACCTGTATGTAACTAACCGACCTGTATGTAACTAACCGACCTGTATGTAACTAACCGACCTGTATGTAACTAACCGACCTGTATGTAACTAACCGGACTGTATGTAACTAACCGACCTGTATGTAACTAACCGGCCTGTATGTAACTAACCGACCTGTATGTAACTAACCGACCTGTATGTAACTAACCGACCTGTATGTAACTAACCGACCTGTATGTAACTAACCGGACTGTATGTAACTAACCGACCTGTATGTAACTAACCGGCCTGTATGTAACTAACCGACCTGTATGTAACTAACCGACCTGTATGTAACTAACCGACATGTATGTAACTAACCGGCCTGTATGTAACTAACCGACATGTATGTAACTAACCGGCCTGTATGTAACTAACCGACATGTATGTAACTAACCGACCTGTATGTAACTAACCGACCTGTATGTAACTAACTGACCTGTATGGGCGAAATTCAATTTGAATTAAGTTGAATTAACCACTTGAGCTTTTCGGTGAAGGATAACATCGTGAGGAAACCTGCACGCATCTGCGAAGCAATTCAAAGATGTGTGTGAAGTCCCCAATCCCAATATATAGCCCAAACCCTCTCGTGATGAGAGGAGGCCTGTGCCCAGCAGTGGGACGCAAATAGGCTGTAGTAGTAGTAGTAGTATGTAACTAACTATGTAATGGAATTGCAAGTTAAATTTGACCCACTTTCCGATTTCCGATTGAGCTGAAATTTTGCACGAATATGTAAATCGCGTGGCAATGCAATATTATGATGACGTGGAGCTGATCTGATGATGGAGCTGGAAGGTGGCGATAGGAACTCCGTAATAAAACTAAACAAACCCATCGAATATGGGTTCGTTTGATTCGTCTTGAAGGGTAGATGAAGGATTTACAAAGAAAAGTAGTCAGCAATAAAAGCGTGTCCCAAAAATTAAATTTTTGAAAAAAACTTATTTTTGATGTAACTAGTTGACCCGGCGAACTTCGTACCACCTAACAGTCAAACTACGTGAATTGTCAGTGGCGGAATTCGTCGCTTTAGGCGGTACGAAGTTCCCCGGGTCAGCTAGTATATAAGAAGATTATCTCTACTAAAAATCCTTATTTTTTCAGGCACGCGCCCTCCTCACTAAGGAGCTTTCAGAGCCGGCGTTGTCGATGAAGATAGCTGAAAAGATGGCCGCCATACATTCCATGGAGGTGCCGTTGTCCAAGGAACCCAACTGGCTCTGGAAGACCATGGCCAAATGGAACAAAACCATCGTTGAGGAGAGGACTATTGCCGTTATAGTCGGGAAGGTATGGTCACAGAATCCATATCTAATATATAAAAATAAGTCGGGTTTTCCTCCCTGACGCTATAACTCCAGAACGCACGAATCGATTTCCACGGTTTTGCATTCGTTGGAAAGGTCTCGGGCTCCGTGAGGTTTAAGGCGGTACGAAGTCCGCGGGGTCAGCTAGTCTAAATATATAAAACTCAAAGGTGACTGACATAGTGATCTATCAACGCACAGCCCAAACCACTGGACGGATCGGGCTGAAATTTGGCATGCAGGTAGATGTTATGACGTAGGCATCCGCTAAGAAAGGATTTTGCGAGATTCCCACGGGAGCGGGAAAAATCGGGATTTTACTTTTTAATATTTCTGCGCATACGTAGTTGCGGGGAAAAGCTAGTCAATATTATAAATGCGAAAGTAACTCTGTCTGTCTTGTCTGTTACCTCTTCACGCTTCAACCGTTGGACCGATTTGGATGAAATTTGGTATGGAGATAGTTGGAGTCCCGGGAAAGGACATAGGCTACTTTTTATCCCGGAAAAACGCTTAGTTCCCGCGGGAGCGCGATAACCGAATCCACGCGGGTGAAGTCGCGGGAAGAAGCTAGTATTTAATAGTATTACATACAGAATGGCCACGGAATCACCCGCCTGAATCTAGCCGGCGCGCAACTCGTGCCCAACTCTTACCGTCATTTGTTCCATCCGGAGATGGAGAGTGGATCGTTGGCCCGCGTAGTGGTACACACACATTTACAAGTGTACAGACGTCCTCGCACGCAAACATTGACACTTCATTCGAATTGTGTTCGAAAACGTGCTTTTATAGGGCGTGTCCGCCGTGTGTCGTAACTATAATCGTACCAAATTTGCTCAAAATCGGTCCACCGGTTTAAACGTGATGAGTTGATGAGGTAAGTATTTAACAGACAGACAAAGTAACTTTCGCATTTAGAATATTAGTATGGATAGGTTTAACTAGTATAGAATGCCTTATGGCGATAAGTTCGCCTTTTAGGTATATTAGTTGTTTCATTTTGTTTGTTTCATTTCATATTACTGTTTCAACCTTGACACTAAAAACATTGACGGCCGGATTGGTCCAGTTGGTAGTGACCCTGCCTTCTGTTCCGACGGTCGCGGGCTCGAGTCCCGCTCGGGGCAAACTTTGTGTGATGACCACGAATGTTTGTACTCGAGTCATGGATGTTAGTATTTATACATGTATGTATTTCTCTATATAAGTATTTATATCGTTGTCTAGCACCCATAGTACAAGCTTTGCTTAGTTTGGGGCTAGGTCAATATGTGTGAAATGTCCCAAGATATTTATTTATTATTCTATTATTTATTGTTATTTGTACTTTTTTACAGAGGGAGGAAGAAATGAAATGCATAAAGCGACTAAAAACGATAGATTTCGAAAAAGAAATCGATTGGATTAAGAAGTTCATAGCAACCGTGCATTCGTCAGTGGTGTTCTGCCATAATGACATGCAGGAGGGTAAGTCTTTTCATTCCTAAAGATTCCATACTGACGGCCCACCTGATGGTAAGTGGACGCCGCCGGCTCTTATGTCGGCGCACAGCCTGTTTTTGAATTTCCAACGGCGTGTAAACCGCAGGTTGAAACTAAATTTGGAATTATTTTCAAAAAAAATTTCATTTTTGTTGACAGTCTGTGGCATAGAAAAAGTATGGTAAACTTAAAAGGACAACCTCCATACAAATCAGCGTACGCCCGAAATAAGTGTTAAATGTGATAATAGATGTCGCTGCCTAGGTAGCCTGCATACAAATTTGAACTCCATGAGCTACATCTAGATGGCGCTGTACAGGCGAAGTATGAACATTTGAATTGTCTATTACCGATGTACGCCGTAATGTAAGGAGTTTGACAGTTTTGAAAAATCAGCGTACGTCCTATAAGTGTTAAACGCGATAACAGATGTCGCTGCCTAGGCAGCCTGTATGGACATTAGAAGCGCCCCCTGGATATTGCTCGCATACAGAGCTTTTCCGATGTACGCCGCATTGTAAGGAGATTGTCAGTCTATATAATTTTTCAGTCCTCATATTCGAAAATGAGTATTTTGTTGTCCGTTATTGGGAGAAAAATGCGATTTTGCTCCTCTCCATTCCTGCCTCGCTAACAGGGAGCAAAGTACGATTTTGATCCCTGCTGCTACTGGTTTTCTCATAGAAGTGAAAAGCAGAGTGTGCAACACGGTAGCAAAATTATTTATACCTTGGGTGACAACTTGAATCCCTCGCTAACTCGAGATTCCACGTTACAATCTCTCGCCCCGCCACAGAATATCACAGCGGATTTACCGCCCGCGGGCGTGACGAAAAATCCCTCGTCACGGCCAGGTGGTAAAATCGTATTCTCATCACGGGCGGTCGTAAAGAAAGCCTCAGACCGCGGGTAATCGGGCCCCACCCGAGCCGGAAGCGAGGGCTATAATCTTGACTTTCTTTACTTTACCGCCCTAGGTGTGTAATGTACTATTCCTTGTTTTTGTTCATAGGTAACATACTAATGCTAGAAGATATACCAGCAACGGAAGATGATCACGAAACATTGTATAGTAACGCATCATTCGGCCCTAGAGACGAAATAGATCGTTCAACTGACGAAGATAACACCAGAGACAGCATCTCAAGTCACATCTCCGATTTGGGAGAGCCTAGGCTGGTTTTGATAGATTTCGAATACTGCGCGTACAACTATAGAGGGTTCGATATAGCCAATCATTTCCAAGAGTGGGCGTATGACTATACCAATCCTGAGCATCCTTTCTATTTTGAGAATCAAGATAACTGTCCAACTTTGGAGCAAAAGGTGAGTTTGCTTGTGTTAACGTGTGGTTAAACGGTGTGGGGTGCTTTGAAACATGTTTCGTTATAACGTTATTTCGTATTTTATTGGAAATAGTAATTTGCAAGGTTTAAATGTTTAACGTGTTTCAATGTAGCCGCCTGTATAAGAATGCATTTAAATCGAATACAAAATTATATTTCAATCATGACATTTTTATCTTTATGAGATATTTTGACATAAGTTTGCAATTTATTTGTATGATGCCTTGTAATTTGAAAACAAATGAAAAAAAAAACCGAGAAAGGCGACAAAATATCTCGTAAATAATTCACTTTCATCCATTTATTAAAGTTACAGAAATGTCGAGTGATTACATGATTTTCATGCAACAGAGGTTCGTATATAGTATTCTGAAACGTTGATAAATTCTTTCAAATGCTTCAGGCCCAAAGATTTCATCAGTCAAAGATATTGTCTGATAAAATCTTCTTTTAAAAGTTTAAAATTTCATCCGTATGTAATTTTAATTTATTGGCGTAATGAAACGTATTTTTTAAAATATGTTTTAGGTGATAAATGATAATGAAAAGTAAAAATAATATACCTATCACAAAAAGCATTTGAAAGAATGTAGGTCAAAACGTATATAAGTGCGAATATTGTTTTGTTATTGGGATTTTTATGTTTGTGGCAACATTAATTAATGCTTTTATGAGATTAAAAAAATGTTTTTCTCAGTGATGAAAACGCGCATAATCATTTCAGATCACTGTAAATAGATGTCATTTGTGTATTTTATTGAAAATGTTGCCACATTCAAAACCCATTCTGCCACTACGCAGCTCGTGTTTTTGCTTCATTTTTAGACCCTGCGACGGTCTTTGGCCGCCCGTAGACACCGGTGCCACGGACCACCTTACCCCGTCTATGGTTTTCGAATAAGGAGGCGCGCCCGACAAAAAAAGTATACTTTGTAACGAGTGTCGGTTTTGGTTTCTTTCCTCTAGTTTGAAAACGTATGATCTCGTTCTGTCTTTTTAAATATTTGTTTAATTAATGTGTATCCATTTTTATTACTCTTATTAGTAACCTTGGTAAATAACAGTACCTTGGCTCATGTTAACAATATTTTACATATGTACATCAAAGCCAAAATAAATACATATAATATATTTTACTATGTATATCTGCATAGGCTTGTAATTTATTCGTTACTTTTACCCTTTCCTTTTTTCCAAATTTCTGTCGTAGCGTTAGTCAAAAACGTGCTTAAGAAACATACCTGGTCATTTTAAATGGGACCCAGTGGAAGAAACTTAGGGAAAGCCTATGTCCAGTAAGGGACGTCTTTCGGCTGGCTGACACGATGATACAATAAAGCATTTAGAATGAGATCATAAGTTTTAGTAAGTTTCTAATGAATATAAAAAAATACTAAATTGAATGTGGATATGAGAACAAATGAAATGTACATTTTCTCCGTAATTTATAGATAACTGTGAACCCTTTCTAAGTCTCGTGGAACAATAACATTTTCTTATTAACGTTTTCACGAAATATCTTTGAACAATGTGGTTCATGGTTAAAGTAAATAAAAAAAAAGTGACTTTTGTATTCAAATTATTGTAATTACCGTAAAAATAAAGAATCAACAACATGAAGAAAAGTAAAACAGATAACATGAGAACTTTTTTACCCATAGGAAAGCATTTGACCTCTATCTCAGCTGATGGTCTACAACGATACATGTTTACCTATCGTTATACGGAAATTCTGCAACGCTGTCATTCGTACACATTAACATGAATAAAAAGAACTCAAAATTGAAAAAAAAGTCAAACTTCAATTACAACCTTGGTTTCACAGGAAATATTCATCCGGCAATACTTGAAGCATTATCATCATAACGTAGCGGAGGCTAAACACGCTGAGCCTTCTATAGACGATGTGAACAAACTACTGGATGAGGTTGAAGCCTTTGCGATGGTCAGCCATCTATTTTGGAGCATGTGGTCTATCGTCAATGCCAGCAAAAGTCAGATACCTTTTGGATACTGGGTGAGTCTTATTTATTGGTATAAGTTGAAACAAGCACAGTATAAGTTGATACAAAAAAAAATTACATATGTATTAACATATGTATACTTTGTTCTCGCGCATTTAAATTTTGTACAATTTGTTTCATAATTGGGACAAAAGATGGTGCCCTGTGATTTGAAGGTAAACTGTGTTGAAATGTTGTACAAAACAAAGTTGGCTTCGAATTATTACACGGACACAGAAAAAATAAATAAAATTGTCTCAATGTAATATTGAAACTATTTTATTAGAGCTTTCTCTTCTTTATTTATCAACTTTATGAATCACAAAGAATACCGTTATAATCGTTGCGCAAATAACGTTTCTTTGGATAACTTGTAGTTGTGTAAACGTATCTATAACAATTTGATTAAAATCGTAATTAAAAGTAACAGTATGCAGCGTTATGAATCATCTTGAATATTATTATGATCGTTGAGCGCATAACGTCTCTTTTGATAACTTGTAGTTAGAGAAATATTCGTCATTTGAGACAGCTACATTTCTAATGTAGCTTCAACCGATTTTTTTACAGGAATACGGTATGTCTCGATTCGACACATACACCAGGCTTCGACAGGAATATGTCAAAAAAGACAAACTGGGTGCGCAGAAAAGAAAAATATGTGAGGTCGACATATGAGATGAATGCTCGAATTTATCCATAGGTTAAAAGGTTAAACCTGGAGTGTATAGACCTTTTGGCATCAGGCAGTGTACATATAGTGAGATCTAACGTTTCGCGTGAGGTATAGTCAGCAACTAGATGTATAAAAAATGTATATGGATTTTCGTTATTTTCATACACTCTGTTGTATATTTTTAACTTTAAAAAATATCCCGAAAAAATGGAAATGGTGAAAATTTTATGAACTAAAATTTTGTTATTCTTGGATGTCCAATACATTTTTCATATACAATTTTTATATAATGCATGTTAGACGCGAAATTGATAGATAATTTAATTTCGAATAAAAAAGAAACTTAAAATAGCTTTAGGTATAAAAGTGCACAAAAAAAAAACAGATAAATGACGTACAATTGTTTTTTTTTCTAGTTATTTTTAGTGTATTGACAGACATAATGGATTAATTGTAGATGTAATGGAATAATTGTTGATTTAATGTAAACAGATATAATTATAACTAATTAGTATTTTGTTAATTTACAAGTTCCTAAAAGTTTATGTGGTAAACAATGAGCCAATTATTATCTTTTTCATATGAATAGTCAAATAATAAAGTAAATGCTGTTTTAACTCCCATTACACATAAAACACATGCATATCTGAAAATGGAGTTAAGAATCTTTCAAATAAAAATGGCTCATTGTTAACCATTTTTTTATTTTATTAAAATTACACAAAATACACATTATACAAAAACCCAGTCCACAATTCGGCCCAGTTTGAATTGGGTTTTTTTCAACTGTCGAATTTTTGTGACCAGTACTAAAAATGACGCATTTTTGAAGTAATTATTCCAAAGTTCCGTAGTGTGTATGCTAAGGAATGTGATCTTAGTCATTAAGTAACTAGCATAGAATTCTGATTAGATGGTAATTGTTTTTCTAAAAACATCCCATCCATCCATTTTCAGTGTGTGTAGATATTTGACTGTTTCACATAAAAAAGACACATGAATAACATTAACCATTCGTATGACTTAGCATTGATCAGCCAGGTAGTGAACGTTGTGAAAATGACTTAAAATTCATATTTGGAAAGCACAAATTGACAATGCATACGAAAGGTTAACAGTATTAAAATGTTATGTGTTATATTATCAGTTTGTAAAGGAAAAAAATCTACTGGTAAATAAAATCTCTGGTGATATACCTCTATATATGATATAAGCACGCATATCTTGAATTCCAGCACTTTGAAATTGATAGTTTAAAAAAAAACGATTTGAAGCCAGTGCCTTGGTGTTGCTACTTATAAAAAAATCTCGTTTTACTAGCGTTAAAAATCAGTAAAAATAATAATTGAAAACATTTCCTATAAAATTTTAAAAAAAGAACATACTTATAGATCAAAGTGGATGCTTGAATTGAACTTTGTAATTTAGATATTGTTTCATATGATGCTACTTAAATAGGGATCATGTCAATAAAAAAAACGTTTATTTACTTATTCAAAGGCCCTGCATATATATATTACGATAGATCATGACTGAAGAAATTGCGTTGAAACAATTTTGATGATTAATTGAATATTGAAAAGAGTATACCGAGACTCAAGGTTACCTAATAATTGGCGCAAGATTACCTATGAAACCGTATCAAGAAGAGAATAATGTACTAAAATATGTGTTAAGCGTTGTTTAGCGTTGGTTCTCGTAAGACATGACACACCGTTTGCGTGCACGCATTCAGTGAACCGCGACTCCAGTCAGTATCTTAATTATATTTTATTCATTGTTGAAAACATTCCTCAATCCGTAATCGGACCAAAAGAAATCATATGTTTATTGAATAGTTAGGTAAAACTGTATTATTTAATTAAATGAAGCTATGTAATTTCACTGTGAATATTTTAGGTAGCTCTTCGTGTGCAGTTTTTGTCATATATTGCGCTTGTAATTTGCAAATTAATGTAATTGAAATTTTGAAATATTATCTATTGTTCTAGATGCTGCTACTATTATAACTAATAGAAAGTTTAAAATATTGCGAGTTTTTAGTTTCCAAACACCAAATATAAACTGTATAAAAAATATACCTACCTACTGACATTAAATTTTTACAAGCTAGGTATATTTTCAAATTTTAAAACATTTCCTATGTTTAAAGTCCTTTGCAAAAATTGGCAACTGTTATGTAGCTCATATAATAACGAAATGAATTACCGTTTTACTTTTTTTTTATTCCAACTATCATATCAAAAGAGTTGATATAATACAAAAATAATGTGTTTGTTGAGGGCTGTTGCATAATTTGATGAGTTTATTTTTATTCCATTGTCATTTTAATTTGTAAAATAAAAATCTATAGAGATATAATCTGTGTTAACGACCCTTAATATTGTACCAAATAACATACATGCCTACATTTAAATAGTTTGATGATGTTTTAAATTTAATACTGTAATATATTATTAGTGCAATATAGAAATACAAATTTAATTTAAGAATAACAAATCATGTATGAATTCCGTTCTTCTTTTCCAATAATCTCTTCCAAGAAAATCTATTGAAAAATTGGACTTTTTTGAAAATGAAGTACTTAGGTTTTGTGATATATTTAATATTGACGTTTGTAACCCTAGTTAGCTATGGAAAATATTTAATAAATATTATTTAAAATTATTGCGTTTTAATTGAATATGAAATGAAAAACGAGCACATAACAAATCATTTAAATATATTTGGATAACACTCAAAAACATAATTTCAAGCTTACAACTAGGTCTATTACACTGACATTCAAAGCATTATTTTAATTTACGTTTGGATAATAAATAAATATTTTAATCTTTTCGCCGTCATTGACTTTAAAAGTTCCTTTAGCGTAAAATATACTACACACCGTTACTGAAAAATCCGCTAAGGTTTGACATTTCCAGCTATACCTACATCCGTCCAATCACCGCCTCGAACGCAGTCTCCAACACCTATGGCGCTTGCTGTAGACCAAAAATACGGTGGCCCTGATTGACATGACGACGAAAGGGAACTTTTTTTTATATACCAATGGCATAGGCAAACGAGCCCACCTGATGGTAAGTGATCACTGCGGGCCATGGACACCGAAATTCTATGATCTCCCATTAAGGCGGTTCATAGACCAAGCTCAGCCGTCACTGTCACTCGTGGGACGAGTGAAAGAGAAAGCGCTACGCACAGAACGCCCGATTTAGTTAGTATTTAACGCGTTTTAATTTCTATAAAAATACCGTCTAAAAAAATGGCATTTATAAAGCTGTCGATGTATGCATATAATATGGATATTTTTTGTGTTATAATTAGTTTTACACTGTTTGATATAATAAACTGGAGTAAAGTTTGATTAGCGGTCCGAGTTAGAGGTTACTTTGGAATTAAATTGTATCGAGCGAAGTTTCGTGAAACGTGTATCGAAAGCTGTCGATGTAAGGATGATATAATCAAATATAACATATGTTTTTTTCACATTTTTAACTTTTAACATTTCTTAGTAAAGTATGATCTCAATTGAGCAATTTTACGATGCTGGGTCAGGGAAGGGCCTTAAGAAACCATAAGATCTCGAATGTGTTGCCTAACCTGAGGCCTAAGATGGAATGCCTCTGTGCCAGAAATGTCACCGGCTGCCTACGAGCACTGCTATTTAGCGGCAGTTTAGGGGGGGGGGGGGGAAACGGTGGTACCTCCCCGGACGGACCCGGCACCAGGTCCTTCCATTAACAAAACTATCACGAAACATCACAACACCCAATATAAAATCATAATGACAACATTGTATACATTCACAATGACTGTTTAAGGATTATTTTCTTCTAATTAATAGTTTATTCGGATACTATGGGCATTTTTATTATTACCTATTTTAAGAATGATACATAGTTAAAAGACATTGACTGATGACTTTCATATATCGCTCCCAGACACTCTTCAAGTCAGCTTCCCTGAAATGACAAAAATATTGTTACCATTTCGTTAACAGTTGCTTTTGCCCGCGAATGCGTCCACGTGTAATTTGGTTAACGCCTTCCCACGGGAACTGCGTGTTTTCCGGAATAAAAACTAGCCTATGTCCATAACAAATTTCAGTAATCAGACCAGCGGTTAAGCCGTAACAGGAACGTATGTAACAGACAGACAGAGTTACTTTCACATTTATAATATTAGTATGGATTTACCTTAGTACGTCCATTTGCAGGGCGCATTGCTCGTAAGCACACAGAAACTGCGCCAAGTCTATTTTGGGCCAGCCTCCCAAACGCAACGGTTCGACGCATCTGAAAATTACAAAAAATATTTTCAATACAGTTGTTCAAAAAGTAAACATTTCTATACCTGTGTGTTTAGCGTGGTAGAAGTTTGTCATTTCCGAACGAGCGCCTTGTTTTTTGCCACATAGTGAGCGTGCGTATAGTTTTTTTACGCACTCGAGCTTTTTGTTTTTAGAACTGGGTCCTGTTTGGTTTTTACTTTTTTATATTTTTTCGCAAATTATTAAAATTTTTCGTTTGTTAAACGTGCGAAATAGTACATTACAGACCTAGGGTGGTGAATTCGTGAATGTCCCAGATCGCCGGTTTCTGTGGCCCGAACCGAAGGTGAGGGCCATAAATATGCGATCTGGGGCTTTACGAATCACCGCCCGTGGTTTGTCAAAAGTTTTACGTCTTGCCTTGGCCAAGAAGTGAGATTTTCTCTCCGCGTAGCGGGCAGAAAATCCCACTTTACGGCCAAGGGTGATGTAATAGTTATTTTCACTCGTCCCCAGTGTTAACGCTCGCTTTCGCTCGCGCCAACATAACTAGGAACTCGTGATAAAATGACAAAAATTTCGCACTGGCATCAAAATGTACTAAGTATTTTAAGGGCACCATATACGGCACGATCCGTCGTTTCAGACCGATCGGAACGACGAATAGCTAGTGTATGTCAAAATATCGTTTACGATTTATTATTAGAGGACGACGTCGTACATCGCAACAAAAATGTCACGTGGCGTTTGAAGTTTCGAAGACCTCAGTGTAGCCAATTTGGCGTATAATATGGCTGATAATGTGCTAAATTGGCAACACTGAACCACAAGCGCCTCTAGCCCTGATTGAACAGTTTCAATGTGTACCTTTCAAGCAAGTCGATGAAGAGAGACCTCAGTTCTCTGCCGCGATGCAAATTGCAGGCCAACCCGACGAGCGCTCTTGTATATAACCTAGAAACACACTTTAGTCAAAGAAACGTAGTAAAATAATTTAAGCAAAAAAATATCACTAAAAACAGCAAAAAAATAGTCATGACACAAAAAGGTTAAAGAAGTGGAACAAATAAGTTCTTTCGAGTTTTAATGGCAAATATTAAATTACAATTTTGTCTTACTTATATAAATTTACATACCATTAGGTATGTAAATGCCTACGTAAAACAATCTTACCTGAAATTTAGCTCCAATTCTTGGTATGATTTTTCCAATAATTTGGGCTTCAAACGCATGCATATTAAACTGAAAATAAAAACAGAAACACAAATGTAGAATACAAGATTCAGTTGATATACCATAAAATACTTTTCATCATCATCATCATCATCATCATCATCATCATCATCATCATCATCATCATCATCATCATCATCATCATCATCATCATCATCATCATCATTTCAGCCGAAAGACGTCCACTGCTGGACATAGCCCTCCCCCAAGGCTCGCCACTCAGACCGGTCCTGTGCTACTTGCTTCCACCGGTTTCCCGCGACCTTCAGCTCGTCTCCCGGTTCGCGGGCGCCACTCGAGAACTTTCCTTTAAAATACTTTTAAATTAAATAAAATGTACATTGAATATTTCACTCCTTTATTTTTGTTCATTTATTTATGTCAAAATATTTTTGATCCACCATTTAGATAAAGCAATACACTCAATTATTTTACAAAACAATCAGACGATTAAAGTATATAATTCAATTTGAATTTACCACTGAGCTTATCGGTGAAGGAAAACGTCGTGAGGAAACCTGCACGCATCTGCGAAATAATTCAAAGATGTGTGTGAAGTTCCCAATCCGCACTGGGCCCGCGTGGGGACTATAGCCCAAACCCTCTCGTGATGAGAGGATGCCTGTGCCCAGCAGTGGGCCGTAAATGGGCTGTAGTAGTTGTAGTAGATGGGCAGTTGTGGAGGTGGTAACACTCACTGTTTATGTTCCTTCTCCTTGTCCAGAAGAATCCTCAGCTCTCGAAGTTCCAGAAGGAATTCCCGGTCCATCTCAGTGTCGTAATATTCCGGCCCGGTGCAAGAATACGTCCAGTTTATCATTATTGACTGAAATAGTAAATTGTATGACTAGGGAGCAAAATGGTATATTTTACCGTGGGCGACGGATTGAATCCACGGCGACGCGAAAGCTTCTATAATATTCCAGATTCCAGTATTTTTCGAATCTTGAGCTAGCGAGGGTTTCAAGCTGTCACCCAAAGTGTAAATAATTTTGCTACTGTGTTGTACACCCTGCTTTTCACTCCTCCAAGAGAAAACCAGTAGCAGCAAGAAACGAAATCGTACTTTGCTCCCTAGGGAGCAAAATTTAACTTTGCTCCCTGTTTGCGGGGCATAAGTGAATATGGAGCAAAATCGCATTTCGCTCCCTCTAAACGGGGAGCAAAGTAGGTACTCCTAATCGAATATTTTGAATAGAAGTGACATATAATAATAATGGTAATTTCTTTTCTACGGATTCAAACTGTGTATCTTCATAGTTCCATAGCCCATACATACAATACTGTTAGCAACATTTTGTTTTAAAATAATCTTAAACTTAATAATATAATAAAGCTGAAAGTAACGGCTTGACCGATTTGCGTGAAATTTGGCAAACACATAGTTTGTAAACTAGCCTATCACTAAATTTATTATCCCGGAAACTTATTAGAGAGGGTCCTTCCCAGGGACTTGAATTATCTCCATACAAAATTTCATCTGAATCGGTCTACCAGTTTAAACGTGAAAGGTAACAGATACATATAATTACTTTCGCAATTATAATATTAGTATGTTTTTTTTAGTTTTTTTATTATAAATAATCAATTTAATAAAAGTACTAAATTACTTACCTCAAGATAGGTTTATTTGGTAAAAAAAAAAATATTACTATTGTATTATATCTATACTAATAATAAGTGTGTTGAAAAAGTGTGAAAATTAAAAGAAACTATCAAATCGAGGGGACTATACAAACGATACTGAACACAAAATAACGATTTTTAGAAAAAAAACATCTGTAAAATTTATGTATTCGTATGTACGGATTTAACTCGAGAACTATTGGACGAATTGAACAAAATTTGGTATGGGGGTAGTAACACTGGTCAACATATAGGCTACTTTTTATCCCGGAAAAACGCATAGTTCCCGCGGGAATGCTACTAACGAACTCCACGCGGACGAAATCGCGGACAGAAGCTAGTGGAAAATAAGAACTGTGAATTAATCAAAATATTAAGTAAGTTAGACGTTATTGTACAAAAACACAGTAGTACAAAACACAAAAGGGACAAATGTACAAAGGCGAGCTTATCCCTGTAAGGAACTTCTTCCAGCTAACCTTTTGAGTAGCGAAGAGGAAACATGCGCGTGAGTAGACAAATAAATATTACTTTTGTATTATTAAACATTGCTCGCAGGACTGATGGCCGATGGGGCCGGAAAGTTCTCGAGTGGCGCCCGCGAACCGGGAGACGAGCTGTCGTTAGGCCTCCAACAAGATGGAGCGACGACCTCGTGAAGGTCGCGGGAAACCGGTGGAAGCAAGTAGCACAGGACCGGTCTGAGTGGCGCGCCTTGGGGGAGGCCTATGTCCAGCAGTGGACGTCTATCGGCTGAAATGATGATCATGATTATTAAATAAAAACGACGTACCTGAGCGCAGTGATAGAAATCGCTAAAGTTGAGATACTGGAGTTTGCGCTTCGCCGTCTCGAATCTCATGCACGCTATGAACACCACGGCGCCGTATTTTCTGAAATTAAATTAAGGCTTTTAATGATGCCACCACCTCCACAACAGCCATTTATGTCCCACTGCTGGGCACAGGCTTTACATCAATTAAATTCAATCATTTATTCAGCAAATTAATTATTAAATTATTAATTAATTAGTGTTAACCAGTTCAAAAACAGACTAGATAAACTCTCTTACTAACATGAACTCTAACAGTGCAAATATGATTTAGACGCAACAGCGAATTGCTGCCTGTCTAAAATTAAATAAATAAATAAATAAGTAAATTGGCCACATAGGGGCACTTTTACACGTCAGAAAAAGAATTTACCAGCGCTTCCCAGACCCATTGCTTGAGAAGAAGCGCCGCAATAAACTCAGTAGAAGGCTTTTTTTTCCAAAAATCCACATAGTTACAAATTACATTTGCATTACATGTATCACGAGAGCGTTCGGGCTATAGCCCCCACGCGGGCCCAGTGCGGATTGGGGACTTCACACACATCCTTGAATCACTTCGTAGATGCGTGCTGGTTTCCTCACGATTTTTTCCTGCATCGAAAAGCTCAGTGGTAAATTCAAATTGAATTTCGCACATAAAGAAACTTAAGATGTGCGAGCCGGATTCGAACCCCCGACCCTCTGCATGAGAGGCGGTAGGTAGAACCACTAGGCCACCACGGCTATAGCACAAACCCTCTCGTGATGAGAGGAGGCCTGTGCCCAGCAGTGGGACGCAAATAGGCTGTAGTAGTATAATAGTCATTAAATAAATGTTCTCAGCTTCACCCCAAGGTTGACTGGTAGAAAATGCTTGTAGCATTAAGTCCGCCTTTTGTACACTGCATTTTTTTTGTTTGTGCAATAAAGAGTTTAAATAAATAAATAAATTAGTCACTTGGCAAGCGGCTCGGAGAGTAAAAACGTGCTCTTTATATTGGCCACCACATTCCCCGGCATTTCTTCCACGCCCCGGAAGACACGGCGCACGTTGTCGAACTGGCGGCGACAGCAGCGGAGCGGCGCACCCGAGCGCTCCGCCACCTGAGGTAAGGTAAGAAATAGTAAGGTAAGACCGCTCCTGCTACCTGAGGTAAGATCAGAAATGGTAAGGTACAACCGCTCGGCCACCTGAGGTAAGATCAGAAATGGTGAGGTAAGCCCGCTTCGCCACCTGAGGTAAGATCAGAAATGGTAAGGTACAACCGGTCGGCCACCTGAGGTAAGATCAGAAATGGTGAGGTAAGACCGCGTCGCCACCTGAGGTAAGATCAGAAATAGTAAGGTAAGACCGCTCCGCCACCTGAGGTAAGATCAGAAATGGTGAGGTAAGATCGCTCCGCCACCTGAGGTAAGATAAGAAATAGTAAGGTAAGACCGCTCCGCCACCTGAGGTAAGATAAGAAATAGTAAGGTAAGACCGCTCCGCCACCTGAGGTAAGATATAAATAGTAAGGTAAGACCGCTCCGCCACCTGAGGTAAGACAAGAAATAGTAAGGTAAGACCGCTTCGCCATTGGAGGTAAGATCAGAAATGGTGAGGTAAGACCGCTCCGCCACCTGAGGTAAGATCAGAAATGGGGAGGTAAGACCGCTCCGCCACCTGAGGTAAGATAAGAAATAGTAAGGTAAGACCTCTCCGCCACCTGAGGTAAGACAAGAAATAGTAAGGTAAGACCGCTCCGCCACCTGAGGTAAGATAAGAAATAGTAAGGTAAGACCGCTCCGCCACCTGAGGCAAGATAAGAAATAGTAAGGTAAGACCGCTCCGCTACCTGAGGTAAGGTAAGAAATAGTAAGGTAAGACCGCTCCGCCACCTGTTGTAAGGTAAGAAGCCCTAGCTGTCAAAAGTGAGAGAAAAATAGATAGTGGGGTCGTGAGGAAGGTTTGGTGTATTGTTTTTTTTTTCAAAATAAATTCAGATCTCACCTCATCTAGGTCTTTTCTATGGCGCGAAGACAGCTTTCTGCCCAAAAGCTCGCGGATCACTGCGTCATCCAGCTCATAGTACCTGAAGATATAAATAAATAGTCTCGAGATACGATAACTTTAAAAAGCACAGTGATTGAATAAAATAAGCTGTCATTCCATTTGAGGTATAGGACGACACAATGGGGGCTACCGCGTGAGACTTTGCCACTAGAGGCGCTAGTGTCGCGTGAGGTCCAATAACATTCACTTTTCACTGGTTTTGGCGGGCTTCGTGACATAAATTATAATTTCTTTAATTTACCTGTTGAAAAGTGAATTCCTTTGCGAAATTATCGCAAATATGGATTATTTCACGATGAGTGTGAACGCTTTGAAAGCGGATTTTTTTTCGCACAAAACGGAACTGCACAACATTGCGGCATAGCTACTCGATATTATGATAGTTATTTATAGTTAATAAACTTAATGAGATTCGAGATTTTAAAACTTTGTTTCGGCGCCGATCTTATAAAGTCGCCAGCTATACCTCTGGGCCTTAGTCAACAGTGGCGCCAACTGGTGAGCAAAGAAACGATAGTCCCCATTTAGAGGGCGCACGGCGGAGCACTTCAGCCGTTGATGCAGTCTATTATGGATTATGGCTTAATCAGCGCGCCTTCTAAGTTGTGTTACATTCTAATTTGTGACACATCACAGCTGTGTTTGATTTACACTAGGAGTTTCGAGTTCATGAATAGGGTCATGACATTTTCGATGTCCCTAAATTACAAACTGTAATGAAGAAATTATCTCCCTATTTAGCGCAGATTCCATTGGAATATTATCCCAATGGAGTCTAGTAGTCGTGGTGGCCTAGTGGTTCGACCTACCGCCTCTCATGCAGAGGATCGGGGGTTCGTTCCCGGCTCGCACCTCTAAGTTTACTTATGTGCGAAATTCAATTTGAATTGACCACTGCGCTTTTCGGTGAAGGAAAACATCGTGAGGAAACCTGCACGCATCTGCGAAGTAATTCAAAGATGTGTGTGAAGTCCCCAATCCATAGCCCAAACCCTCTCGTGATGAGAGGAGGCCTGTGCCCAGCAGTGGGACGCAAATAGGCTGTAGTAGTAGTAGAGTCTAGATATGGGAGATCCCATATCCCTATTTACGAAATTGACTGAGGCTTCTGTAAATATATGTATATTGTAGACTCACTTTTCAATAAGCATCTGTTTGGTGGGCTCGTCTATTTGGAAGACCATCTGTTCCGAAAGTTTCGTCGGCATTGTGAGTAGACGCTCTAAGAGCGCAAAGGTTCTGAAAAAAAAACATAATTGTTTAAAATTTCAATATTGTTATTACTAGCAGACAGATTACCTAGCTGCGACATCAAAGACAAAGTCGGAAAGCGCAACTGGCGATGGGCGGGCCACATGATCAGAGGCAAGGATAAATAGATAGATAGATAGATAGATGAACTCTTTATTCTCCAAAAAAATAGTACATGGCTCAACTTAAATACAAACTAAAGCTAACATGCAGGAAAATACTAATAATAACAGATATTACACAAGAAGGCAGAAGTAAAACTATCCCAGTTACAGAGGCATACGAGCCTTGAAGAGAAGGCGCTGACTCAGCATAAGCTACGGCGAGCCGCAGCGCTGGTATTCTGTCGGAACCCTTTAATGGAGACGCTATTTTTCAATGAAAATGTATGTACCATTCATTTTAAGAGATAATTAAGACAGAATATGCGCTTGCGATTATATTTTATTCGTCTGGTGCATGTGCGTGTGGGTGTAGTGTGTGTATCATGTGTAAATGGGGCAAGATGATAACTAGATGGTACCCTAGAGAAGGGCATAGAGAGAGAAGCAGACTGTAGGAATAGTGGGTCTGGGATGATGACATCAGGAAAGTCACAGGAGTAACCTGGACCAGAGTGGAGACCTTTGCCGAAGGGCAAACAGACCTACAAAGAAAGAGCAATGCTCAGATATTTGGAGGTCTGATACAAGGCTAATAATAATTAGCATTAGCAACAGAGGCAATAAGGCTATCAATCTCCTTACATTACGGCGTACATCGGAAATGGCCAGGGAGCTTAAATTTTTCATACTTCGCCTGTACAGCGCCATCTAGATGTAGCTCATGGAGTTCAAATTTGTATGCAGGCTACCTAGGCAGCGACATCTATTATCGCATTTAACACTTATTTCGGGCTTACGCCATGTTGTTACGCAATGTTGTCATTCTAAGTTTACCTTACTTCTAATAAAATTTTAATTTGACAATTTCATTTCATTTCTTTTCGTTAGCCTTTATATCCTGAGTATGTTTTTGTTTGGTTCTGTATTTTTAGTTCCTTATAAAATATCTCTGAGCTCAGTGTGCCTTGTGGCATAGGCCTCCTCCAACAATTTCCATTGTTGTCTATCTTGGGCTACCCTACTCCAAAAGGGCCATGCTGTACGCTTTAGCTCATGTTCCCATCTTTTGTATTGTCTTCTTCTATTTCTTTTTCCATCTCTTGGGTACCAGTTAGTGATAATTTTGCTCCATTTTTCTTTTTGGCAATATTATTGTTTAAATCTAATTATTAATGCATGTTATTATAACTAAATTATAATATACTTTATTATTACTGCTTGTACATTATTGTTCAATAATGTAATGACAGTGTATGTTTAATACAAATAAAGAACTATAAACTATATGGTCAGCAGTCAGTCGGCAACGGAGATTTTTAATATATAGAATAGATTTTCCATTGATACCTGTAATGATCCAACACATCGCTGGCAATGAGCTCCACGGAGGCTCCGTGTTGCTTCGCGACGCCTCTTTGATGGAGAGTGGACACTGCTTCGCTAGCTGAAATATTTTATTAAATATAATGGTACAGGTCGCGGCACATTACTTGAGCGGTGAGCAAATGTAGAGGGGATTTCTGGGCATGTTTATAACTGAAGGGCCAATACTCTGTCCCTCTGCTGAAGAAAGCATATTTTTTAATTTTGCGCATCCAAAGCCACTGCTCAAGTTATGTGCCGATGATTGTAATTGGTAGTAATTTTTGTTCAACTTGAAAAAAATAGGTCAGTTGATTTTTTGTAATCAATAGAGAAGGAAAATTGTTTTGTAACCGGTTACAAAAACAAACTTGGTTCTGAATATGGAATTGGAATTTTGAAAGGGTTTATTTTGGTATATCTTAAAAACTAGAATGTTTCCAGGTTGTTTTTTTTTCACTGATATAAATGCAACAACAACACGCTTCTGCGGGGACATCAGCTCAAATTGCTAACAGAGCTTTGTCATAGCAATCCTCGGAAACACTCCTTAAGCAACAGAGTGATTCATTCATGGAACAAGCTGCCAGAAGACGTAATTTCAGCACAGAGCATTAACCAGTTCAAGAACAGACTTGACAAATTCTTAAACAGGTCAAGAAATACTTAAATTGAGAACAACTGGGATACAGGCATTTATCAGTTGATCAACTGCCTGCCTGTCAATATAATATTTATTTATTATTTATTTATTTATTTATAAAAAGTTTACCATGACCTTACAGCTAACGCCAATGCGTCATGAAAACAAATTAAAACTATTTAGGCGACGAAACGGCGTGGCTCCGCTGCGTCGTCATCTCCGGTGTAGGATTCGGTAGGTAATATAATATAATATACATGGTGGGTCAGAAAATATGGCAAATAATTAACCCACAGTATCGGCTATCGATTCTAAGTATATTGTATAGGTGTTTAATTTTTTTTGAGTTGGTAAAAAAAAATATTTTGTATAGGATTCAGGCGTCGCTCACACAACCAATCCCATATACAATTATTTTTTTTACCAACTCGAAAAAAATTAAAGACCTATACAATATACTTAGAATCGATAGCCGATACTGTGGGTTAATTATTTTCCATATTTTCTGACCCACCGTGTATATATATAATAATATAATAAATATGCCAAAGTGAAGGACTCAATGTTTGTAATTTAGGTAATTTACCCTCTTTTACACTTTGTTTCAAACTTTTTATAAAATAAAAAGAAAACAAATTTAAATAATATCATATGGGAATATTAATATTATATTGGGGAGACAAATAACTTCTAACGAATTATACTCATGTCAAATTTTGTGGCAATTCGTCAAATAGTATTCGAGTTTTAAACGGACATACGTACATCCATACATACAAGAGTGAGTGTTCTACAGACTTCTTACTATAGAGCATAGATTTTAATAGCAAATGGGATCTGGTTCCAGGAAATCGTTGGCAACAGGGTATGTCGTAATAAAATTAAACTGAAGCATGCATAAAGATCTATGATAGAATAGATAGATTATATTTAGATAGATAAAGTAGATGGCAAATTATGATACGGATAAAGCTCGCCTCGCCTACGTACATGAACATCCCTCGATCCATAGCTGGTAAATTTCAGGGTCTATAAGTGTGTAATTACTGACGAAAACATCCACTTCTGTGTACATTTTTGGATGTATTTGAATGTTTTTGTACAATCCAAAATACACACACTACACGACTACTTGACAGATCATTGACAGATGGATTTTTTAACCATTTTTTAACAGATAGACAATGCCAGCTGCACGGTTACACGGGCAAAGTTGAAATTGAAATAAAAATACTTAGTATTTCTTATTAGTCTGTGAAAAATACACAATTGGTGCCATTGGTAAACATTTAATTTATTCAAGATAGTTTCAATATAATTCTGGCTTCATTTAATCTCAAGTAATGTATTTAGGTACGAGAAAATTATCATCTAAGAAGATTAAGATGCAATAATAAAACGCAAAAATAAGAAAAAGACGTTCAAAATACATATTGTAGAAATTGCACGTTTTTTTAATTATTCTTAATTTTTTTCATTTTTAAATATTTATTCAGTATTTTAATAATAATAAATGTTAGTAAGTATATTTATGTAGATTGATAAAATTTACTGAAAAATCTGCTGCTACAAATACCCGAGTATGAAGATGTAAAAAGGCTTCGCGTCAAAAAAGATCAAAACAAACAAAGAGTTCCGAACGAGCGTACAAAGCAAATTGATTTTTTTTCCGTGAATGTGAGTGAAAAAAGGTGAAAATTGTTATTTTTAACATGGTTTGATTTTAATTCAGAAGTAAAAACGGGATTAGTGTAATGTATCTTTAATGTTAAATAACTAGTTTTCACACGTTGGCTACTTGAAAACAAAGGTATGTTGGTGCAACTTATGTTTCATCGCCGATGTTTATACCTATACCAAAAATAGATTATTCATTCCTGTGCGCATGTAATTTAGTAATCGGAAACTTAAATCTTTACGGACATTTGTCTTAAAGCTAAAACCGAATTTATATCAGGCTGCAGCATATCCTGACAGATTGTTTTTTTTTGGTCCATATAAAATTTGTTCCCGGTTTTTTGTGGTTCTTTTAAAGGTAACTATCGATCCTTTTTTATCATGACTTCATTTTAGGGTCCAACCGGTTTTCGGGATTCGTGTAAGGTGTATTATGCACATTAGAAGTTGTCCTTATATTTATTGGATTCATAGCATGCCTTATTTTAATTTCAAAAATTAGTATTATAAGTAAAATTCTACTGAAACAATAAAGGTCGGATGTACCCTTCAACTGTTAGATTTCAAATTCATTATTCAATCCTTCTGAAACAGTACCTATTTTAGCTAGACACCTCTTTTATTTTATTAGAGACTGTTCCAATCCTGACTTCTAGACCAACAACATATTGATCACTGGTTTTAAAAATGTTTATAGGTGCTTTCTATTCTAGTATTTTTTATCTCAGAAGGTATGGTACCTACTAAGGCATTGGTAGGGTGACATTTATATGGCATAGAATGGAAAATTTTCAACGTCTCCCTCCTCCATGGTGAAAAATACTATAGGTGCGTTGATTACCTGTTTGTTGTTATTTAGGATAAAAAAATTCTCTATTTTTCATTACAGAAGCATGTCGGAACCCAAAGTCGAGCTTAACGAGCCGGAAGCTGATATGATGAGCATGTTTGCCAGCGTTTGGGTCAAAGTTGAGGTTGAAGACGATGACCAGGGCTTGCAGATTGATGATGAGAGGTATAGTTCACCACCATGTTTAATTACGTCCCACGGTTTACCTCGTGGGTGAGGGCCGGATGTAGTGGGGACTTAACGCACCTTTTGAAATTTCCATTGTTTAAAATTAATTAAAAAATGATGAATAAAGGTTGACTGGTAGAGAATCTGTCCATCGAGTTATTAAGTCAGCCTTTAGTACACAAATTTTTCTTTGTGTAAGAAAGTTTTAAAAAAAGGAAGAAAAACGCAGGCGAATGGATAACCTCCTACATTTTTTGAAGTTGGTTAGCAAATAAAATAAATAAATAGAAATGGAAAGTATGTGACCAAAACATCCTTGTCTCATCCAGTCCAGGACTCTTTGTTGACTGATAGAAAATGTTGTTTGGCATTAAATCCGCCTCTTGTATATGTGTTTTAGGGCAATAATAAAATGGAGAACTTAACTTAATCAAATATCTTTTCCAGACCTACAACGAGAACGAGAAAGAAACGTGATCCAAACCTGCCAAAGAACCTCATCTGCGATCAGTGTGACTACAGGACGGCTTACAGAAACTGCCTCAAACTCCACATGTTAGGACATAGCAATGTTAAAAACTATGCTTGCGAAGAGTGCAATTATAAATCGAAATACCCTACAGCGTTGCAGAGGCACATGTCTATCAGACATGCCATGAGCGGAGAGCCACCCATGGAAAACGGTAAGCCTCTACCGTTACACAAATGCCCAGACTGCGAATACACTTCATATTATAAATGGAATCTAAACAGCCACCAAAGAAAACACAAACTCATCAAACAGTTCAAATGTCCTATAGCGGACTGTAATTTCGAAACGGCATACAGACACAATTATATCAAGCACAGCAAGGTCCATAAAGAGCCTATGGTGTTCAGTTGTGACAAATGCCCGTTCACTACTAAATTCGAAGGGCACATCACTAGACATTTAGCGAAAATACATAATGAAATCATCGAGAAAGCTAACAAATGCGAGCTATGTGATTTCACTACCAAAACTAAATGGAGATTGAAGTTGCACCTAAGTAGAGGTAAGAAAAGTGAGTTAATAAAGTGTAAATTGTGCGATTTCGAAACACTCTTTATGTGCGCTTATAAAAAGCACAGAATTGATCATTACAATGAGATATACGTCAATCCGAATCGAAGTAAAAGCTTTGAATCAGACCCACAGGAAAATGACTTGCAAGAGAAGGCAAGCTTGCAAGAGAAAGTCTCTGATATATCTAAGATTAATAATTACATTGATAAAGAAATGAAAACGATGCAGCTTTGCAATGAATATGAAAACCTGAATAAATACAATGTTGATCCAGACTGCGTTGATTTCAACAACATACAAGTGCTCGAAAGTGAAAATAAGGAGAGGCCATTCAAGTGCCATATGTGTAATTATACGTCGAAGTTCAAAGCGTCCGTACAAAGGCATTTCCAAAGACATCACACGGGGAGTCACAATCGACCGTACAAGTGTGTCAACTGTGATTTTTCGACTAAAACCAAGGACCAGATCTCATTGCACAACAAGAGAAGCATTTCTGACATTACCTTGAATTGTGACAGTTGCAAATTCTCAACTACCTTCAAATGCCAGTTTGTCATGCATCAAAAATGCCACTATCCATACAAATGTACCAAATGCAGTTATTCCTCTAAGCACAAATATGAGCTCCAAAGGCATTATGGAGGCTTGCATCTCGGGAACGGTATCAAATGTAGATTCTGCGATTTCAGAGCTTCACGAAGAGACAGCATTCTGGCACATGAAACTGTCCATACGGGCACGAAACCGTTTAAATGTCAGCATTGTGAATATACTTCTATAAGAAAATCATTGTTAGACAACCATGTGAAAAAATACCATAGTGATATCAAAAAAGATGTAGTGATTGTAAGTGAAAGTAAGATTCAGAGTTTGAGGGTGCCGCTGCTTATGGTTGGGGACGCTGTAGATTTTGGTAAAGACGTTACAGATGGCGCCCAAACGAACGACGCAGATTAGATTTTTATTATTATTTTAAAAATGTGCCAGATTAATAAGAATTAGTGATTGTTTTGGCTGTTTTTTGATGGGGAAACCCTGCTATTATAAGTAGTTATTTTTCAAGTGAGTTTTTATGTAACCAATAGAAGTGGCTGGCCCTTTACTTTAAATACTATTAATACTATAAAAGCATAGATATGTTGCCACTTTGTCATTTTTGGCAATCAATCATTTGCCAGTAATTGTACAAATATAAGTGAATAATGTATGTACAAAAGTCAAAAGTCATACATTAAGAATATTTTTTTGTATTGGCTCTAAAGGATGAGGCAACTATACTATACTATAATTATCTGTTAATAAACTTTTGCGAACTACAATTAGGTTGAATAATTTTGTCTAATTACTAGCAGTATCATATCAATGTTATTCGATTTAATCTTGCAATATTAACTGGTTTTTATTATTAACTCCCTGTACCCCTAAATAGATATTGATGTCATTTTTCTCGTTTATTTTATCTAGTTTTATTTCTAATGTTACAAATTAATCGATAAGGGTTATAACTGTTAAAATGGTTTAATGTACATATTCAGATAAGCTGCTGTCAATTTGCCATAATTGTTGTAAAAATAATTTCATTTGTAATAGTACTAATAGTTAATAAATAATCCCCTTTACTTTTGGTTTTCATTTTATTTTCAATAAACGGACGGCTATCACAGATTATTGTGCTCTGTGACTGTTATGTATATTACAATTTGATCAAGAATTTTACTGAATAACTAGCTGACCCCGCGGACTTTGTACTGCCTTATATATATATTTCTTTCGGTATGAAAAATAGCTTACGTCCCATTCTCAGACCTACTGAACATACACACCAAATTTCATAAGAATCGGTCGAGCCGTTTCGGAGGAGTTTGGTTTCAAACACTGTGACACTGACACGAGAATTTTATATAATAGAATACTAGCTGACCCAGCGGACTTCGTACGTACCGCCATAGATTTTTTTTTGGGGTGGGTATGAAAAATAGCTTACGTCCTATTCTCAGACCTACTGAACATATACTCCAAATTTTATTAGAATCGGTCGTGCCGTTTCGGAGGAATTTGTAACCAAACTGTGACACGAGAATTTTATATAATAAAATATTGAATTGACTACTTCCATATAGATAAAACCTGCATTCGAAACACTGATAAGGCCGAAACCCCACTGCGGCGCACGCTGTGTGCTGCTGTGGAAGTAACCTTCATTGAGGGCCACCGTATTCCTGCTTACTAAGGGTAGGTTGATACAAACCGTCTGTTAAAGTTAACGTTAAATATTTTTCTCAAACATGCTCGGAAATGTTCGTGTTACTTTCAAAAAAAGAAGACGCGAGGCTGTCCATTGCCGGCCTTGGCCAGCAAAAACATTATTGTCGTGTGTGTTTTTTTTTAATTCGCATGCTATTTGAGACACCTCTAGAAACTGACAAATCCATGGAGGTAATAAGTACAACTTCCATGGCCAAATTCCTCCACGATCATGGAAGTAGTAAATACTGATGTGGGGTAAGTGCGCCTAAATTTATTTGGCCCTTATGCCTTGTAAACAGCCAACTACTAGTTGAGTAATATTTATAGGTTTCGATATATTTATGTTATTAGGCGCACTTAGGTACCCCATCCTGGCGCACTTGCCCCGAAACTGACAAATTCATGGAGGTAATAAGTACAACTTCCATGGCCAAATCATCCACGATCATGGAAGTAGTAAATACTGATGTGGGGTAAGTGCGCCTAAATTTATTTCGCCCCTATATGCCTTGTAAACAGCCAACTACTAGTTGAGTAATATTTATAGGTTTCGATATATTTATGTTAGGCGCACTTACCCCATCCTGGCGCACTTGCCCCGACTGACCTTACGTATTTCCTCGCTGTTTGAGAAAAGCATTATATATACCTCGGCCGCAATTGCGATTGCCGGACTCGTACTAATAGAAGGCTTCGCTTCGCTCAGCCTTCTAACTGACTCGTCCGGCAATGCGCTACTTGGCGGCCTCTGCAATAATGTACTATTTCTGACATGTAAAAGTGCCGCTATGTGGCCAATTTGCTGAATAAATGATTGAATTGAAATGAATTAATAAGTCATATACAAATTCACATTACATTTGCATTAGGTATATGTATAAAATACATATATAGGTACGTACTAAAATTACATTTAAGGGATGTTTAGTCCCTAACTTAAACCTAAATCCAAGATCTTAGAGATGTATAAGTCTCCAAGGGTTCAGAGAAAAAAAAAACATGGAGATGGCCTCCATTGTCAAATATCTCAAATATAGACATTTGACGTTTTGTAGACCTATTGCCAATAGTGTGTAATATGGCACATAATGTGATAAATTGGCAACTTGCATCTCGTAAGGCAGCAAGCGCCCCTAGCGGCAGAATCACTCGCGCTGACCCTATACCATGCGCAACAGTAGGGTTCCAGCATTGACCTATAATAAGTAATAACATATGGACTATGGAGTGTAGAATGTGACTTGGTAAGGAGCGCAATCTTATATGGCGAAACAGTTGAAAACGTGTCCAGCGGATTTGATAAGCAACGAAACAAAACACTCGCCTCACAACCGTTTTCGCCTCAGCAGCGCCATCTGAAGGCGCTACTGCAGACTATCCGCCTAGGTGGCTTGACACTTGTAGCGACCGCAGCGCCCCCAACCTACCCGATTTGGTGTCCACCTTTGGAACTATAAAGATTGTTCTCCTTTACTTCAACCCTCTAATATGGACGAACAGTGCCTAACAGAATATGTCAAAACTAGCTTTTCCCCACAACTTCGTATGCGCAGAAATATTAAAAAGTAAAATCCCGATTTTTCCCGTCCCCGTGGGAATTTTGCAAAATCCTTTCTTAGCGGGTGCCTACGTCATAAAATCTACCTGCATGCCAAATTTCGGCCCGATCCGTCGAGTGGTTTGGGCTGTGCGTTGATAGATCACTATGTCAGTCACCTTTGAGTTTTAAATATTTAGATATATGGAGCAAACTGACATTAGAAAATACGTTCCAATATGCTAATAACGCCTCTTTATAACAAGTTTATAACGAAGGCCAAACGGGTGCCCGAGCTGTTCGGGCACCCGTTTTGAGGGGGCCATTTTTCTCCGGCCGATTGTGAATGGTTCCAGCTTAAAATAATCAGGTATCGCCAATAAAACCACAATGCAAGGAAATATTTTTATTAAAACTTTTTATTGTGCATATTTCAGTAAATGTAAAAAAATATGGCAAATTAAAACGTCAAATAAAATAGCGTGCGGCCAAACATCGCCATCCTGACCATAGACAGATCTTTAGGAACCAATGAAACAGTACATTTTCTTATAATAAATGTCATATTTTTTATTATGAGATTACCTTTTTCATTGGCACCGTAGATCTAAAGAGAGCCCTATCAATATTTTTTTATACATTCCGACAAAAATAAAGTGTCTTGTCTATGATATAACGTTGACACGGAAGCTGGCATAGACTAGAATGGTTGTGGGATGTCGATCTACCCTCAAAACGCGAACTGAAGACATATGTAATGGATCAATATAGTATGTTTATGAGAACACAGTGGGTACTGTGCCCAGCAGCAAAAAAATGGTGAACTATCGAAATAACCAAAATGGACTGAACAGTGACCACTATTATTATTATTACTGGGGAGTAAAAGCGTGTGTGGAACATATTGACCACTTCGGCAGTTCACGTATTTTTGATGCTAATAAATAAGGAAATAGAGACATTGTTACATAACATAAATATTAATATGTACTTAAATAACAATTTGATTAATGAAAATAAATTAGAATAAACTAATATACAAGTGTTTTAGTCTAGATCCGAGACAGAAAAATCGAGAAATTTCTAAAATTCCAAGCTGGCAGCAATCGAAACATCCCACAGTAAGATATCAGATCACCATTTCATCATAATCAATAAATTACAATCTAGATATTTTTTACTATAATTAATAATTATTATATATTTTTTCCACTAAAACTACGCAGCGAGACTAGAATTTAATGGCATCTACGTTTATATATCCATTTTATACATATGTATAGATCAAATATATAATATTAAAGTATTTAACGAGACGAGCGCATTAAAAAATTAAAGAAAGAAAAAACAAAAAATGCAGTTTTTAAAGATTAAATGCCACCCAGAATAAATACTTTAATATTATGTTTTTTTTTTAAATAATAAAAGTGCAACATCGATACTTGAGATACATTAGATTCAAAAATCGTGTACTAGCGAATTTTCCAATGTTCACACTTTGAAAAATATCCTTCCTTTTTATTTTACAAATCCTTTCATAAGGAAACAGTACTTCGATCCCAAATTTGAGTCCTTGAGATACTCATTGGAAGCAAATGCTAGCTAGCTATTTTAGGTCCCACATACACTTAGAGTTTCAAGTTAGACACCAACCCAAATTAAGCTTCCATATCAGTGCTTCTATTGGTAAAGTCTGTTTTTCTTTAGTTGACTTGTTTGGTAAACAAAAATCTAACCTTGAAATGCGTATTTAAACGTAAATAAAAAAAAACTTAGACTAAACATTGTTGGCAACAATGCAACACGAAATGTTAATTTTTAATGTTGGCAATTTTCTTCTTGTGTAAATACTTGGCGTGTGCGTATGCTCGAGCAATAAACTTTATAATTTTTAAGTGCCCTATTCAAATTAAAAAAAAACATCATTCAAGAGATGTCCCATGTGTTGAATCGGGATGATTTGATACAATAATAAACCTATTTTATCTCAAAAAGCAGTCTGAATTTAGTTTACCAAATAAGACAACCAAGGATGAACAGCCCAAGTAAGTACTCTAAGTCAGTGGACCTAAGTGTGTCCGAAAGTACAATAAAATTGTTTTTATACGATAAATTGCTTAAGCCACGATATATATTAATTAACAATTTCGATAACAATTTTGAACATTGCGCCTTGTGAAAAACTAGACTAAGAAACGTTCGCACATAAAATACGCACATTTTCAATCGATACGTTAAGCTGTGGCATCTTTATACACAACTGTTACGATCCGCTTTCTAGCTACCTTCATTTTTAAATGTCAAAATATAATTTTGATTTTTGGAACACAATTCTTCCGAACGTATTTTATGAACGACTGCCAAAATGGCTGAAAGACAACATTAACTGTACAAGTTCGTTATGGAAGCGGACAATGCCAAAAATATGTACACAATAAAGGCGTAAACTTGTTTTTTGAACCTTTGGAAAAAAATAAAAAAAGAGAATTTGTCAAGATAACCTCATAGCACCTAAAATAATTTATCATTAAAACTATCCACTTACAAACCCTTTTTAAACAACACTTAGCCAGGGATCAAGAAAATTGACGTCCGTTAATTTTTTTCTGTATGGAATGACAGCTCGGCGGCCATATTTAACGATGATGTGTCCGTTAACTTTCTTGATACAACCCAGACTTACCGTTCGAAATAGACAACTAGGGGTTGTCAATTATAAGACACATTAGAAAAAAAAACTATGCAAAATGAAACTAGCACCTGTTCAATAAATAAAAAATAATGAGTCTTCAATAATCCCAATTATTATTTACACAGTAGAGTATCAACGAGAAATACGCGTTCAGTTTTCATAATGTGAAAACTGCGCATTTAAATGATATGTTTTTTAATCCAAAAAAACAATCATTTTTTTCGAGGAAGTTCACCATGGGGTAACTTGGTATAACGTGTAACATAACGCTATATAGGTACATGTAGAATGTCTCAAAAGTCAACGTGAAGCCGAAATGTGACAATCCAAGTCATAACAGTAAATAAAAATATAAAAAAGCAATTGTGGCTTTCCCCCGATTATGCACATAAAATTGATCCCAGCGTAAGCGTCAGTTTAGAAGCTTTTTCCCATAACTGTCAAAGACTTAGTCTATCGGTTTTCTCCTTGATATTGAACTTTGGAGACATCCTGTATTTACCATATATCCAATACCGAGCTGTTGTATACAGTTTTTTTTGTATTAAACACAAAAAACATTTTATTTCATATTTTTGTGGAAATACTAAATTCAGTTGTAACTATTGTTATGATCATTAAACAACTTAAATATCTTATGTGACCGAAAAAAGCAATTTTAAAATCAATTCTAGTTTTTTTTCATAATTTTTAGTCCAGCACAACTCAGTTCGACTTAATAGAAGCTTTTAGCTTTAAATGTCCCTATCTACATTGTATTTCCATTATTGATTAGTTAATTAAATGTCAAAGTACAACAGTATGCCCTTATGAAAGGGCTACTAGAAATATTGGAGTACCTATACAGGGTACCTACAATTAGATTTTATTGCAAAATGCACATTCACGTGCCAATAGTGTACAAAAGTACCCCCCAGTTTCATATGCCCCAATTTGCCCCTAGGGCAAAAACGATAGGTTTTTAAAATCCCCCATTTAATGTCACTAAAAGTGGTAAAAGCGGTTTTTGGCAGATCATTTTCATAAGAGATTCAAAACTTGAAGCATTTACTTAATATGTAATAAAATATAAGAAGGCAAATACACATCAATACTTTTTCTTCAGGATCCTATATTTTATTATGAATATAAAAGCTTGAATTATTATCATTTGCCGAAGTGCTCTGTTGAAAATATCATTAACTTTTTTTAGAACTACTCGAAAGTAGGTTCTTTTTCCTATATGCTTTATATCAATTATGATATGTTTTTATACGCTTTTACACCACTTTTAGTGAAAGGATCGAGCAAGGTAGGGATCGTTTTTTTTTTACTAAATTAAGTCCCATTTTGACAGCTGTCACATTAAGTAGCCTTTTTGGACCGAACTTTCATTTAGTACGTAAAAAAATAAATGAAAAATGTATTATTTAAAGGCAGTCTGTGAAATGTAGAAGGGAGAAAGAGTATTAAAAATAGTCATATTCATATAATTGCCAGAACTTATTATTTCAGAATATAAGTTTCATTAAAGCGATATTTGAAAGTTCAAAAATAATTAAAAGATTTTTTTTCACAGTTCATCCCGTTAAAGGGGTTACAAGTATAAAGGAAAAGCCGCAGGAAAATAGCTAGTAATGTATAAAGATTCGGTCCTAAGCTATGTGACAACACAGATCTTTGTCACAACATATACATGGTGGGTCAGAAAATATGGCAAATAATTAACCCACAGTATCGGCTATCGATTCTAAGTATATTGTATAGGTCTTTAATTTTTTTTGAGTTGGTAAAAAAATATATTTTATATAGGATTCAGGCGTCGCTTACACAACCAATCCCATATACAATATTTTTTTTACCAACTCCAAAAAATTAAAGACGTTTACAATATACTTAGAATCGATAGCCGATACGGTGGGTTAATTATTTGCCATATTTTTTGACCCACTGTGTATATATTTAGACAGAACAGTACAGGTTTACACAAGTTAGAAGGCGCGTGGATTAAGCAAAAATAGACTCTGCGTCAATGGCTTAAGGGCTTCACCGCGCGCCTTCTAAGTTGAGTCGTGCATACATGTACGATACAATATTTTTGTCATTATTTTATATATATTAGTTTCGTCTCCTTTGATATATATTATAACAATATATACATAATAAAATGAATGAAGTATGGCTAGTCAAAAGTCCGCTGGGTCACAGCTGTTTGTAGGGTCCTGAAATAAAAACACATTTTAAAAGATTAATAAAATGTTTGGGAGACGTTATTTTTTTTAAATAACATGTATAATCCATACTAATACTATAAATGCGAAAGTAACTCTGTCTGTTACCTCTTCACGCTTCAACCGCTGGATCGATTGAGATGAAATTTGGCACGGAGATAGTTGGGGTCCCGGGAAAGGACATACGCTCCTTTTACTTTTTATCCCGGAAAAACGCATAGCATAACCGAATTCCACGCGGGCGAAGTCGTGGGCCGAAGCTAGTATTTTGGTTAATTGGTAAAAAAAATATGTATGGTATAGGTGTCGCTCGCACCATCAATCCCATACTGAGCCATACAAATTTTTTTTCACGAACTCGAAATAAATTAAAAACCTACGAGAAATGCTTAGAATCGATAGTTGATAAATTCTGTGAGTAAAATATCGTCACAACGTTGTGTTTGACCTCGTATATAGATGATCCAATATTGCAAGCCCTAGACTTACACCCGTATATCATAAAATATTTAATAGTAGTACATACAGAATGGCCACGGAATCACCCGCCTGAATCTAGCCGGCGGCAACTCGCGCCCAACTCGCCCTTACCCTCGTTTGTTTCATCCGGAGATGAAGAGTGAATCGTTGGCCCGCGTAGTGGTACACACACATTTATAAGTGTACAGACGTCCTCGTACGCTAACTTGACACTTCATTTGAATGGACAAGAATACGCAAAGCTCGACTCAGATGGCGCTGCAAACGCTTGACCCAAACCAAAACCCAAACACTGCAGCTGTCAAATTTTTCCGAATTTTTTTGTTGACAATTTTCAGAAGATTTGTTCAAAATTGTTAAATATTCACCGCAATTTTAATTTTGGGTCGGTTATTTGTGATGAAAATGAAGACATCCCAATGCAATTATACCTGCCCCGGATCACAGAATAAGTAATAATACTAACGTACAGAAGGCCGACTGCTAACAAAAAACCGTTTTTGTTGCACCGTACGCTCCCAAATTGGCCATCTCTATCTATCACATGCAGCGCGCTCTTTCGGAGGCCACGCCCTAGCGCTAGGGCTGGCGCACTCGAAAACATATTAAATGATGCGTTTAGTATTAGTACATAGGTTAGGTAGAATAGTGTCATTAACAAAATATATATTTAAGTTAAGTTAGTTATTTTTTTATTATTAAAAACACTCGTCTACACAGATACTATAACGTAATTTACTATTAAGTTATCATAAACTTTATCTGTCAATTTATAAATCTGCTAAATTCAAAATTAAGACACACAATCACACAACTGCATTATCATAATATACTAGCCGTTGTCCGCGACTTCGTCCCGAGTACATAGACCCAATGATACTATAAGTACTGTACATGCAAAGTTATTGTTATAATTCTTATTGAAAAAATAAAAAAAATGGGTTGTCTTGAACTACCTCCATACCAAATTTCATCATTTTACTCTTTACCAAATCATTTTACTGTTGTTGTTAATACAACCCTCTGCAATACATTTTTTTTTTTACATAATTCACATAGCACATTTGACTCTTGCGTCGCGATGTACATTAACAGTTTACGCGCGCGCGTGCATTCGCTAGCAGTGCGCGGCAACCACTAATCATCACGCCACGGTGCGAAGCCGGCGGGTACTTGTATCGAGCGCGAACAAATCAAAGAGTGCGCCGCGCCTGCCCGGATACTTACCAAGTCTTTCGGAAATACGT